>JANEYF010004462.1:987500-1252194 GCA_029963845.1 Rhamnusium bicolor
ATCACCGTTCTTGCATTATCATATCTTCTTGCTTGATTCCTAGGTTGCTAACTTATAATATAGGTTAATATATCCGTTGCATAATAATATAACTGGTTGTATATATTGAGTATATTTTTTTATTCTTCTGTGAAGAAGTCTTAAATAAAATAGAGTAAGTGAAGTTGAAATTCTTCCTTTTATTTAAAGCAAAGATATAAGTGATAAAACTGTTTGTAAACCGAGAAACATTTTCGGCCGGTAAAGTTGTCAATTTCTACGAACACCGACAACCATACACACAGACCTCTAGACATACCTTATCTTCACAGTTATCTGTTGATAGAATAAAGTGGTATTCCTGGACTTAAAACAGGAACTGGCACTCGAGACCGTGCTGTAATAAGAGTTCAAAGTACCGCCTCATTAAAGAGACACTTCCCCTCTTGTAGAGGTAGACAAAAGACAAGAGGAAAACTGAAAAATAGTCTGTGAAAAAAATCTCAGACATATTGAACATTGTTTAGAGGTCACAACTACATGTAATTACTGCACACAGCAAATTCCATATGTAGTTATTATAATAAGTACATAATAAATTTTTCTAAGGGATATCAAGTATTCACTGGTGATAAAAAAGTTAAAGATTATTCCAATAAATTGAATGTGTTACCCGAAATCAACTACTGACGTACGACACAAAAGCTCCAATGGATTAAAATGTATAAGGTACGAGGAAAAATAAAACTGAGTTTAGCAATTTCGACAAAATTTCCTTTATATGAAGGCATCACACCCAGATAATACATATACGAAGTTTGAGGATGATAGCTCTAATTATTATAAAATTAAAAAAATAAAAAATCAAATAAAATTAAACATTCAACATCCTGTGTCTCATAAACGGTGAATTTTACGAGATATATTTATTCGAGAAAAAATTCTTAATATTATGTGATCTATCTGCATTTTCCGTTTGAATCTGTAAAATGACTCACTCTGTACTGTGCATTTTTATTGACATTGTGTAAAAAATTATATTCAAAAATTGTTTAATAACAAATATGAATAAAATAAACGATTTATGAATAAACTTTAGCAATGTTTTTCTCATTATTATATTTGCTTGAACCAATTCAATATTTTTCAATTTTTTTGACCATCCAGTATATTTTTTTGAACAGTAATCTGATTTTCAAGGCAAGCTTTTTTATGAAGAATTTTTTTTTTTTCGAAAAATCAGTAATAAGGACGTTTACACCTATCGTTAACCCCTATCATGGACATACTGTATAAACTGACATTGATATTTATTTTACAGACGTCGAGTCTTTCCCCTAGAAAGATGAGACTTTTTCATCGTTTTTAAAGTTATTATGCAATTCCAATAAATCAGTTGATGGTGCTATAATTTTGTTTGAAGTATTGAATGACTCATGTCCGATGATTCTTTATCTGGTGTAATTCAGGAGAAATAATTCTAAATTAATTTTCAAGTTGTAGAACGTTTGAAGATATATATCAATTATCGAGAGAAACTTTCATTCACTTCCTCCAAAAACGGAGAAATATCATTAAGAGTGACTTCCTGATACTCGACGCAAATATGAAAATCATTAATAAATGGACTTTTGAAAATGGACTTAATATATCACAAACAAAAACACAACTATGTGTTTTTACTAGAAAAAAGGGAGAACATACAACCACAGGTAATATTAGACACAAATGCATACAAAATTTCACAGACAGTTCGATTTCTTGGGGTCATCTTAGACAAAAAAATTATTATTTAGAGAACATATTACACATCTGATCATTCAAACAGAAAAGGCATTGAATATATTAAGAATGGTCAGTCATACTTCTTGGGGAGCAGATACAAATACGTGTTTAATTATATATAAAGCATACATTCGTTCTATACTAGACTATGGAGCCATATTTTACTCACAAGCTGCTAATTGCCATTTAAACAAACTAAATATACTTCAAAATAAGAGCCTTAGATTGTGTCTAGGCGCACTAAAAAGTTCCCCAATTAATAATTTATTAGCAGAGTGCAATGAACTACCATTACATAACCGAAGAAAAATTCTACTTAAAAACTTTTTAATTAGAATAACAGAAGAAAACAGCACCATATGCACAAGAATTCACCAACTCGTCACATTAGATCTAACTTCAACATACTGGCAAAGAAAAAATCAATACCACTAGTAGAATGCTATGAAGAAATAGTACAAGAGATGGGAAATCTACACATGGAAGACACAGATCCAATATATAAAATAAATTTAAATGAACACGCTGAAGTTATATATATGGAAGATTATAGCAAATTTTCCGACTCCATCAGAAATTCAATGTTTAAATACGATCTACTAGTTAAATTTCCAGAAACGTATAAGGTATTCACCGATGGATCGAAGACAGGCAAAGGAACCGCATGGGCTTTTTATGATGCGCAACTAAAAGTAGGTAAACAGGCCAAACTTAAACCACAATTTAGTATTTACTCTGCAGAGCTGGTAGCTATATTAGAAGCAATAAAATATATTCAGGAAAAGAATCACAAACATAACTTAATTTTGTCAGATAGTAAAAGCTCACTAGATAAGCTACGTAATATAAATAATAAATCCAAAATAAACTACATACTAGCCAATATTTTAAATGAAATACAGCACTGTAAAGCACTAGGAATAAATATAACATTCTTATGGATTAAGGCACATTGTGGTATAAAAGAAAATGAAATAGTAGATAACTTAGCAAAATCAGCTGTAAACTATAATCGAATATCCGAATATAAATATACCAAATCAGATCTAAGTAACTACTTCAAACAAAAAGAAAAAGACTGTTGGAAAAGAAAATATCAGGGAATAGACAAAGGACATTATTACAAAAGTATACAGGAGAACCCCTCTGAAAAACCATGGTACTCCAAAGTTACATATACCAACAAAAACTTCACTAAAACCATAGTCCGATTACGTTTCAACCAGGGAACCTTCCCAGCACATGCGTATAAAATCAACCTGAGTTATTCACGTAACTGTGAATGTGGAGAAATATGATATTTACAGCACATCATTTTAGAATGTAAATTTCGAGAGGAATCCATTAATACCCTAATTAAAAAAATATGTGATGAAAATGTTGAAAAACCTTTTAACTTAAAATATTTAGTATCTTTAAAGAACGAAAATGTATATATACTATTATATAACTATATCGTCAAAGAGAAAATTAGAATATAAGATATTTGTTTCCTTTTTGTTACTTTTTGTTATTTTTTGATGAATGTATATTAGATTTAAAATAGATACATCTTTGTAATTAGAATAAGTGAATCCTTTGTTTACTACCCCCATGTGAAACATTTCCTCTCCGAGGCTACGTCAGTTTGACTTCGCCATGATTAGCCCCTTGGCAACTCAGTGTCCTTGTACGTTCCTAAAATTTTAAGAAAAAAAAAGAAAAAGAAAAGGAAAAAGAGGAGCAAAAAAGGAAAAAAACCAATAAAAGAGGGAAAAAACCAATAAAAAGAGGGAAAAAAATCTATATACGTAAGGTTTCATTAAAAAAAAAAAAAAGGAAAAGGAAAAGGTATGGGTATTATGGTTAGAGTAAGGTAGGCAATTCTTGGTAAGGGTATAGGGAATGACCCTAAAAGTAGATGAGGTTAGAGGTAATATTATACAGGACCTAACAAAATGGTTATATATTTCTAACTATACGTTCGTCCCACATGGCACTGAGCTAATGGTTTACATAACCACGGCCAAAAAGGGTGGGTGGACAGTGGGTAACCGGAGCTTTTCGGGAACGCCACTGTGAACGCACCCTTCCCCCACGAAGAAGAAGAGAGTGACTTCCTGTAGACAAACGATAATAACTCGAGATACGCCTTTTAAGTGCGATACATGTATTTAAATAAAAGTACATTGTGAATTTTCATTGACTTTTTTGTTAAATTTAATAAAACTGCATGACCCCTAAATAGAGTCCGAATGATCCAAAATTAGGCATAAATTTTCTACTTTACATAAGGAACAAGATCGACCTTGAGGAGGAAACAATTTGTGACATCTATTTTTTTTGAACCCACGCTACTTATCATCAATGTTACGTTTCTATGACTAGATGCTTAGATACCGATTGGATAAAGAAACTTGACATAGCTCTGTGTCTCCAGTGAATAAAGGTTGGTAAAAACATTTTTATGACAAATTGTCAATTTGCTAATTAAGACCTTTATCCATCCACCTCTCAATTATTTAGATAATAGTCGTTATTATTTTTATGTCCTAAAGTTCTAAATAATAAATTTTCCAAAAACAGCGTCTTTTGCATGCCTCCGTTTAATCAAGCACAACTTGAAATTAGTACTATCTCTGGAGTAAAAGTAAAAGTGCTTTTTCACAACAGAAAATTGGCTGATATCATTATCAGCAGCAACGCCCTTATTGCTATCCGGATGTTCATGCATTTGCAACAACATATTTAATTGCACTTCTTCGGATATGTTTCGATTGTGTTGTACATCGCTTCTAGTAGACACCTTTTTGAAAATCCTTTGAATTTTGCTTATTGTGGAGTACACTATGGGATACTAATCGAGATAATAAAACACACACTTCATATAGACACTGCATGCCCCCATATCCCCTCATATTCAAAATTTCCATTCTTTTTTTTCTGTTAACCATTTTTCACTATCGTTGGCAATAAATAACAATTAAATACTGCCAAATCGACTTTTCAGCAAATTGTCAACTTGTTATTCATTTGTTTCATTTAAATTGATAAAGTTTCGCAGCTAAGTTGTTTTCAGTTTTTCATCAATCAGTTTTTTTCATAAATACCAATAATGCCTCAAAGTAATCAAATCGAAATCACACAATCGCATGTTGCTGTATGCAGAATTTCAAGAATTAAAACCTTTACAAAGTGGGGGTAGTTATTAAAAAATAGTGGCAATGACAACATTGCAGAGATGACAATAACTTGTTGGAAACTGCCTCAAATTTCATATTGAAAATGGAATATCCTGTATATTTTTTATGTAAAATTTTATTTTTATATTTCGTGTGCTGTGAGTAACAAAAAATGTTTACTATGGTATTATATGCCATTGTAATTATTTAATGAGCCGTTACCGTTATCACTCGTAATCACAAAGTTCGTTATTTAGACAGAGAACTGATTTTTTTTTATCTAATCAACAGGCTATTTATATCCATTTCATATTAAATTTTGAAATGACACATTTGGCATTCACCCTATTTCTTTATACTACTGTGAAACAAAAGTCATATTGGATAATAAATAAAAAACCTAACCAGGTGAACTTTTACTTTTGTAAAACATTCAGTAAAAGCGACAAAATGGACATATTCTCATCTGGTAAAAGTTAAACAACGCAATTCAAGCGAGACTGAAACAAAACCAAATTAGAGATACAAAACCACATTAAAAGCGCAAAGAGCAACAAACGAATTTTAATCCCTTAAATAAAGGAACAATTTCAACGAAATTTATATAAACCAACATAAAATTAACCAAGACACAGAGAACGTAATAAAAGTTGTCAAATGAACTCTATAAAAGCAAACATTTTAGGTGACGTACGACTTTCATTAAACTGTTACTTTTACAAATGTATTGTATTTTATATAGAGGGGTGACAGAAAGGTACGGGTAAAAGGCCTTACTATTATAAAAGTGTGTTACATTTTGCGTGAAAAGTTTTCTCGACATCTACAAAGAAAATTCTTTGAATATGCTGCGAGGAGGCGAGCAATAGAGTAAAGCTTAATGCGTTTTATTCTTTACAGCACAAAAGCTTTTATGATAAGTTCAGGAATTGTTGCTTTTAACTAATAACAATGTAGCTACATATGTTGATAAATTGTTTCAAATCTTTTTTTATTTATTTATTGACGGATAAACTATAGGAAAAACTGTTTTTCTTTTACGTTGCAATCATTAGTCATAGATATTTTAACAAAATATTTTTTTAAATATCTTCTCTAAAGAATATTTCACTGTAAGCGAGATTATACTGCTCCAAACCATTGCATATTGTGCAAGAAAAGTAAGAGGTGTTCAATGTGCGGTCGAACATTTTATTAGAGAAACAAAATATTGATAGGTCTAATGTCACATATCCATTTAACTATAAAAACTCGAAAATTAGTGTACAACACCATAATATTATCTCGCTTTTATTACTGTTTGTTTTATATTTAACTAATCAAGGGTGTATAGGGCGCTTACAAAAATTGCAAAATAGAGCCACGTGGATAATATTAGGTTGTAATAGGTACACAAGGATTGAGGACATATTGGCTAACTTGGGTTGGATGAACATACAGAAGTTTTCAGAATTTAATATGCTGGTCTTTATTCATTAAATTAGGTAGAGAAGAACCTGATAAATTACAAAATATATTAGAAATATATCAAAACATCCACGATCATAACATATCATTTTGCTTTGCAAAGGGTTCGGAAAACTGCTGAGCACAATTCAAATTTTTAAAGGGAATTAATAAACATAACAGCCTTAGTCAAGAAGCAAAAGATGCCAGAAGAATAATTTCTTTTAAAAGAATTCTAAAAAAAAGATATTATATTTCTTTTCTTGTTTGTTATCGTATGCGTATACAGTGTGTCCGT
Source organism: Rhamnusium bicolor (assembly GCA_029963845.1). Classification (NCBI taxonomy): domain Eukaryota; kingdom Metazoa; phylum Arthropoda; class Insecta; order Coleoptera; family Cerambycidae; genus Rhamnusium; species Rhamnusium bicolor. The sequence continues at coordinate 994,170 of JANEYF010004462.1, forward strand.
AAAGTATAGAATAAATTCATTATTTCTTAATTCAAGAATATTTAGAAAAAATCCTGTGACGTCGATTTTTAATTTAAATTGCGCACCTTATCCTATACTTTTTTGGTTATAACGTCATCACAGTTTCCGTTATGACATAATCGATATATTTTTAAATGGAATACTTTGTATATTTCTCCATTTTCGGATTCTGCTTCAATAGATGATTCCAAATATGAATCACACTTAGGGTCTAAAATTGGAAGATTCGGTCATTTAAAAAAAAAACAAAAAATATAAGATTTTTTAATTTTCGAGGTAGGCTAGTTTTGTTTATTTTTTTGTTTAATCATTATCGTCTTTGACAGTGTATCACTTAATAATACTTTGCCCCAGTAGTGGTTTCTCAATAATTGCTGTAGATATATTTTAATGTCTAACATGAGTGTATTTGTAAATCAGAGAACTGTAATTCCTACGATGATTGGGTATGGTGACAGGATGCGAACTCAACAAGAAGTACGTAATTTATTTAATACTAAATATCGAGAGCGACCCATAACTCAATCGACAGTGAGTAAAATTTAAAAGAGAAAATTAACAAGACTGGTACGGTGGAAGATTTACCCAAAATGGATCGCCGAGTTTTTCACGACGATACAAAATTAAATATTTTACTGGCTGTTGAAGAAAGTCTACATACCAGCGTTCGCCAGATTAGTCGCGATTATGATGTTACTAAAACGTCATTACATACAGTATTAAAATTAGAAAAATGACATCCTTTTAAGATTCAGCTTATGCACGAACTAAGTGATGATGAACTAGATCGGAGTATACAATTTTCTGAAACAATGATGAATATGTGCAATTGTGACCCTCTTCTGATAAAAAATATTGATTTCTCCGATAAATGCAATTTCAAATTAAATGGTGAAGTAAATCGTCAGAATTGTAGATAGTGGGCAAGGGAGAACCCTCGATGGACGCAGGAGCAGCACACATAGTATCCACAAAACACAAAAGGTAAATGTGTGGGCGAGAATTATAAGAAATCGAATCATTGGACCATACTATTTCGATGGAACTGTAATAGGACCGGCATATCTCCAATTTTTAATTGGCGATCTCATCCCAATGTTATTAAGTTTATTCTCCAGTAGAATTAATCTTGAAAATGTTGACGAAAGACTGTGGTATCAACAGGATGGTGCGCTTCCCCATTATGCAGCAGACGTTCGAAGGTATATTGACCAAATATTTCTGAACAGGTGGATTGGTAGACGTAGACCCATCGAATGACCACCAAGGTCACCGGACCTCAATCCATTAGATTATTTTCTGTGGGGCCATCTAAAATACTTAGTTTATAAAACCAAACCGGAAAACAATGTTAAATTAAAAGAGAGAATTGGAACAGAAATAAACAACATTTCTCAGGAAACTAAAAGCAAGGCAATGATAAGTGAATCATGTTACTTTTAAGACGAACATTAGTTGTTCATTTATTTATTAAAATACCGCATAGAGGAACAAATTATGATAATGTACTAGATTTTTGAAAGAGGTGCCGATGTACTAAAAATTATCAAACTGTACTGAATCTAGTACAAGTGTACTAGAAATCACTGGCGGCACTAATAGACTGGACAAAAACATAAAACTGAGCGTGATGTTCAGGTGATCGTTTTCCTATTGGTCTACCAGCAATAAAATCGAGGAAGACGAACCCCACCTAGTTTACAGAATTATAATCAGGCACGTCGTTTATAAGAGCGAGCAGTTATTTGGTTTATTTAATTTTTATTTGTCCATCGTAATTTCTACTCTTCTGCGTCCGGGTTGTTTAAAATAGGATACAAAATGTCTAGTACCGATACTTCAGATGAAATGGGAAATAATGTTGAAGTCCACCTAGAAAATGGTTAAATGTTATTGTAATTCTAAATCCGGTCCTATTCAGTTCTACCATATAGAATGCTCTTGTACGTTTGCGCATCAAAAAATCTGAAGACACCATGGGTGAAGCCATTTGGTACTTGAACTCGAAATTTCATTCATTTAATGGTTATTGTTTAGTTTTCTGTGGTTACAGTACAGTGAGATTTCTTTCATTATATGAATTTTTTGCGACTTTCTATTACTACGATAGGATATTTTAATACTTTGTGTAGTGAAAATAATATGTTTGCATATTTAATGCAAATGCATTGGGTACATTCGTAAAAAACATTTTCAAACAATGTGTTGTGCGGTGAAGAGATGTTCTAACGTAAAACGTTATACATGGAAAAAATGCCAGTGGTTTAGATGCATTTATACCTTGAAAGAGAAGACTTCACTACAATATTGATGCATTTCCAAATATTGCACATGGAGATATTGTTAATTATTTTGAGTGTAGTGCCTACACAAAGAAAGAATTGTGTTTGTGGTTGAGTGAAGGAAATCCTTTAAGAAATTTCCCGCAAGAGAAGCTTGATGCAAAGGTAAGAATACGTTCAATTATATCACTCTCAATATCAGAGATTTCTTCACTGTAATTTATTATAATAGATTGGGTATATTTCCATTTTTAAATTGTATAATGCACACAAAGATGTAAATATTTTGAGTTTCCCATTTTGTATTTGTACGAGTATTTCCACAAAAACACAGATATTATGAAAAATAACAAATTTAATGATGTGAAAAAATGTAAATCAATCAATGAAGCAATAGTGAGAAAAATATTTTAATTGTAGTTGGATCCTTTAAAACAATTAAATTGAATCCATGGGTTACAATATTGTACTTTTCGGGCTGTTACAAGATGTTTAATTTTTGAGTAAAATATTTAATTTTAAAAAGTGAGTTCATTTTGAGCGGTAGCTCAGTTAGATGTTATTTATCTAATATTATTATCTGCGGTTGGATATTGTTTCCAAAAAAGATTTGTAATTGTTTTTATTTAGTGAATGAACCGTGTTACTTATTTGAACTATTTTTTCATCTTAGTTCTACGAATATGCTTGATGATGTGATAAGAATCACCTGCAGACAGTGGTGAATCGTGAATTGGTCGCTAATGTAATGCACGTAAAAGATAGGTCAGTGTGACTCGCCCATTGACCTGTCAAGTCAATGAATCGGCCAAATATAGTTCAATGACTGTTTCAAAACGATTTATTTATTAATAAATTACAGGATTACTTCAAATTTTTTAATCGCATGGTATACGTACCATGTATGTGGTAGTAGTTACTACTACTTAAAAAATAATAATCCTTTTATAAATTTAAAAAAAACCAAATTAAAATTGTCGGTAACATTTTATAAGTTTACTGTTATCGAAAAATTTAGTTTTAGTTGTATATTCCATAGGAAATACTTGAAATAAATGTTAATTGATGCAGAAAAAGGCAAAATTGTACATTTCTTACATTAAAAGGTATTTTAAAATGTTTAAAATTTATTTCAAATGGAACAATTAATCGCTTAAGTAGGTAATTATTCCATTCAAAATTATTATGTCCGGGAACGAACTTACTGCTAGATGATACATTGAATAAGAAATGCGGCAACGCTGCTTCTAGCCACTGCACCATTTCAGATAAAATGAAGAATGTTTCTAGTAATCAGCGGTTCCAAAACAATTTCATCTAATTTTTTTAAAAGCCGATAACTCAATTTTATGTTGGAATTAAGAAAAAAATATCTCAGTGGGTTTCTACAGATGTCAAGAATCGATGGTTTAAATATAACTACGCTCTTAAGACTCACCCTGTATTTACCTGATTTTGCAAACACATATCATACTTTTTGGAGATGATAATAATTTAAGACACAGTGACAGAAATGCTGCTTCTTTAGCAGAAAGGTTCATATTAACGAAAAAAACACTAAGCCACTGGTTTAATGGACATACACTTAAACATAACTCAAGTTTCTAGGCGCATATGGTACTAATTTTGGATAAAAATAAAATATGTATGCTGTATGTAAAATTGTATACATAACAGAGAATAATAAAGCTGTCAAGTTATAACTATGCTTGTGACACATTTACAGTTAATGTAAAAATAATGTATTAATTTTCATTGCTTCGAACCATTAAATAAACCAGAATCATTATGAGAACTAAAATAAAAATGAGTATTAATGGATATGTTTATACGTATTTTCTAAAACTAATACAATCACAAGAGGCCATATGAATATGTTATTGTACCATTAACACTAGCCATTGACGAACTAATTCTTTATAGAGTGTGTCAGTTTTAACCTGCAAACTTTAACGATCGATAGACCACGTCAAAATAATACTAGTTTGCTCTATAAATTTGGAACAAAAAATGTACCATATTAGAAATACTGGCATTAATCTTTTTTTTTCAAAATAAAACAAACCGTCGGAGCAAGTTTCTGAATGGTTTTTACAAAAAATACAACACCTAACTTAAAATATCCGCAAAAGTAACAACTAACCATCACACTGGCGTCTGGTGAAATTTATTTATGCCATATCTATCGTATTGGAGCATAGGACCCAAAAGAATTGTAAGGTAATTCTTTCAATACATAAATGAGGAAGTTTTGCAAAAAAAGATTGTAGTTAAAACTTGAGAAGAAAAAGATTAAAAAAATGGTTTGTCCACATAGGTAATTTTTAGACAATTTGTACAATACTGGCGACATATGTTTTTCACAATTTTTATGCTATAAAAATTTTTATAAAATATATCCACTCATTCCATGTGTTGCACTTTTTCTGAAAAGCAGTATATGATTCACTTACTCTCGTATAAGTAATAGTATAATATTTTGTACATATTCAGTCATGGTAAATTTAAGGAATCCATTATTGCTTGAAAAGACACCTGAATAGAAAATATTGAGGTTTTCTATTCTCGAAAATTTTACAGCAACAGGGTAGGGGAGCAAAGGGTTGTTGCGGGAATCAGGATATACGGTCAAGGAGGAACACCTCTGGGCCAACACGTTGTCATGCATTCTTGAACAAGGCACGTGTTTACAACCGAGATTTTCGTGAACCTTAAGCCGCTTGTCTAATATATAATTCAAACTAAGTAATGATTACCTCCTGTATTTATAGCGATCTTTGCCCTTTCTGTCTTATAAAAAGTAAAGTTATAAAATTAACATTAATGTACCATATTGCGCAACTATACAATATTTGATAGGTGAGAAACTAATGGTAATAAATTTAAAATTAAATATGGGAATAGATATTCCGATGACTAAAAGTAGCAAATTTATTCGAATCGGCATACCTTCTGCGGTCTTTTGTTATCTATATCCTCTGTGTCTGTATATCTTTGTGTCTGTATGTCTCTCTGTCTGTGTACTTGTGTGTCTGTGCGTTTATGCTAGTGTGTCTGTATGTCTTGACGTGACAAATTTCTCTCAAGCACAACCCACCGCGGAAACTTTAATCTTTATACAGGATGTTTCCGTTTTAATGAACAGAACTTCATCAGCGTATAGAGAAGATTATTTTAAGCAAAATATTTTCAATGAACATACTCTTCAAACCTCTTCAGTTTCGAGATACAGGATGTTGAAGTTTCTTAAAAAAGAAATTGTTTTTTCCGATTATCTTGTAAATGGAAAGAAATAATAATTTTTTGCGTGGAGGAAATATTTATTGAATTGCTTTTTACAAACGTGGACATTTTCATGGTGATAGATTCACCAGTGACGTACTTACTGTGTGAATTTTACCATTTTTTTTTTTTAAAATATTAACACGCCAATGTCTTAAAGGCTATATTTCACTCTTTTTTGGATTCCTCAGATATTTTAAGAGGTAAAACTATTCTCTCATTTTTTCCTTTGTTGCACGGTTTTCGAGTAAAACTAACGTTATATTGGAAATATCAATGTACACTGCAATTATTTAATCTCCAACAAAATTTCAATAATGCTAGGTGGTTTAGGCTACGAAATATTTAGATTGTCAATTATTTAACAGAAGTCACCAGTGTTTTTTCGTTGCTTATGTCAATAACTTTAAAAACACTTTGACAATTTTTGTAACTTATTTAAGTCATTTCGATTTACCAATGAAGAGTACGCAAATATTTATTACGTGTATAGATTATGCGTCGAAAATTTTGCAGTAGCTGCAATGGAATACCGTAGGCGCTTCCTGAATTCAAGACCTCCACATCTAGGCATTTTTTTAGAGAAAATGGACTGGACTAGAAGACAGGAGCAAAACAGAAAGAATAATGTTGTGAGGAACAGAAACGGGACGATCCTTCGAATGTTTGATATGGGCCCATCTATGAGTATTCGAAGTGCCTCAAGAATTCTTCGCATTCCTCTATTTTTGTATGGAAAACTTTACGAAAAGACCATTTGCAGTCTGTTCATGGTTTACATCTAGGTGATAGTGAACACCGTTTAAGTTTTTGTTATTTCATGTTGAATTCTGTGAGAAATTATTTTATTTATTTTATTTTATTTATTTAAATACAAAATCCAACAGACAGGAGCCCAATTACAGGATTAGGTACATTGAAATTATGTATAGATAAATACACAATAAACAATTTTGAGTGTTACAAAATATTTCTTAATTAAATATATAATATATACGAACAGAACATATAGAATTGTATATACACATATAAATATACACTTGTACATATACATACACACACATATACAGATAAATAAAGAATACAGTAGATTACAAAACTTCTAGATGCAAAACAGAGTTTTTAATTACACTTTCATTGCAGAAAATTATATCATCACAATCTTCGATTTTAGCATAGTTGACATACATTTGGTGTATTGGAGAGGCCAATAGAATAATAGTTCTTGGTATGTGTTAAATAAATAAGTTGTTATGACGAGCAGAAATTCTAGGTACTTTATAATTTATTTGATTTAATAGGTTAATACAATCCAGACGATTATTAACAATTTTATATAGAACAATTATTGATTGAGATATTCTTTGTTTGGTAAGACTTGGTAAGTTAAATATATTTTGTGGAAATCCAATAAGTAGGTGGATAAGTGCCCTCAATAGTGTATACTGCAGATTTTATAAATTTACGTTGAATATTTTCTAATTGTAATATATTGACATTATAAATTGGGTTCCACACAACTGAAGCATATTCAAGGCGAGATCTAACAAATGTTACATAGAGTAAATGATGAGTGTTGACATTTTTAAAATCTTTGCAGTTTCTGATTACAAAGCCATAACTCTTAAAGGCAGAAGTAGATACCATTTCGACATGCTTATTGAATAACAATTTAGAATCAAAATACACGTCTTTAAAAATATCAGGTCTTTGTAAAACAACATTATCGATATTATAAATGTACACGTACAGATTATGCTTCCGGCCAAATGACATGACATTACACTTACTAGCATGAGGGGTAGATAGTTGTTGATGCACCAGGAATTGATAGTATCCAAGGTTTTTTGCAAAATTTGACAATCATGAACATTATCAATAAACCGGTACATTTTTAGTTCGTCTGCATACAAGAGGAAGTGAACGTTAGTATCCAAGGTTTCAAAAATATCATTAATGTACATTACAAAGAAGAGCTGTCCTAGTATCGAACCCTGTGGCACGCCAGATCTTTTGCAAGAAGCTATTTAATTTATAACCACGGTACTGAACAAATTAATGTCGATTCTCTAGATATGACTAGATTAAAAGAAGTAACGATTTTGAGAGACGAAATTTGTCAAGTTTAGAAATTAAAGCACCGTGGTCAATCCTGTCAAAAGCCTTAGAAAAGTCTGTGTAGATAGTATCTATCTGACCCCCTCGATCAAGTCCTTCGCAAAGAAATTGCGTTTTGCACACAAGGTTCGTTACTGTAGATCGACCCTTCATAAAGCCATGCTGATCAATAGATTGTAAGCCAGATACGTGAGTGTATATAGAACCGTGAGGAAAAATTTAAAAAATTTTCCCCTAAGTTACAAATAATGATGATGTACCTATAGTTTGTTATGTTACTCTTTTCCCCCTTTTTGTACACTAGACATATTGCGTGAATTTTTCCATTTTTGAGGAAAACTCGAAGTACCGAGAATTAAATTGAAAATTATTAGAAGGGCTTTAGCGAATATAGTTGAACAATCTTTAATTAGAAATCCCGGAATTATATCAAGGCCCATTATCCAAATTTTTTGGAGAAAATATTGTGGAATGATGAATCCTGCTTCACCAGACGAGGAATATTTAATTTTCACAACCTGCATGTTTGGGACCACGAAAATCCACATAGAATCAGGCCATGAAATTTCCAGAGTTCAGCGTAAATGTATGGCTTGGTTTATGGGGAAACAATATTATTGGCCTCTATTTTCTACCTCCCAGTTTGATATCAGCATTATTTCTGGAATTTCTTGAAACAACACATGCAGATATATAGAATAATTTTGATCTTGGTTTAAGGCGAAATGCTTGGTTTCAGCTTGACGTTTGTCCGGCTCATTACAGACGAATAGTTCGAGAATGGCTTAATGCAACTTATCTGAGTTGATGTATCGGATGAGGTGGATTAGTTTCATGGCCGCCCCGTTCTCCAGATCTCACTCCTATCGATTTTTTGCTTAGGATTTATAAAAAATAAAGTTTATTCTGCCATAGTTGGCAGCCGGGAAGAACTAATTGAGAGATTAGAAACCGCCTGTAATTAAATACGACGAAATCAGTTATGAATAGTTCTGCAGTCCATTGTAAAGCGATGCCGAGTTTCTATTCAAGAAAATAGGTCTCACTTTGAACACCTTCCTTAGTTTAGAAACCAGCTATTTGATTTATGTTTTGTTCAATTACAACGTTCCATTTTCAAATTTAAGTTTGTTATGTTACCTCTAGTTCTCGTTAATAAATGATTAAGAATGACCTTATTTATTATTGTAGTGTGTAGGGTGAGCCAAATTAGACTATTTTACCCTATCGAGTTTCTCTTTCAGCTATTTTAATTTCGTCCAAATAAAGAACCCATAGCCTACTCCACTGCGCTAATATCTTCTATTTCAGCAGATATAGCAAAGCTATTAAATTTTACTCGAAAACCGTGCAACCTAGGAAAAATATTAAAGAATGGTTTTTCTTCTTAAAATATTTGAGGATTCCAAAAATGGAATATTGCCATTAAGATATTGGCGTCTCATTATTTTTTTTAAGAAAATAGTAAAATGCACACAGTAAGTACGCCACTGGTGAATCTATTAACGTGAAAATTGGCACATCTGTAGAAAGCAATTCAACAAATAGTTTCTTCACGCAAAAAATTATTCTTTCTTTCCAGTCACAAGATAATCAGAAAAAAATTTTTTTTAGTAACTTCAACACCATATATCTCGAAAACGATGAGGTTTGAAGAGTATGGTCATTGAGAATATTTTGCTTAAAATGACCTTCTCTATATGCTGGTGAGGTTTTGCTTATTAAAACGGAAACATTCTGTATATGGGGTTTCAAGATAGAGCCATAATGAATACTGTCGTTACGCCACTCTTCATGAAGGTTCAAAGACATTTTTGCGTCAATTCAAAACATTTTCGAAAGAACATTCTGAAAATCATAAACAGTGCCGAAATTGTTTCTTGAATATTTTTGACCAGATTCACCATTACTAAAAAAAACGATGCTAAAGGAGAATTCAATCAAAAAGGTCAACATAAATAAAAAAATAAATGAAATTCAAATCGTTGATTGAAGATGAAGTTATTTTGTGGAAATCCATTTTGATTTACTTGTCTAATTTTCACTTTATTTGCTATTTTTACTAGTTTCATCCTATTCGGATATTTTCAAGTAAACGAAATTATACACAGATTTTATTTTCATTTAAATATAAACTGAACTGAATAGAAGGATGGGTCACTTTATGGTTGTTCATAATTCATAATTTGTACTGATATTATGTCTTTAAATGTTGGAGTTTCTCAAGATAGTAAATTATATTATGGTGTGATTTTTATTAACATCAGTTTTCTGAACAAGTATAATAACGGAGAATTATTTAAACCTATTAGGTCGTTTAATATGTTGTAATTTTTATTCCTATTTAATTTATTTATATTCAGCGCTTCCAATAAATTAAGTTTTTTACATTTCCCACAAATATGTAATATTTTAGGTTGATGGTCATCAGTTTGTATGACTCGAATCTGTTAGGTGTTTATATTTAAATGAAATGAAATGAAATTTAAATAAAAGTAAAATTTGTATATAATTTAGTTTAGTTGAAAATGTCCAAATAGGATGAAATTAGTTGTAAAAATAACAAAGTGGAAAAGTAATAAACAAGTAATAAAAAGTGTTTATAATTTTTTTAAATAAATGATATTAATGTATTTAAGGAAAATTATTCATTTCCTTAATTTCATATTTGACTGGTGATAAGAATGTATTGCCGAAATTTTTTTAATCACAATATTGCAGGTAATACAACCCCCTGTATCCCTAAAGGTACTTCATGGTGCCTTGTATGGGAGAGGGCCACACATTTAGAGCCAGTGGACACACAGCCAATGTCCGAATACGCTAGGAAGAATTTCTGGTTTAGAGAAAATCCAAACTCTTCGAGCAGGGATCGAACCTGGGTTTACGACTTTATTTTGCATTAATACAAGAAAGCATCCGTGCGCGGTGTCAACCCGACATCCACGCGACAAAGCGTCGTAGCAATTGACGGGTTGGGCGCGGTGGGGTCCGGTGGATTAAAAGAAAATTTTTAACAGTGTCAACTCCTGCCGATTTAACGACTTATTTGATCTTAAAATTACTACTATGCTAAATGAAACTATTTGGTTTTAAATAATGAAATTAACAAATATAAAATTTAAAATTATTGTAGGCAAGACACTATGAAATTTTGATTGTTGGGTAGACGGGAAAATATCTATACGCAAAAACCCGCTAAAGATAATTGTAAAAATAAGCGGCTATGTCAGACCTCTTTGTTTATTTTTACCAGTAATTTTGTTGAATTTATCAGAAAGTTTTAAAAACTATTTTAAGAATGTCTTTGAAAATAAACAAAAAAATAAATAAATAAATAATTAAGTAAAAACAAAAATAAGAAATTTTGTGGGGAAAAAGGCAACAAAAAGAGATGGAAAAAAAGAATAAATTTGGAATTTTGTAAGTTGAGTTGAGCCTAAAGTGGTTGCCGAAAGATAGGCAACGCCTGGTATGGAAGTTTATGTTTTATAGTAAACTGAGCATACTTATGTAATATTGCATGTGAGTGGGTTGTTCGATAACTGTGTTGTATAGAATTTTTGTGATGCGTTTTCAATGTATTGCGCTAGTGGCTCCATGTCGGTGATTTCGTGTAGATGCCGTATAGCTGTGTATCTGTCTAAACGAGTGATAAGTAAGCCTGGCCAAGGTCATTAATTCTACAGAGACGTACTGGGTATGCATCATATCATAATACTTGAATAAGTACAATAATGAAAACAAAAATATTTTATGTATTGTGATGTATGTTTTTGTACTATTTCGTTCGCTTTAAATTCTTTTTTTATGTATTTCCTTATATTTTGTAAGCTTAATGCTGCACATTATTATTAAACTGTTAAATGACGTTCACACATGTACATTGAATATCTAAGTGATAACTAATAATAAATAAATAAATAAAATAAATGAAAATAAATTTTATTAATACTGGTACACTTTATAAAAATATGTACAAAACTCACCTTCTTAAGCAGATTTATGAAGTAGCTTGGTTGTCGTTATCACAAACTGGAGCACTTCTATAATAAATCTGTAGCATCAGATATGTTTGTACAGTTGTCTCAGTAAGCGATGTTCGCTGTGGTGAAAAAATATGTTTGTATTTTGAAAAAGACCGTTCGACATCTACGGAAGTAATACAGGCATAAGTAAAACACTCTGTGAACTCACTTAACGCAGCTGTAGATGCACCATCACAAATTTGTCTTAATTTGGTAAAATCAGGATCTTTCCGTAATACACTCTCGAATTGTTCAATAACGGGCTTATTTTTTGCGTCATTTATAGTCTGTAGCTGTGTATTTACATCGTCCACTATTTGCAGCGATTCCACTAACGACAACGAAGTATTTTGCAATTTTTCTATTGCGTCGTGTAGTCCTCTATAATTGTTATAAATAGTTTTTAAATCTGTTTCAAGGGAAACATCTTGATAGCTTGTCTGGCTTTCCTTAATAGCTGCAGCCTCGTTAGAGTTGAACTGTAGTATCACAGCTTTTATTTGTTGAAAATATTCAGCATAATAAAAAGCTGCCTTCAACCACGTTCCCCAACGTGTAAGAATCGGCTCTGGTGGTTCCGGAATACCAGGTCACAGTATGTGAAATGATTAGGAGATTTGAGAAATACTTTTTTGTATTTGCTATTAATGCATCTACCTCTGGAAAACATTTTCGAATCGTTTCTGCTACAAGATGGAACGCATGCACTTTACACGTAACATGTAAAAACCTACAATCGTCTCTTTAAAGAAAACGGCCCACCAAACGCATTGTCGCAGCACCGTCGGTCACAAACATCAACACTTGAGTTGTTGACAGTTCAAATTTTTCGGAAGTCTCCAACACCACCCGCGTAATTGTTTCGCCAGTACACGCAGTTAGTCTTTTGCTAGCTAGTAAAAGTGGAAATGTTGGTTTAAGAGGGTCGAGTACACGTACAATAATATTTAAAATAGAATTTTTTTTACAATCTGTCGTCTCGTCAACACATAACCACAGCCGTGTATTTTTTAATGCACATTTAATCCTATTTACAATGTCTTCACGAACACTTGGTAAATTCACCTGGAGATTGTATTTATTCCAGAACTCCCGAAATGCTGGTTTATCCAATATGCGCAGGGGAACATCACAGGCAATCAGCATTAACAGCAAATCAAACATAAATTGAGGTTCCAAAGAAGACACGCCATTTTTTTTACTTTTATGCCGGTTACTATTGACATGAATTTTGCAGCCGTATTTATTCCAGGGCATTAAGTCTTGACCACAAACTTTACAAATTATTTTACATCCATCATAGAATAAGTCCGGAAATTCACCGATAAATTTAATCACTTTATCAGCGTACGGTTGTTTTCTACTCTTTACGCTCAACATTATTTATTATTTATTAGTAATCTATGCATCGACCGACAGATAACAACTGAAGTGTGTCGTGTCATCATCATCGTAAATAAGCGTGCGATGGCATTGGTATTGCGCCCGACCCTGAATCTACCATCGCTTGGCCAGGCTTAGTGATAAGGCGCAGAATTTTATTTTGGTGATTTGTAATTTTTGTATCGTTGTCGTGGCTGCTAAACACCATGCTGGAGCCGCGTACACAAGAGCCGGCCTTATTATAGTGGTGTATATGAATTGTTTGTTCATCCTGTTTAGTCTGCTATTCTTTGCCAAGAGGGGGTATAAATTCTTGGTCAATGAATAGGCTTTACGTATTGTCATGTTTATGGATTTTCTATAAGTGAGTCCTTGTATATAAATATACTCCTAGGTATTTGACGTCGGTCTTAGTTTCAACATCCGTTAATTTTTATAGGCGTCAGAATTTTGTTGCCTTTGAATTTTTTTGTATATACTATAGTCGTGAGAGGCAAGTGTCCTTGCCACTCGACCACAAAGCGACACATTTTTCGTGTCTTTGAAATAGTATACATGCAACGAATATATTAGAATTAGATAATTTTTGTTTCCAGCATAAATGCAAATATTTTTCTATAACACTTGATACTACAATTTGTCTTAAGAAATCCATCTGTTGATATTTTAGTGGTAAATCTAGATTACTAATTTAATTGTACTCTTGTATCATCCTGTGCAGTATTTGTCTTCTAAAACCTTAATTACATAATATTAATCTTACTAGGGTCTTTGTTTTTTTACCAATTAAGATTATGTTCGTAATTGTAACGGAGGGAACGATTTAATGCCCACAGGTCCAGTTTCGCTATCCCAGATGCTTCGGTAACGACCAGAATCTCTGCTTTATTGAATGTAGCTAGCCTGATCTTGTGGACATTTTCCGTTTTTTAAATTTACTTCAAATCATAGGTGGTCGTAAAAATAAAGCGAGTCATCACTCTCCAGTTTTTTCAATTGGATCAAGCAATATAATCTATAAAGACACAAGAAATGTTATTTATATTGAAATATAACTCGCTATGGGATTAATGTGTGCTATTTTTAGAAATATATGTAGACATATTAAATATACATTATTAAAGTCTCAAATCTACGAAACGAGCTGGCAAATGCCTGTTTTCCAAAATTAAAAATACGTTTCTTGATTCAAAAGATTGCTATATGCCATCCAGTTAAGGAGTGTAATATTGAACTCTAAGTCATGATAGACCAAGCTCAACTATCTGCAGACTAGATATTATCAGGAAATATTTATTTTAGTCTGGCAAATATTCGTTAAATAGTGGTCCAGCTCAACTCAATGAGGACTAGGTTTTGTCTATACACAATACAGTGCTGCGGATAGGCTCAGTAAACTCTTGCTAAATGATTAGTGATACCGGCAGTAATAGCTTTAAAGAATTCTAGGGTATGGCATTCAAAAATAACCAGTTAGATTAAAAAACCGTTAGTATATCTAGTGATGTGAGCTTAGATATACGACACGGTTATGTCACGGTCATAATGAAAATGATCATCATATTATTTTGCACTGTGATGACACAATGCCAAAATTGTCACTTGTGTCAAATATTAAAATGACGACGTCATTCTCATTATGACAGTCAAAATAAGCCGATTTCTGCTTTTGTCAAATATTGTTGAAGAAGCAAATTAATTACTGAATTAAAATGGTTACGTTTTCCCAATTGCTGATTTTTTTAGTTGAAAATTTAAAATGCTTTGTTTATTTGATTATGTAGCTCATACAGGGATTATTTATTAAGAGCAGTACAAACCTCAACTCAGTTGTATTTTAAAGCTGTTTTTTCAACAGATATCCAACTTAAATCTATAAATCACTGTTTAAATTTTTCTGTCAGTAATATTGAAAAACCAAGACATATGATTCATCCTAAATACCACACACGCACGCACGCACGCACGCACGCACGCATGCACGCACGCACACACATACACAAACATATATATATATATATATATATATATATATATATATATATATATATATATATATATATATATATATATATATATATATATATATATATATATATATATATATATATATATATATATATATATATATATATATATATATATATATATATATATATATATATATATATATATATATATATATATATATATATATATATATATATATATATATATATATATATATATATATATATATATATATATATATATATATATATATATATATATATATATATATATATATATATATATATATATATATATATATATATATATATATATATATATATATATATATATATATATATATATATATGTATTTAAGATGAATCATGCCGTGTTCGCATTTTTCGTTCTCATCAATAAAAATATTTTAATAACAATTGCAAGTTGTTGGTTATCCTTGCGACGATGGTGTGCCAACGCTGCCTTAAGGAATAATAACTCCTTAAAATTTATACTTCAACAATTATTTATTTTAATTTCAATTTTAAAAACAAGACATTGATATTGTTTTATTTATAAAAGTTTTTACACAATTTGGAGTTAGTAGTATAATAATACTTTGTTATGTTTTATTTCTGTATAATAACCGTCATTTTACATCACTAAGGAAGTATGATTTCCGAAAAAAAACTTATTTAGGTAAATTATTATAATGTAAAATGCGGTTATGGTAGAAAAAAGGTCAAAATCATCAAAGTATGCGGATATTCTTAAAATGTTACATCCAAGTATAACTTATTAACCTGAATATCATTCCTTACTGACATTTTGCTGTCTTTACAGAAAATGTACTTTATATAGCAAGAAAATAGTTTTTGCCTAACTACCATGGCCTACCTGATCAGAAATAGAACAAAAGTACACTATAAATTTCTTTTCAGATAACCAGGGATGAGCCCTCAAGTTGCAAAAAAAAATCTAAAATTTGCGAACTCAACGAGGGGACACACTGTATATGTATATATTTTTTTTTCTGATTTTATATTTATTAACGAGCTTCTTTATTTTTATGTTTTGTGTTTTAATTTTTTGTTGTGATACAGATTTTTTTTTTAATATTCAGTTACTGTTCTGTTTTGTGTAGTAATTATTGTTATATATATATTTTATAATCTTATCTGTTTTAAAAACTAACAGTGTTTATGTTGCGTTTTATTTAGTTTAATTTTTTTTCAATTTATGGCAACTTTTAGTTATTTTATATATTTTCATGAGATAATAATTATTTTAATCAATGCTTACTTTGCTCTTATTTATTCACCTGCTTCCTATATGCGACGCCTCTGGCAGAACAAGGCGGCAACTCGTAAACTGGTCTGTTTACGATCTGTCTGCCAATCAGAACAAGCGTATAATACCCTACTACAATTTTAATATGTTGGGCTGGCGGCTCACTAGTAAACAGTGAAGTAAACACTGGTTTTATAATACAAACTGACTGCGGCTACACTGAATAGTGTACGGATTTGCCCATTAATAAATACGTTTTCAAGGTAAAAGCTACTACTGCCGTTACCTTTACTAATGATAATAAAGTCCGGCTCAACATTTATTTCAGCGAGACAGGTACGGAAAAACGATCATCATTAACTGAAGGTCAGATTCAGGATGCTATTAGGCTCAAAGCATTAATAAATTATTAGAGCATGGACAACATTTCTCGTATACATTTACAATGGCTACAGAGCGTCTTACAAAATAATTATTTATTACATACAAACCTATTTAAAAAATAACAATTCGCTAAATAAAAATAATGACATGAATTACATTTGGCAGGTAATTGGAAGTTCAAGTCTGATATTGCAGTTATTAAGTCAATTTTAGTTGTTTACTCATTTAGTCAACCATATCTATACTTCTAAAAAATCCTATTTAAGCGAACAATTTTTTAGTAAGGTCTAATGTCTATCCCCTTTAAGAATGAAGTACTCCTAAGACATGCACCGCAGTTTTAATTTTAATTTTCAACTGCACTTATAAACAGAACATCGGATAATTAGTGAGAGCATCACACGCAGAGCACGGATACAGGTGAGAAATGTCGCGTAAGTGCTCGCTATTACGGTACGGGCTACCACACAACATACGAGCCTGGAGACATCATCCAGGTTGACTGATAGGGTTTAAAGTAATGATTACTTATTTATATATTTTCTCGTTATATTAAGGTACATATGACTAATCAATAATACTAGTTTAAAGAAAACATACAGTTTTATTCCAAATATATATTATTCTGAAATAGTCAAACCCGGAAAATCATACAAATTAAATGTTCTTTTTCATTTTAACCAAATACTTCTATTTTGCGTCCTTCCTGTATTTTTAATCGCCTCAATTTTAGATTTGGTATATATTAAAGAAATGTGAAATATCCGCTTTTACTAGATACTCAAAATTGTAAAACTTTTCTAAAGGCCTTAGGAACAAATCTTACAAAAAATCATCTTTAAATTAATAATTTGTTAATAGTATGAACCTGTTTAAAATTTGCCTAATTGGATAAACATTCCTCCTATTATTACCGATTTTTTAATTTTTCTGTTGTCCACGGAAGTTTTTTCTTCGAATATTATACTGAGTAACTATATTTTTTACATATTCAGTGTTAAGAGAATTATTATTCTTGTGAAAACAAGAAGGAAAAAAAATCGAAAATGCCACATATAGCTTTCAGACGATACCTCAGATATTAGTGCAAATCTTAACTTTTACATTAGAAATTATCGTTTATGACATAAATTGTCAGTTGAGAAGTTCCTGCGTACTACTTTTTAGGCATATAATCCCTTGTTTTCCTAATTATCTAATCATGGGAAACTTAGAAATTTGGAAACAAGACACGATAGACAGTTTGTTATGTTTGACAGTTTTGCTTTAGTTTATATTATATTCTAATAACTAAGTTCTTATTATAGTGTAGTATTTCATAATTATGTACAGGAAATATATAAGGAAATGGATCCCTTTCAATGTATATATGTAAATCTGCTCACTAATTATTAATTAATTAATATAGAGAGAAGTGGAGCGCCATACGTCGATAAAGCCATGAGGGGTTTGATTACAAAGCTCATGCATATTAGGTTGGCAGGTATGCAGCACATTCTGTGTATATATTACATAAGCATAAGCCCAATAAACTACTTACCACAAGTTACAAGCAAGCATGAACACAGCTATAGCGTTGCAAAGATGGTATATCGCAAATAACAGGTAGAAATATGAACCGAACAATTACGTAAGCAGATTAATTAGCGATACTGTGCAAAATAGTTTCTTTTATGCATCATTCCTCTGGTGCTTAATAATGAATATTCTAGGATAGAATATTAAGTACATAAGGGTAGTTCATAAAAATATTAGAGGTGTAAAAATTAACACTGAATATTCAAGCATTTCCGGAAATGAAATTTGATGTTGAAATATAATAATTGAACAAGGATTGGAATTATCTATTTATTTTATTAATTAATTATTTAACACTTTGACTGCCATGTGTATCTCTCAGTATACACACTAGGTTGGGTCTAAATCGCCACGTGTATATTATGGTACATACAGTCGAGGGCTCTCATTTTGACGTATGTATTTTAGAATAGTATATTTTACATGCTTTTCTAATGGAATATTGTTTAAGATGGCGTGAGACAATCTGAAAATGATCTTGACCCCAACTTTGACTGAAATCTTAATTTTTTATTCATAACTAATTTAAAATATATCATTTCTACTAAAATAAAACCAAATCGAGAAAAAAGCTTTATTATTTAGAAAAGAAAATCAGTTATATGAAATAAAAAAAAACATGTAAATTTAGAGATATGTAATACATGTTATTAAAAGAGTATTATACAGTTTTTGGTGCCTTCCGAAATTATTTTAAAATAATATGTCGATGATTACAGTAGAGACCAGAAAAATATGTTTCAAGGAATGTTCTTCAACGATACAATGTTAATAGCTTGTTATTTTTAAATGTTACACAAAAAATAATCAGTACATCGTTAAAAAAATCATTTCAATAAACTTAAACCACATAAATCCCAACATGGATCTTGACAATATTGTTGGTTATTGAAGCATTGTTTTTGTTTCATATCACCTAGATTTTCTATTATGTACAATAACAGTCTCTGTTACTGGTTTCAATAAAGCTTAGTTTTAGCAACAGTTACGCAGTTTAGTAAGAAATATAATAACCAAAACAGAGCTTGACTTAATCCATAGTATCATATAGGTTATAGCACAAACGTTCGTATATATCACATTGAAAAGAAGAATTTTAAAACGTTAGCCGTCAAAATATATGTCCATTGTATTGCAAGAGCTCGTACATATCTGATTATATTCTTTAAAAAAGACATGTTGCATTCCCCGGAATACTGGTACAAGGTTTTGTCAATTATTTATCTTTATATGAAGAAATAATTGCCAATACACTTGTTAAGACCTATTTAACGTTTCAAATATTTAAAAAGACAAGGAAAATTTCTAATTGATTAGTTTATGTGCCTTATAAGTGAATATAGTCTGAAATGCTAATTTAACTGACAGTGACGATTGCACTTTCGAAGATTTGTGTTGTGAGTTTGAAATATACGAACTTGTTTTGTTACCTTTTGTATAGATATAAACATTTGATTTTTTAAATCCTATTCATCGGTATATAAGTCTACTGTTACTCCTAATATTCACTAATTAATATTCTTATTATGATATACATAATATACAATGTGTTTATAATACGGAATAAATTCATTATTTCAAAATAAAAAAAATATTTCGAAGTCCTCGGTTACGTAAATTTCTATTCTTAATTGGGCATTTTTTTGCTTCTCTTATCTAAGTTATACATCGTCGTTGTTTCGGATATGATATCCTGAATGTATTTGTTACATAGGACATCCTCTATATTTTTCAATTTTTATTCTCCATGAAAAGCTGATTTCAAGAGTCTGTCACACTTAGGGTCTAAAGCTAATAAGAGTTACAGAGACTTGAAAATCTTATTTTTTTGGACTTGGTGACAGCCCTGGAAAATCAGTTGAAGGTACAGCAAAATGGCTAAATTTAGCAGATACTTCATCAAAACCAAGGAAGAGTTTTCTTTTAAGGACAATATAACTAAATATAAGTTCAGTCACAGTTTTATACTTTTCTTTTATGTTAATTTTACCTATTTTTTATTGTTTATAACTAAATATAAGTTCAGTCACAGTTTTATACTTTTCTTTTATGTTAATTTTACCTATTTTTTATTGTTATTTTTGCTATTTGTACTCACCGAACCAGATTTGTTTATAATTATTATTATTCCATTCAATTTTTATTTTATAGTAATTAATTTTTGTTTGCTTTAATAATTATTTATACAATTTATTTCTATATTGTTTATATTGTTTAATTGTTTCCTCTGTTCTCGTTTGTAACACCATTTTGTCATTTCATCTCTATGTCGTAGAGATTATTAATCCAGCCGTAATTCATGGTGTTTTTACTATTTATTTCTTATTATCTTTCTTACTTAATTATTTTTTTGCTGTATTGTTTTCGTCGCTGTATACGTACAGTTTAAGTTTATTAATAAATGTTATGTATACTTGTCCAATATCATTACACTGATTTAAATCGTCTCATTTATCTTTCAATAATAACTGGTCTAATTTCTCGTAATTGAGCCTTTTTTATAGTTTGTTGGTTGCATCTCTCTCTTTTCTTTTCTTTAGATGCAGGGTTGTAGCGTAAGATCCATTCACACTAGTTGCATGTGTGTAGCACATGTTGCCTAGCTTCACAGGTCGTGTTATTCACAAATTTGTGTCGGGTTTCTTGATGATATGTGTTGCGCATGTGTGATGTAGTGTTAGAAGTCTTCTAATATAGCAAAATAGTACCTTTTGACGTTTTCATATATAGAATATTATCGTATCTTACCTTTTATCATTGCAAGTAGAACTTACCGTATCGTACCGTATCCGATATATTTTGGATAAATTTGTTAGTGATTTTTACATAATATATTCTATAGTATCCTTAGTGGCTTCAGTTATGATTTTGTTCTTAGAAGATTTCAACTTGTTGACATTAACATCATCATATTTTTTTCTTTTCTTTAGCTTATCTTTTCTCTTAGTTTTTTCTCGTTCATATGTTATCGTTTTATATTTTGGTGGTGTTTTCCAGTTTTAACGATGACAATGACTACACTGTTGTTAAGGCGGTAAACCAGCGTCTTTGGAGACCTAAGATCTGATGTTCTCCTCCTAAATTTCTTATTTGCTTTTTTTCTTTGTCGATTTGTTTTTCAAGCAGATACAGTATCATTTTTTCCTTTAATCTTTTTCTCATTTATCTATCGTGTTATGATTGTTTTTATGCAAAATTTGTAACTCCTCAAGCTAACAAATTTTTCTTCCCATAGGAGCCATTTCATTCCAGTTTATCGTTTTCCGTGAAAAATTGTAGTCCAGATGGCGTCACTGATTTCTACTAGAACAGTTGGTTTTGTAGATTTTTGCACTTTATTGTTCATACTGTACTCTCAAATGTTTGTCTCTTTCCAAACTATAACCGAGTTTAGGTAGCAGAACACTACGGTGCTACTTCCTTCTTACTAGTGTAGCGTTTTGAAGACAAAACCTGTATTCAGCAGTCTGGTAAAATTTATACGTTTTCTGGTATTATCGTATAATTTTATGATCATCATTATTTAAAAAGTTGCTATATTGATATAACGTACCTTTGAGGTAATTTTTATAATAATATTGTACCGTATCTTAATTTACGCCTTGGGCCAATTTGCATTCAAGTGATCAATCCGTCACGCTGTTTGTTTTGTAGAACAGCCGTCATTAATATCGATTAATATCGATTTATCGTGCCTTGTTGAAAATATATCTAATATCCCTCTGATATTGTAATAATTTTGTTTGCTAATTTAAATTAACTTTCGGTTATTCTAAATCCTCGATTTACCCGGCAACAATGTCGCCATTTTGTATCGTAGCTAGTTGTTTTCTGTCTTTGTCTGTTGATGTTTTAGGTCACTTTGTTACGTTGGTAGCTCTGTGAAGACTGGTGACTGGTGACATTTGGAGTCACCTTTGTGAGAATTACCTAACGCGTTTTGTTTTGTAGTGGATCATTTTATACCAGTGCATATAGTTACCAATCAGACCTCTGCAGCGTAAAGTTTTTCTAAATTTCAAATATCGAGTGCTTTCTTGAACCTTTACTTAGTATTTAGAAACGCTGCTGTATAGGAGCCATGCCTAGTTCTCTGGCAAAGATACCTGCCTAGTTATCTGGCAAGTGGTTGACTTTATATTTATCTGTAGTAAACATATAGTCAGCTATATATTTAATTTGACAATTATCGTACTGTTTTGTATTTAGCAAATATTTATTTACGTTATCTTTCTATTTGTCTGTATACAGACATTTTAAATTCTATTTTCATGAAGACTTCCTTCTATTTAAGAAAAAATATCTTAAAATATAGTGAATATCTATTTCACTTTGTTTATTTTCTTAGCTAGACCTAGTTTATTTGTTGGACTAGTATTTTTTCTATCTCTGTAAATTTGTATTAACTCTCATATTTTGTCTACGTAGCCGGACAATTCAAACGTCACAGCTTTTTACCTTGTTTTGCCTATAGTACTAACCTTATAAAACTCTTCCCTTTTATGTAAATACCTGGACCAAAAGAAGAGGATAACTGGTGGATGGAACTGATCATTATATTCTGGGTGGAGCAGGAAAACAATATTTTATAAAACTGGCATTTCGTCTCAAGGGTAACTGTAGTACGGACAATGATGATTCAAACTAACATCGAACCCAATCAGAGTTTAGCCGTTAGTGGATTCTTCGCAAGACTGACGCATTTGAAGTTATGTAAGATCTTCGTCCCCTGTGAAAGTTTGTATTTGGTCAGAAGCATTTTTGTAAGAGATCAGTCACCTTTTTTTTAAATAACGTCAGATCATTTTTTTTTTTTTTGTTTATTTTTTGGTCCTCAACACCAACTTTTTTAACTAAAAGAGGCTATCTTAACCTATGTAAATTTTTGTTTATATTACCAATTTGTTATACTTTTTTTTTAATAATATCTTTTTATTCGACTTCCTTCCCAACTGTATTCAAAGGAAAACGTTATCTTTATCGATTAAAGTAAACCTTTACTTATTTGATAATTGTAAAAGTCTTGACGCCCAGCCTCGATTTTGGTGAGAACTCAGATAAATCTAAGCCCTTATCCATTACCTGCTAACTGAGCTACAGGTCAATGAGTACAACCACTAGCTAATTGTGTTATGCCAGCAATTGGACGGGGGTGTTGCACGAATTGCAGCAGTTATTGTCATTCACTATTAAAACTGATGGAAAGTCATACAGTGTAATGATTTTTAATAGTTGTTTGAAATACGATTATTTTTATGTCTAAGAGCCTTTCGCACAGCATAGGTCGCTGCTCCCCTGTTGATGCTTGGAGTCATCATCCGCGCTGGCCAGTAGGGTTTCGAATTGATGGTGCGTTAGTTGTCCATAACATCATACCGGAATAAAATAAAATAAATTAAGATATTCATTTTATTGTAATTGATTTATTTGATAAGCACGCTTATGATTTTTGTTCAGTTAAGAGACATTTTGTCGCATTTTTTATATTTTATTGAAATTCTATCCGAGCTATACATATAACACGAAAAACTGAAAAATGTTATGATGTAAGACGGAATTGAAGGATTCTATATTAGCATTAAATATTGTGGTAGTAAACATATAGACACTTCACAGTTTACTTACGTGTTTCTTTGAAATAATTTTCATGAATTAAGAGAAATTGCTACTTTTGACCTTAAAATGAAGTGAAGGAGTAGGATAATTTCAAGCTGTTTTGCATACCTGGCTTTTAACTAGCTTATTACTAATGCATCTAAGTACGTGGGCACGTACTTGTAGTAAATATAGTTGGCTACGTGAGTTTCCTTATCAGCTTTAAATGATTAAATTAATTACTTAGCATTAAATACTTGTTTTCTATTTTCTGTAATTACATAGCATAAGCCATTGTTAGTTTCACGATAAGATTTATTACGGTATCTAAGATTAAATTCAGATGTTTCTAAAAAGTAATTCAGAAACTACTAATTACTTAAGAGGAAATAAAAAAAATGTATTTTAAAAACTTTACGCTATTCTAATGAATTATGACTGAGACTGGGTTTGTTCAAACATTTGTTGAATGGCTCTTAGTCTCCAGTTTTGTGTAAAATGAGTTACATATGGCAGAGATTTTATTAGTTCTTGCTTTACTAGTATATGCATTGAGTTTGTAACAAAAGTGGAAATATGCTATGTAAAATCAGCTTGAAACTTGTACTCAGAAACAAAACCGGCAATCTCCATATAACTTTCAGAATCAAAAGCGGAAATCTCCATTAGAATTCAGGTGATACTCACGTGACCATTTTACTACCACGCGCAGAATTATTCTCTTAAGAGGTGAGCTGCATTAATGAGCCATCTACAAGTTTGTAAACGAATCACAGAAAAAGGAAAAACGATACAGACGATAAAACCTGATACACTCAACAGCGGTCTTCAGCAGATTAATAATCTAAAAATTAGTTTATGTAAACAAGCTACTTTGGGAATGACTGGAGAAATCTAGAAGAACTTCAATTTAGTAGTAATATTAATTTCTAGCGACGACGTTCCAGAAAATCAGAATCAAGGTAAGTTGTATGAAACTCAAGAACTTCCCAATGAAAAGGAACGCGATTTCATCCCCGAGATTTCTACGGTCCTCGTCTAATATTTTTTTAAATTAAGATTTTTGTATTAGCAATTTGTAACTTTTTATTGTTTTTTGCTAAGTATGTAAGAGTTTTGAATGAAGTTTTGGTTTTGCAAGTACATACTACTTCGTGTTTGTTTGATTGTTTTAGTCCAGCTTAATTTATTTCAGTAACAAAACCGGCAAAACTCAAACTTTTAGAAACAAAAATGGCAATCTCCATATTTACTTTATGCACGACCATACGTTAAAGTATACTTTATCGACTCATTTTTCCGGCGTTAAATGTAACTTTATGGCCCCCGGGCCCTACTATCGCCCTCAAGCGACAAATTAATTTAGCTTGGTATCCTTAAATTGGCTTCTACTTATCTATTTCTACTGTTTTTGAAAATAAAAGAAAGCAATTTGTTTATTAAATTTTACTTTATTATACCAAATATAAGGAAGTATAGTACCTAATCGTGATTTTTTTCGACATCAAGATTTTAATTGATATATGCATTTTGAACCCTCCTGAATCCATTCTGACTATTTTCCGAATGATGTCTGTCGGTGCGTGTGTGTGGATGTGTGTGTGTATTGTGTGTATCCGAGATAACTCAATTTCGGGAAAAGAAAATAAAAATTTTTATTGCATTTCTGGACGAATCTCGACGAATTATAATGAAAAAACATAACTTTATGAAAAAAAATCTGTCCGCACGTCTGTAGTATCGCGATAGCAGCCACAGTTTTTGAGGTAAAGCTTTCAAATTTGGTACACAAGTTCTAAAGGCCAAAGACAATTTTAAATTCGGTAATGAGCAAAATTGGCCAGCTGAAGGCGGTCAACGGGACCCAAACTTCTTTGTATTTGCCTTTACAAGAAAATTTATTCTTGATGAAAGATTATAAATCGTGTCTCATATATCAAGTCAATAAAATATATTTTCCAAGTACTGAAATAAAGTGAAATTTTTTACACATTTGACCTCATAAAATGGGATTAGGATAAATTTAGCAGTTTAACATTTGAAAGGTCTAATTTAGTTACAAAAATGTCAATGTCAATAAGAAGAAATTATTAAAATATATGACATGAATTATTATTAACAGTATCAATAACGCTGATAATTAATTATTTAAAAATTTAAATGAAACATTTCAAAGTACGATATTAAAATTTAATTGAAATAAGTGAAGAATTAAATAGAATGATTTTTTTAGATCGGGATGATATATACTTGTATATGAAAGTTATGTGCTGGCTACATCAGATATTTAAAACATATGATAATGCAAATATGGTTTAATTATTTCAAAAATATTACAATTTTATGTTAACAATACAGTTAGAACAATTGTTTAAAGAAATCTTAGGATATACATTTTCATCTGTTATACATAATTGCTGATTGCTACTTGCTATGCAGCACTCAGCTTACCACAAGAATTATTTGAAACAATATCAAAAGGCTGTCGTAATTCATTTTCAATATTATTTTCGCAAGATGCTGAGGGCACGTTTAAGCAACTTCTTTTTTACCGATTTTTAGCTTATTAGATACTGAACTCTCAATATAGCTCTCAGCACTGTAATTGATTTCCAGCCGGTATGCCACTTAATATTTGTAATTTTTTCTCCACCATCAGCTAACAAGGTGGCCGATGAACGTTTAAAGCAATGGCCACTATACTCTCTTGCATTAGGTAATTTGAGATAGGTTGCTATTTTAAATGGAATTTGACCAAACGTGTTTTACCCAACAACTTGCCTTGAATATTTATTATTCTTATAAAAATAACCGATGACCAGTGTCTGGTTGGCGCAAGGAAGCATAATTTCCGCAAATTTCTAACAAACTCGGTGATTTATTTTCAGTATCAATAATACTAAACACTCGTTGTATTTTAATTTTTGATTCTCTTATTATTATTAATAAAGATTTATCTAGATTTTGAATGTCATCTATGGTAATATTCGACAATTCATTTTGACGACATGCTCCACATACACCAAAAATTAGTGATGCCTTTAAAAAGAATAATCTGAATATTTTTGTCCAGAATTTAAAATATTTTATAGCTTACCTTAATCATTTGGTATATATCATCAGGCAAGTTTTCTTAGAAACGATTAAAAATCGCATCCAAAAACTCGATTCTTCATGTAGAATATGCGTAACTTAATAATATGTATGATGAAATGAAGTGAATATTGAAATTATCCTTTAGAAAATCCTACCCAAGGCCTTCACTTATCACCCGCTTCCACAGGAGAGCTGGTGATATATCGAAAAACACGCGAATCAGCTAAAATATATGGCCAATGTTCATGTGAACTGTGAAACCCTACATCAAGCTTCAAAGTGCGTGTCGATATCTAGAGTAGTTGCAAAGATACAGCGCGCAGGAAATCAGGCACCAAATCTCCAGTAATCATCAACATCGGTTCGCAGCACTGCTAGAGGTTGCGCACGTTAACCTAAACTAGCTAGAATTGACCTTTTTTCACTGAATGATGGTATTAGTAAAAGTTAAAATTATTTTAAACAGAAGAAATACAACTGATCGCTGAATATTTGAGCTTCTATATTCTTGCGCACTTTGTAGAAACTTAAATTATATCTCCTAAGAAAAATATTCTCGACACTAAGTGTCGATTTTAAGGTAACTAATTGTCTTTTACTCCATGTATCTAACAATAACTGATTAACATAACTATAGCTCAGGTTGTGGTCGGGGCATTTAAATTTTTGTTTATCAACCCCATTTTTAGTCTGTGCAATATTAGAATCTTACTGATGAAATTTTGTTGTCAAAATTCTAACCCTACTTTTTTAAAGGTTGATAATATTTATTAGGTGTTTTTGGTAAAAATCAATACTTCAGAGACTATTTTACATTTTGTAAACTTAGGAGTGGCAAACTCGCATAAAATTTAGAGGCAAACCCACTGATATGCAGATTCTTTCTTTTAAACTGATATACTCAGAATTGTTATTAGATATAAAATACGATAATGTGAGCAGAGATAAGGAGGTTGGCAAAACTAGGGAAACCCCTAAAGGCAGCGGAACCTCAAGTCCTACAACTTCTTTCTCCACCCCAATTCTCCTAAGAAACAAATATCAGTGTACGAAAAAGACAACATTTACCAATTCTAGTACCAACCTAAAAAATTCTATTAATTACAATTATCACAATTGTTTAAAAACAGTTATAATGTGAAAAATGTGGTTACTTTTATTGTACAAGGTGAACATGACTTTTTATAAATTAAAACAAAATTAAACGCTTTGGAAGCCGTTGTTATTCAAAACGGACACCAATTCTTTTTCAAAAAAGAACATTTTTACTTTCTTATACCTAATATAAAGAAGCATAGTAATCGTGATTTTCTTCAACCTCGAGATTTTAATTGATATATACGTTTTGAACCCTTCTGAATCCATTCTGGTGTATGTGTATGTATGTATCCTTGATAACTCGGAAAATACTAATGAGAGACTTTCCAAATTTGGCAGCTAAGATTCTCAATAACATTTTAGATGACACATTGAATTTGGTGAATGTGGTACTACCAGAAGAGACATAATAAATGAGAGAAGAAAAATTGCATTTCTGGACGATTCTCAACGAATTATAATGAAAAAACATAACATTATAAAAAAAAATCAGTCGGCATGTCTGCAGTATCGCGATAGCAACCACAGGTTTTGAGATAATGCTTTCAAATTTGGTACACATGTTCTAAAGGCCAAAGACAATGATAAATTCAGTGATGAGCAAAATTAGCCAGTGAAAGGAAGTCCATGGGATCCAAACTTTTTATATTTGCCTTTAGAGAAAAATATATTCTTGATGAAATATTATAAATATTGTTTACTATATCAAGCCAATAAAATATATTTTCCAAGTACTTAAATAAAGCTGATGTAAACTGAAATTTTTTACACATTTGACCTCATAAAATGGGGTTAGTATAAATAGTTTGACATTTGAAATATCTAATTTAGTTACGAAAATGTCAATGTCAATAAGAAGAAATTATTAAAATATATGAAATGAATTATTATTGACAGTATCGAATGATAATTAATTATTAAGAAATTTTAATGTAACATTTCAAAGTTCGCTATTAAAATTTAATTGAGGTAAGTGAAAAATTAAATTGGATGATTATTTTTGATCAGGATGGAATATGCTGGTAAAAAAAAGTTATGTGCTGGCCACATCAGATATTTTAAATAAATTCAATATATTTTTGTACCTATTTGTGGTCAAAATTATTAAAGAATAAAATTGAATTTATTATTTTGCTGAGTTCGAGTCTCAGTAGGAGGTTTAAACGTTTTTCAAGATACAATTTTTCCTTTCATCATGATAAAAACCAATTTGTTGTAATTTAATAAAAGCCAACCTGCATGTTTCCATTAATTAATGCACATAAAGAATTACATTTATAAAGACATATCAATTCACTCAGAAACGCGAGTTACTGCTAACGGTGCTTACGATCCTCCCATGATTTTCTAATTTTTCCTCATGAATGGTACGATATACGAAAAAATAAATATAGTTTAAAAAAACTAAAAAACACGCTTTTAAAGCACATCAAACTAAAAAGTGAAAAATAATTATTAATATAAACTGAAAACAATAATGAACGAAAAATACTAGTATTATTGTGAAAAAAGCGTGGGTTGCTCGATATACGAAAAATATGGCCCAAAGCGCCCCACGCTTTTTTCACAATAATACTAGTATTTTTCGTTCATTATTGTTTTCAGTTTATATTAATAATTATTTTTCACTTTTTAGTTTGATGT
Source organism: Rhamnusium bicolor (assembly GCA_029963845.1). Taxonomy (NCBI): domain Eukaryota; kingdom Metazoa; phylum Arthropoda; class Insecta; order Coleoptera; family Cerambycidae; genus Rhamnusium; species Rhamnusium bicolor. The sequence goes on from JANEYF010004462.1 coordinate 1,023,958, forward strand.
GCTTTAAAAGCGTGTTTTTTAGTTTTTTTTAAACTATATTTATTTTTAACTTTTTTAGTTTGATGTGCTATGAAAGCGTGTTTTTTTATTTGTTTTAAACTATATTTATATTGCTTATTGATGCTGATATTATAACATATTACGATCCAACAGATATTTCTGAAAAAAAAATACTTTCTTATTTCAGTCGTGGGGTTCGAACTCACGCCGGAGGAGTCTGTCGTTTCGCGTCGACTGCCTCAACCCACTCGACCACCGAGCTAATTAACAAATACGAAATCTACTTACATATTAAGCCTTTACTTTCACGCCGGGATACGTGAGGAAAGGATTGGCGATCCTGATCAGGATAATGATATAAACTTATCAAATTATTGTATTGTTACCGGTTCTTCGTAAGTGTACAAAATTTCAATTAAATCTGTCCGTTTAAAGTGGGTCAAAATCGAGTCCAAAGAGTCGGTTACAAACAAACAAACAAACAAACATACGAACATACAAGTGAAGCTAATAAAAGCGTGTTAAAAATACTGAAAGGTGACAAAAGTTTTATTTAAAGATAGTGCCTCTAAATCTATTCGGTTGCAAATAGTACAATAATATATGTTCCTTTTGAAAAAAATGAGGTTATGTTCGCTCCGTGCTATTTAAGCAATGAATTTTAATTTTTCAGTATCAACAAAGGAAAACCCTACAACTTATTGCAGAATTTTTTTACTTTTCAAATAACTTTTTTATATCGATTTAGAATACGGACACGTTAAATAGATCACACTGTATATCCTGATATTAGAAAACTTGTAAATCACATCTGTGTCGATACTAAAAATGAAAATTGATAAGTAAACCACCAAATTTAGATATAATTTTTCAGTCACCAGGCTAACGTCTGCATAAATTCGATTTATTCCGGCACAAACGGTCGCCTAATAAAAACATCAACTTCCCTTTTGGAGAAACGTGTAGGATATTGGAAAAGGAGCTATTTGAACCGGCAGGGTGCAGATCAACATGAGTTTATGTGATCATAAGGAATAAGGCAAACGTTTTTCGGACATTTAGTCGCCGCCAGTTGGTGTAAGATGGCGCCACAAATTGACAAATATATTGTGCCACTTAGTATACAATTCAATAAAACCGTACTTTTCTGCCGTGGCCTGGAATTTTTCACATAAAATTTCCACGTTCTCAATAACTACATATTTAGAATTTCCTGTTCACAAAAGCAGTTTTTACCTTTTGCTAGCCTCCATCTTCTGCTTACGAAAGGCACGATTAAAATGTCGAATAAGGATAAAAGTTAGGTGGAAGTGAAACATGTAATGCAATACGTGTTTTTGTAATAAAAGTTAAGGTTGTAACGAAGTGATTTTATTTTATTAAGTTAAGTTAGGTAGCTAGGTGTTATTTGTCTGTTTGAAAAATATTTTATCCATTATAGTACTGAGCTTGTAAATAATAACAGTTTAATAATTAATTAACGATAGGTAGTATTGATATGTTTTTATGAACATTCCAAATATGCCAAGGTGCGGGCTGTACGCGAATCGCGAAACGTGAAACGCGCATATTACACCCCGCACTCCTGTTTCCCGCGCTACCGTGAAGGAGCCCGAGACTGAAAACAATTAAATTAGTTTCCGTCCAGCTACCCACCGAGGAACCACGCCGGCCAGCACAGTAAGTAAACTCGTGAGTATAAGGATGTATTGGTATTTAAATTTCATGGGGAATTATTCTAAGTCGATGAACGGGTGACGTAGTTGTAATATACCGCGCATGACTACCGTATCTCATCCTACTTCTGCGTTTGGCAGTGTTTAGTAGCATGAGGATTTTACAATTAAATTAGTTCCCGTCTGAGCGCCATCCGAAGCACCACGCCGACTTGAACCAGTATCCGAGACGAGTCCGTTGCTGCCGCCTGTACCGTCCAGACGTGCCGACACCGACCGCTCCAGAGAGGAAGCCAGCCCAGGATCCGGAAGTAGGTAGCAAAGTTTGATAAAGGTTTGGTAAATAATCGGTATTACTTGGCTGGTGAGTACTTTCCGGGCTTTATTTAGAGTTTATGAACCGCGAGCGCTAAGACATATCCGCCTCATATCCTTCCCTAGAACGGGAGAGCGGCCGAAGGTTGGAATTAGAACCGCGTAACACCGCGTTACACCGCGTGTTCTCCAGGCCACCTGAGCACGTAAAAATTCTGCAGGGTGACTTGGAGATACTAGCATTTGATACCGCGTGTCCTCTAGGCCACCTGAGTCCGTTTTTTTTTTTGGCAGGGTGACTTAGAGGTATTTCCGTAACCGCATGCCTGCCAGGCCACCTGAGCACGTAAAAATTCTGCAGGGTGACTTGGAGGTATCGTCCGTAATCGCGGGTCCACCGGGCTACCTGAGCACATACAAATTCTGCAGGGTAGCTTGGGAGTTTTGGCCTTACCGTCGCCGTCTTAGATTTGCACCTGTTCGGCTTGCCACTCCTTCCCCCCCTCCAACTTGAACCGCGTTATACCGCGTGCCCTCCAGGTCACCTGAGCACGTAAAAATTCTGCAGGGTGACATGGAGGTACTGTCAGTTGCCATCGCGTGTTCTCTAGGCCACCTGAGCACGTAAAAATTCTGCAGGGTGACTTGGAGGTATCGTCCGTAACCGCGGGTCCCCCGGGCTACCTGAGCACGTAAAAATTCTGCAGGGTAGTTTGGAGTTTGACCATCCCGTCGTCATCATCAATTCGCCACTGTTAGGCTTGTTACTTCTTTCCCCCCCCTTACCGTAACCGCATTCAACCGCGTGCCCTCCAGGCCGCCTGAGTCCGTTTTCTTTGGCAGGGCGCTTTGGAGGTACTAGCTTTGGCATATGATAAGACCGGAACCATCCATCAGCCAAGCGATAATAAATAACCGCTCTAGATAGGCATAGTTTGCTTGTATTGGCGCTTGCTTCCCCTCCTGGTATCCGTCCGCCGTCTGCTTATGACCGATTAATTGATTGCCGTTTACCGTTTCACCGCTTCATTCACCGGCTTACCGTATCGCACCGCTTGACCGCCCGCTTACTGCCCCGCTTGTCCGTAGTATAAGACCGCTTGTAGTATAAGACCGCTTGTAGAATAAGTTGTAAATATGAAGATGTATATAGTGTAAATAATAATTAGTGTGTAGAATAAATGTAAATATATTGAATAAGAGCCGTTTCATTAACTGTAGTGTGTAAGTTGGTTGCCATTTTCTCGACCCCTGGCTTAGCCGTTTCTTCACTGTAGTTGCCCGGCCTCTATTGTCCCGCCGATAGAGTAAAGTGGTGTTTCTGCACTCTAAACAGAAACTGGCGCCCGAGATATCCGTACCGTGAGCACCGCCGTAGTGTTGGGCGTCAAAGTGACACTTCTGCTCTTGTGTAGTGCAGCGAAGTACGTCACAAGGTAACAGATTACAAAAGTATTTTGTGGTATTTGTTGTGATATAATTACATCTTTTCATAAACTCTTTACATTGGGTTACAAATTGGGACACCTAACAAGTTCCATTTTAGCAAATTTTGTCATGAACTGTATAGCTGGATTATTGTCATGAACGTCCTAGATTTTAATTTGTCCTTTTTATTTTTGTATGTGGACGATACTTTAACAGGTATTCCGATTGACAAAACTGATTACACTCTACAAGTCTTCAAAGGTGTAAATGATAAATTACAGTTTAGAATTAAGGGGCAAAAACATAAATGTTTACCATTACTTAGATATACTGATAATAAATGAAAATAATAATCTAATAATAGACATATGCAAAACACCAAGAAGTACTAACAGCAGAACTGTCACAAGTACTCTTAGAAAAAACTTGAGGTATAAGTATCAAGTAATCAAATATCAAAAATTAGTTGAGGTATCAAGTACAGTTTTTCTTAAAACATACTTCAATTATCAAATCCTCTTGAAAATTACTTGATTTATCGCCAAGTAATTTACTTGAAGTAAAACAACAGTACTTGAACTATGATTCGTAATTTAAGTATATAGAGTACATAAAATTACTTGAAGTATTACAAAAAATTCATAGAAAACTAACCAGTAACTTTTGATTTAAATACAATTTGTATTTTTGGAATGGATAAATGGTTTAATGGTTTTAATTCAGATTAAAGTTGTGTAAAAAATATAATTTGACATATTTAGTTAGTTATATGCTAAGCTTATGCGTGTAAATCACGCGGTGAAAATTAGTGAATATAAAAATAAATTTGTTATATGTAGGTGTCACGTTTTAAAAATGTTACTTTGTTTTCACCCACTGCAAAGGACCCGGTATATCTGAAATCAGTTTTAACCCTTAACCGGTAACGTGCCATCAATTTAAAACTTTGTGATAACTTCGTAACGAAAGGCGCCAATGGCCATGGACGTCATGTAATCCTTGTGCTATTGGACCACCCCCTCTCACCCAATTTGCAGCTTCAAAACTTAATAAACCTTGAAAGTAGAAGCGACATTTAGTTGAGCGTAGTCTGTTAGACGGTACGTTACTGTTTGCGTTATTATATTCGGTGAAGTTTTAGAATGGCCGGGCCATCAAAACGTGTTCGTTATGGTGATAAAGACTTTGAAGAAAGTATGTTGCAGTGGTATGATGAAGCAGAAACTCTCTTTTAGAAGATTAATACGTACAATCGAATCATGACAGTAAAAGTGAGGTCTCTGAAAGTAGCGATAGTGGTGAAGAAGGCGAAGACGTAGACGTAACGGAAATAGGGACAGGCCAATATTTGTATGGAAAAAATTGGTACAGGTGGTGTACTTCGCAAGTACAGCCTACCTCGCGTACAAGAAAAAACAACATTATAATGAAACTGCCTGTTTTGAGAGGAAAAACTGCTGAACTTGGAGAAAAGGGTGATCCATTTAGTGTCTGGTGCTTACTATTTACACATGACATGTTGTCACATATAGTTAAATAGACAAACTGCAAAATAAGGGAGATGCATAGTAAATATCAGTTACAGAGTACAAGTCTGAAAGAAACTGATGTTGTCGTTTTTGGGCCTTCTAATTTTTACATCAGTTTTCAACTCTAATCATGAACATATTGATACCCTTTTTGCCACGGATGGAAGTGGTCAAGACATATTCAGAGCTGTTATGAGTGCAAAGCGATTCGCAATACTTTTGTCGGCTTTAAGGTTCGACAATAGAGTAGACAGGGAAGAACGAAAAAAGGTTGATCCTACGGCACCAATTTCCTTCATTTTCAAAAGCTTTATCGAAAATTGCCAGAATGTATATGGAGTCGGCCAGTCAGCAACCATTGATGAGATGCTTGTTAGTTTTAGAGGCAGATGTAGTTTTAAAATATATATGCCCATGAAACCATGCAAGTATGGCATCAAAATCATGGTATTGACAGATGCAAGAAATAGCTGTCTATTTAATGCGTACATATATAGTGGAAGGATTCTGATGGAGTTGGGCTTATTGACGAATATAAGCGCTTTTCCAAACCGACGCAAACTGTTTTACGTTTGGCGGAACCTCTTTTTGGCTCAAATCGAATTATAACTGCCGATAATTGGTTCTCATCCATTGAGCTAGTAAATATTTTGTCCAAAAATAAACTTACATATGTTGGCACACTAAAACCAAGAGAGAAATTCCTCCATCATTTTTGCCAAAAAAAATCTAGAAATGTGGGGTCGACACTTTATGGATTTCGTGAAGAGTCTACAATAATTTGTCTACAATGTTCAAAACCTAAATGTAACTGCTGCATAAATAACACATTGATTTGGGACATGCTGTATATCTAATGCCTAGTCTTTTAAATGTACTTCTAGCAAGAATGTGTTTTTTAAATCTTGTTATTCTCAGAAATGTTAATATTTCCACGTTTCTTGCTATAGTTTAGATAAATTTCCTTTTTTTTTAAGTTGTCGCAGAATTAACTATTTTTTTGTAACATTCACATTCAAATATTATTTTGTTGCATATTTTTTTTAAAAATGTTTCGTTTTCCAAATAAATATTGAAAAGATATATGGTTCTATTTAGTTTTTCACCAACAGTAGATTTTTATATTCTCCATATTTTTATTTTTTAATTTAAAAGGAGCAGTCTCACGGAATACGTAACCGTTTCTGCACGAGAAATTCACCTTACCAGTTAAGGGTTAAATTAGCAAAGTCTACACCAAAAAATCTTATTCTGAACCTTTAACATGGGGATCATTTTAATTGTTTTGGAGAAAAAGGAATACATGTTTTATCGTAACAATAATTACGTAATGAAATGATGGTAATATTACGTTTTGCTTAATTTCATTTCTTTCTTATTTTCTACAATTAATTTACAAAAATAAGTAAACAATAATGTATATAATAATTACAGTTACTTCGAAAACTGGCTTAATATTCTTGGCACTTTAATGCACAACAACCCTAACCACTGGCCAAACCATATATTATGATTACGACAATATCGATTACCGAATTGGTATAGAATGCGAGAAAACAAAACAGCTGTAAGCTGTAAGTATAATTAAACATACCGATATACATATCATAGTCATCTTGAATTTAAAAAAACTTATAAATCTTTTTCTCAAAGCGACCACCACACGTAGTTCCTACCACGAAATGAAAAAGTGTATGAAGCGTGCTGGCGTAAAGAGTTAAAACAACGCACAAAATATTATCTGCCGAAAGGGTGGTGATATTTCTTTCTGGTTTTTGGTAGCAAAGATAGTTATGGTATATCTATGTGTTGAACTTTAATATTAACTAACTGAACTAAAAATTTAACAGATAAATAGTCCGCTGGCAGGTCTATAACCGTTCTATTTTCGAGAAAATTTACACCGGTTGCCATCAGTGAAACGCTCCTCTGCCGATACAATACTTCCACTCACGTAACGTGATGTGAAAGTAATATTTGATATAAATGGTTTACTGATTTACATGCAAATATACTTTAATTTACCCAGTCATGTTTGACGTAGTTATATATTGTATCTACCTACCTTTTTAATTTTGTAAATCACTAATCTTTGAATGCACTGTGCTACTAATTGTGCACTATACACAAGATAAAATTTTAGAAATATTTTTGTAAAGGCACACCTCGAGGCAGCATCGAACTAAATTAAAAAAACCCTAAGGAATTCTAGTAAGGTCGAAGCATTACTTGTTTGGTCTTGTTTATGCGAGTTTTGACAAACTAAATATAACTGAAAAAGGAATTTTACTTCAAATAATTGATTCAGAATGCAAGTATCGTACAAATATTTACTTGAAGATGCCCGAGAATACTTCCAGTACAATTTACTACTTGAATTATGATGTAATACTTTAAGTGTTGTTAAGAATACTTAAATGCGTACTAACCACAAAAAAAAAAGCGATTCGAAGAACATAGGAAATCTATTGTAAACAATGTATATAGTACGGGCATGTCAACACATTGTATAGAAAACAGTCATTTTATAGATTTAAATAATGTCAAATTACTCCATTTGGAAAAGAAAGGAAAGAAACTTGATCTATTAGAACAATTATTAGAAATAAGTAAGGCTGTTAAAAATAAGAAAAATTTAACGAATGAACAACAAATTTTTACCGGCCACCATATTTTAAATAAAATAATTTAGATTTAAAAAGAAAGTAATATTCAACTTATAAAAACATATACAATAGTTTTATAGTAGGTACCAGATGTGGTTATATATAAGCAATGAACACAAATTTTACTGTTCAGTATTCCCTGTACTCTTGACAAAGGCCTAAAAAGCCAAAACACGTGTAGAGTTTCTAATAAAATATTTTTGAAACATTAAATAGCAAATTTCTTTCATATATTTAAAATACTTAAAGTAACTAACTTGACAAAATCAAGTAAACATTCAAGTTTTTTTATGTGTATAATTGAAATACAAATACAAATATCTACTCAGATAAGTACTTAAAGTAAAGCACTTCAATCACTAATAAATACTTGAAGTATAATTTCAAGTATTTTACTTTAAGTATTGACAGCTCTGACAAACAGAAAGTAAATTTTTTCGGAGCATCCATTCAATCAAATATAAATATAATAAAACAGAATTGTGATAAAATCTTTTGCCTAAGTCACCCTCATCATAACAAATTCCATTCTAAAAATTTAAATATATTACAAACAATTTACTGTCAAAACAGACTTTTTTTTAAATGATCTATATGGGCCATAATACAAATAATAACACAGTTAATGAAAAACTAAATACAAGAAATTTGAGTAAATTAATAAACAAATATGGAAATCGGAGTCAAAAGATATAATACCTCAGGTAGGGTCGGAAATGACCCAGAAACCTACTCCGTAAAGATACTCTACCCCACGGATTCTGGCGGGAAGCAATACGATGACAGATGCTAACAAGGAGAGGACGGAGAATAGTGCAAGGGCAGACAACTCGCGGATTCACTAATCTGGAAGTAGTAACTTCAGGTGAAACAATATAACTAAAGGACAAAAAGTTTTCTCGGTCTCAAGAAATGACTCAAAAAGGAAGCAAAAACTGCTGCGGGTACATTGACCACAGAGAAACCGGGTGAACCTCGTAAAAACCAGAAGAGTGCTGGCCCGAATGGAGGTAAGAAACGGCCGCAGTCTGATTCAAGCACTCCCCCTGTTGCGAAGCAAGTGCCTAAGAAACATAGGAGTACTAACATACAGACTGAACGTACAGACTGTGTCATACAGAGGTGCCGCTATAAGCTTCTGGATAGCTGTTATCCAACAAGGACATCCTGATGTACACTGAGGCAGAACGGATTCAGGCTTGTGTGGTAGCTGCGATTGACACAATTCCTGAAGCGGAGAGGTCACCACAGTTTCACCATAACAAAATCGAAAGCGGGGTCCAATGGACTTCTGGAGGTTATATGGAAGCCGAAATGACTCTGAAAGGGAGCTACCTTAACCGTTGTCGAGGCTTCAGAACTATCCAAGAGGACAAAAGTTATCGTCTGGATCCCAGAGACAAGCGATGAAACAATGGACCCGCACTAGGAAGTAAAATCCAGACATAGATACTAGCTATGGCACAGTCGCAAGACTGACAAGAAAGGCTAAACGCTGGCCTACTCAATGAACGAGAAATCCTTAAGGTTTCTTGAAAGGTCTCAAATCAAGGCATTTCTGGTGCCTTGGACAGGTGACCTTCAAGAATCTAAAGAAAGGTCAACATAAAAATAATGAAGGTGATCCAGATTGACCTTCATAATAAAACTACGGTGCAGTGGTTCTAAGAAAGACTATGAAGGATTGTGAGGTGACCGTAATTCAAGAACCTTGGACAGGTAAAAGGTTTAGGCGGAGGGGATGGAGAACTAATCTACTGCAGATCCACGGCACCCCCCAAGCCTGTATATACACCAAAAAGGGAATTAAGATACTGCAACTAGCTAACTTACGTTCTAAAAATCTGGTGACAGTAAAGATAAAGACGAATAGCAAGACCAGACTGAAAGAGGTAATTCTGTGCTCAACGTACCCTCCCTACGACAGCAGTTGATTTCGGATCTGTGGAGCTGTGGAGGAGCTAGTAAGAGTCTGCAGAGACGAATCGCAGCTGATTGGCAATGGCTATCATATAAACGCACACCACATAGTCTGGGAAAGCATAGGTACACGAATGTGAAACATGAATCACTTTTTCAATTTATTATGACAAATAACTTAGACATACTAAATAAAGATAACAAGCCAACTAAATACCATTTAGATTTAATACATAAAACTACAGGCAATATTAATGGTTATTTTTTATTCCTAAGGAATGCGATTACTTGGTTTCATAAAATTACATTAAATAAAATATTCATATTTCCAATTAATAAAACATAAATATGCATCAGTATTTCCTGTAATTTTATATATTAAATCCATATGTTATTTATTTAAGATGAATTATGCGTTTTTATTTTTGGTTCTCATCGATAGAAAATTTTTAACAGAATTTTAAAGTTTAATGTTGGCTATCCTGGCGACGAGGCCGTAAGTACGACCTCGTCGCTGCCTTAATAAATATTGCTTAAAAAATCAAATAAATGAAAGTTTTATGAAAAACGTCGTTTAAGTAATTTATTTAAATACGATCACCTGTTATTTTGATTTTATTTTGAGGGTCTTTATTAGCCTATTTAGTTAAAACAGAAATTTTATTATCACTAATATTAAAAAAATAAGGTTTATAAAATTAATCATTTATTCATTAAATTTGATAAACATATAAAAAAAATTAATGAATAAGGAAGTTTCGTTTTGGAAAGCTTTTTTATTTGATATTTCTGAATAGTTCTAGTATAGGCAGTTCCATTTTAGAAATAAACTGATAAACAGCAAATGTGTAGAAATTATCACAACTTTAATTAAATTAATTTTTATACAGAGTGTTTCAGGATTAATTGGACAAATTTAAAATATCAATTCAAGAGGTGAAATTAAGAAAATATGTCCTATGGAGGTTTATCTGGAAATGCTTCGTTAAAGAGTTAGCCCTCCAAATATGGAGGATAAAAACTAGCTTTTTAATTTTTTCTCAAATTTGGAAAAAGACAAAAAACTGAATTTTGGTACAGATTCTCTACTAACAGAACGAGAATATCAAACACAAGTTGGCCATTTTTCAACGAGTCAAGAAATTACTGACCGTTATCCTGTAATTTTGCATATCGACTTGGACTCACATAAAAACGTGCAAAAAATTTAACATGAAATAAACGATATATCGACTATAAAAAACTAAAACAGAATTTATTAAATGAAAACTGGAATGAAATTTATCTAGAAGAAGATGTTAATTTGACTACCGACTTATTGATAGACAAACTAAAATCTAATGTAGATCTTAGCAAAAGGGTCATAAAACTGAAAAACTAGGAGATTAAGAGAAGTGCATGGATAACCAAAGGTTTAATGAAATCGATAGAAACAAAAAATAATTTATATAATAAACATAAAAAATAACCTAGATGATATCAATCTGGAAAACGAATATAAAAAACTATCGCACTAAATTAAATCTTATTATAAAAAAACACGAAAATTAATTAATATGTCACAAATAAACAAAAATATAAACTCTTCAAAAAACTTATAGCTCTACATAAAAAAAAATTGCAATGAAGATAAAAAGGAGCAACGTTATAAATAACATTAAGTCAAAAACCGTTATGTTAACAACTGATAACCTTGAAATAGCCAACAATTTCATAGATCATTATAACACAGTAGGTAAAAAATTAGCAAGCCAAATTGCAAAACAAGAAAATCCTCCAAACATCTTAAAAAATATCGTTAATTCAATATATCTATCACCCACTAACGTGGTAGAAGTCCAAGAAATTATCATGGAGTTAAAAATAGGAAAAGCATTAGGAAAGGATGAAATAACTGCAGAAGTTCTTAGGGAAGTTAGGGACGTCATATCAGATCCACTTACTCATATAATAAACTTAAGTATAGATAAAGGTATTTGTCCTACGGCATTCAAAGTAGGCATTATAAATCCATTGTATAGAAGTGGCAATAAAATAAAAGTAGTAAATTACAGACCAATATCCTTAATTTCCTCGGTTGCAAAAGTTTTCGAAAAAAATCATAAAAAAAGAATCAATAGCTTTTTAAGAAAACATAACTTATTATCTAATATGCAATTTGGATTTCGAAACAATACTTCTACTGAAGACGCTATAGGTTACCTTACAACAACATTTATCAATCCTTAGATAATAACGATCATACGTTATGCATTTTTATCAATTTGGCGACAGCTTTCGATACCGTTAGCAATAGTTAACAAATTAGAAAAAATCGGCTTTAGAGGTAACACATACAACCTAATCGAAAGTTACCTATCCAATAGAGAGCAATATGTAAAAATTGATAATACTACCAGCGATCAAAGATCTATGGAATATGGAGTACCACAAAGAACTGTGCTAGGCCCAGTATTATTTAATAGATATCTAAATCACCTTCTTGAACTCGCAAGCGAAGGGAGGATACTTAGTTTTGCAGATGATACTGTCATAATATATAAAGGAGAAAAATGGGAGACATTAAAAATAAAGCTGAACATGATTTTAAAATGATAAAAAATTGTTTGATTATAACAAGTTAACAATAAATTATGAAAAAACTAAGTATCTTCCTTTCACTTCGTACCAAAATAACCTACCTAACTTTGGTTCTCTCAATATAAATACCAATAAAGATAACGGTATGTTCATCTCTGAAGCTGAATCCGTTAAATACCTTGGTATAATAATTGATAGGTATCTTCTATGGAACCTCCAAATAAACAACATAGTGAATAAGAATATTACTCTTTAAATTCAAATACCTTAAACAATTCTTAGGATTACCTCAACTTAATATACTATACTATTCCTTGATATAGTCTCAGCTTTCATATGGCATCATTGGCTGGGGAGGGGTTAATAACAATTAAGAAATTTAGAAATAATTCAAAAGTCGTTCCTCAAAATCATGTATAATAAAAACATTACTTACCCAACCAATGATCTTTTCAACCTATCAAAAAAAATGGACATTAGGCAGCTGTTCTCTCAAAAAATCTTAGTAAATCTTTTTAAAAATAAACACGGAATAAAATATAATGAGCACGTCTATAACACTCGTAATTAATTAACAACAAAAATAAAAAGCTAATGAAACGATTGGACAAAGAAACTATTTTTACATTGGCCCAAAAATTTATGCTTTACTACCACCCTTAATAAATACCATAACTTCTTTAAAAAAGATATAAACATGAAATTAAATTATGGCTCCATAACACTCCTAGACTATTATTGCATCAAATTATTGATTCGAAAAATACTTATCAATGCTAACTTACTTTACTACACTGAGAATGATTTAGTTCGGAGGAATAAATTTTATTTCAACCAAATAAATGATATCTTTGTATTTGGCGAACTAAACATTTAAATAATTGGGAGAATTAAGGCATTTATTTGATTAAATGCCGAATATTTAATATTATCAATTAAATTAAAATACTTATTTGTAAGAAATATTTGTTTCTGAACATTATTATATTTATTTATGAACATTAAACATTTGTTTCTGAACATTAAATATTTGTTTCTGAGCATATTTCTCAGGAATAAGACTTTTTTACAGAAAATTGCGTGGATTTGTTGTTGATGAATACATTAATTTCAGGAAAATTCGAAATTAATTTTCCTGAAATTAATGTATTCATCAACAACAAATCCACGCAATTTTCTGTAAAAAGAAAGTTTTATTCCTGAGAAATAAATATTTAATGCTCAGAAATAAATATTTAATGTTCAGAAACAAATGTTTAATGTTTTTAATTTATTTGAACAAATATTTATTTCTCAAAAACAATGAAAATTTCGTATATTCAATAATATTAAATAAATTGTTAATTTTTGTTAATAACGCTGTTATACAGATAGAACAAAAATAAATGAATATAGAAAATTAAAAACATTTCTATTAAAAAAAAATACATATAAAAATTTTTACTTACCTGGTTTATATTTGCGAAACTAATATTTCATTTATATTAAAAAATATGTGCCTCACGATTTGTCTACAGTACGATGTATTAAAAAATCAATTTTGCTAAAAATTATAGTATAGACATATTTTTTTTTCACAAGTTTTAAAGCATAGCGTCGGTCCACTGCCAAAACACCGAATGTGCATTTTACTAATTTTTCAGAAGAAGGGAAATAAAGTTCAATTTGTTGTTAAATATCCAAAGGTAATTTATATATAGGGATAAGTTTCCTAGTATAAAAATATTTCAAAAAATATTCAATATTCGCACTGCAGATTAAAAAAAATATATTATTTTCCAACAGAAAAGTCGAAACCGGCAAATTTGCACATTCGATGTTTTGTCATTAAAGCAATGTTATGGTAGGTATATATTTGCGAAATTAAAATGTATTTTATATTAAAAGCATGTATGCTTCACGAGTTGTTTATAATAAAACATATTCTAAAAAAATGATAGGGTAGATATCATATAATTTTTTATTAAATTTGGGGTAGATGTAGGTACATACATAATATACCACTATCAGTATAATCAATTACTCTCATGTACTATAACTTCATATCCCCATAGACACGATGACGTTAAAACATATAACTATAATGTTAATTCTTCTTCCATAGGTGTTAAGGTATTCATGCTTAATAAAGTTATAATTTTTTTTAACTAATGTGTCTTATTAGAATCAGTTTAACCTCAAATTTATTGTATAGAAATCTGGATTTTCATGTCAAATTTTAAGAGAAAATTTAGGAAAATTGTAAATATCAGGAAATGCAGCCATTATAACTGCCTATACCGAGTAAAAGTTTTGTATTGAATTTATGCGAGGATATAATCTTTAAAATAAAACGTAAACGAACAAGAAAAAAATAATACAATGAAAATTATTGCGAAATATCTTATAGATTGTATGGTAATAATAATATAAAATAATACAGTCTATAAATAGCACCTAGTTAAAAAAATAATCTATTTATTTTTATGCAACAAAGAAAGTAATAAAAAAAGAACAATCTAAACCGATATATTTGAGTAGAAATTTTCTTTTTATTCTTTTCTTATTTTGACTGTAATGTGCTTAACTGGAACTTTTCGAAAATACCAAATAAGTCAGTTTATTATTAACTTAGAAATAATAGTAGAAAGTTCAAATGAAGATTAATTTTCAGTTTTCTTTACCGCTTGTTTATTGTAATTTTTAATTGATGTGTCAGGTTAAGGGTACAGACAAACAAATGTCTGTGTTAAAAAAAAAACAAAATTAAATATATGGAAAATATTTACACATATTTATTTAAAAAATAACAAAAATAAATAACTGAATAAATTTACACAACCAAATAGCTTTTGACAAGGTTAGGTACTTTAATATGCTATGATAAACAAATTACTACGTACAAACATTAAAAACTTACATTTAAAAGTTTTTTTGAGGCTTTGCAGCCCCCATATTCTTCTAATAAACTATACATCTACCGAAAGGGACACAACACTTAACACAAAGCTCTTAATAAGAGAAAAAGGGAACAATGGCGTCTTGTTGATTCTTGTCTAATGCGCTACCGCGGTTTCGTCGGTAGAGGGCCAACATTTAGTTTTTAGAAACAAATTTATTAATGAGGAATAAATATTTCTTATGAGAATTAAATACTTATTTCCGCTATTAGGGTATAAACTTTAATAGTAAATATTTCTTTCTATGAAATAAATATAATGATGAAATAAATGTGGCTGATACAAATATGTTACTCATGAGTAAATTTATTTCTTATAAATAATTATTTAATTACAAAAAAAATAAATACCAAGAGAATTCCTGAAATAAATTATTTAGTTCTGTCAATTAATCCAATCTTCGAAATATGCTTATTATAACAAAATTATGAAAAATAATTATTTGTCTGAATTAAATAATGCAGAATAATAAATATTCATTAAATTGAAAAAACTAAGGCTTCTTAGTAATTTCAAGCCAGATATTTCCCTCAGTGTACGGCAATTTGTTTTAATCTTAATCTTAATCTAAGAGCTGGATGTGTAGTTATTACTGTTACCTTGAAATCTTGGACCAAGTTGGGATAAGCTAACTCGGAACAATGTCTAAAATAAACTAACCCTAAGCTATGTGTGTGGAGGTGGTGGCCACCGAGCCGCTACCTCACCAGGAGGAAGATCCTCTGAGGTCTCCTAGTGACGAGTCTGAGGAGGGACCGAAAGGTTCTACCACGGACGAAGTCACCGAGGATGCCCTCAGAAAAAAGAGGGAAAAGAGAAAGACTTACAAGAAGAAAGTCAGAAGCAGGAGGAAGGAGCAGAAGGCCAAAAGTTCAGTGCCGGGCGATTCACTTCGACCGGTAGAGCTGGAGGGCTCTGTTCTAGCCTCTTCTGCTTCAGCGAGCGCCAACCAACCGGCCCCGAGTTCTAGGCTTACCGTCAAGGAAAGCCAGGAGCACCGTACTGGTAGGCAGGCGTATAGAGACCGACCCTCTAACACGAGGGGCCCTAAGGCAAGGTGGGCAAGAAGGGAGGAAAGAAGGGAAGCCAAAAGGCAACCCATCTCACTCCCTTCTGCTCCAGCTTCGGTGAGGGGGGTAGAGGAACCTGGGAGTCAGCAAAGACTTCCAACTACTCAGCCTCCGACCAAGGGCTCCAAGCGGCAGAGGGTCGCGGAGAAGACCACCCCTCCAGAGCGGCGGAACAAGCGGGCCAGGGCGGTCCGGACACCCTTGAGGCCAGCAGGTGATGCGGTCCATGTGTCTCCCTTACTTAGGGGAAGCACAGGGGCTGCAAACCTGCGGGCTTCGGGGGCCGGACCACAACTGGCCAGCTATAGTTCTACTGCCAGGAGAGAAAATCAGGTCATTATAATGTCTAGCCGCGAGGCTGGTACTATCACACCTGAAGAGGCAGAGCGTCTGAGAGGACATCTGGTGGAGGAGATGTTGCGGACCATGGCGGGCCCCGAAGGGGGTCCTCAGGGTCCGGAACTTCATTTCAGGAACTCGGACCGGATAGAACCGGGTTGGTTCCTGATATCGGCCGAGGATGAAATCTCCAGACGTTGGCTCCTAGAGGACTGGGCAACTCTGGTCGAGGGAGATGTCAGCTTCCGCGCTTTGCGAGCGGCTGATGCCCCATGGCCGGAGAGGGTTGGCTTCTGGCTGAGAAGCCAAGAGGTCGACCTTAGCCGAGTTCTTAGAGTGTTGGCTCTCCAGAACCGCTCCCTCAACGTTGGGACATGGCGGCATCTGGAGACAACAGGAGATCCTGGTGGGTGGCACCTGATCTTCATGGTTGGCCAAGACACGATCAGACACCTGGAGGGCGCCGGGTGGGTGCTCTACTATGAGCTGGTAACTTTGACAGTACGCAGGTTATCGGCTTGGAGTGGAGCCACTCGCCAGGGGCCTTCCGGGGTCGACATGTCGAGGCCGACCGAGGAGAAAGGGAAATAGGTCACCCAACCCGTACCATGCAGATCCCCCCCATGGACCTATTGCGGGTGAGTCAAATAAATCTCCAGCACAGTCAGGATGCCACTGGGGAACTGGTGAACATCTTGGCAGGTAAAACTCGAGAAATTGTACTAATTCAGGAACCCTACGTTTTTAGGAATCGAGTAAGGGGATTAGGAATGTCCGGCTACCAGGTGATAGTCGGAAAGGAAGGAGAGGACGACCGACCAAGAACTTGTATAGTAGCCTCCAAGGATCTGCAGTTGGTGCCACTGCCCCAACTTGGAACCAAGGATGCTACAACAGTCGTCCTAGAATATAAGGTAAGAGATATTAAATATAAGGTAGTAGTTAGCAGTATTTATCTCCCATATGATAACGCGCGACTACCGCCTACTCAGGAATTAGAAAATATAGTCACATTTGCAAGGAATGAAGGTCTTCCATTAATAATTGGATGCGACGCCAATGCTCATCATATAGTGTGGGGCAGCTCCGATGTCAACACCCGGGGCGAGGCTCTACTAGAGTACCTGGCGTCGACGAACCTACAGGTTATGAACAGAGGAAAAGAGCCAACGTTTATCAGCCGTATCCGCCAGGAGGTGATAGATATTACGTTGGTCTCTCAAAATTTGATGAAAAAAATTTCTGACTGGAGGGTAACTCAGGATATCTCGATGTCTGATCACAGGATGATTAGATTCGAGATTGGGTCCGATAGGACAGAGGACACCCTCCGAAGAAATCCAAGGAAAACTGACTGGGAGTGGTATCTCCTTACTCTGGCAAGTCTTCAAGACGAACCGGGGGGGAGGATTATCTCCCCTGAGGAATTGGACATAAAGGTAGCTAGCCTAGAAAGTCATATAGTCTCAGCATATGAGGAAGCCTGCCCACTCAAGGCGGTGGGAGTACGCAGGGCCCGATGGTGGAGTAGGTCGCTTGATGACCTGCACCGGACGGCCAGACGTGCTAACAATCGAGCCGTCAAGAGAGGGACGGATTCCTCATGGGACGACTTCAAGGAGGCTAGGAGAAATTTTAAAAAGGAACTAAGGCGTAGCAAGAGAGAAAGCTGGCGGCAGTATTGTGGGGAAATGAACTCCCTACCGGAAACCGCCAGACTGATGAAAATACTCAGTTGCGAGACAAGGGAGACAATAGGATCACTACGAAGGCAAGATGGGACTTGGACTACTTCTAGGGGAAGGGGACCTAGCCAGGTACCCATTCCACAAGAATCAGCACGCATATAGGCGAGGGAGGTCCACGGAGACAGCCCCTTCACGCCGTCGTGCATAAGGTAGAAAGAGCGCTCCTGCATAAGGCGGTCACCCTAGTAATATTTTTTGATATAGAGGGTGCCTTTGATAAAGCAAGGACTACTACTATCTGCGATGCCCTTCGGACTAGAGGTACTGCTCCAGTACTGGTCAGATGGGTGAAATCTGCGCTGGAAGAGAGACGAGTTAGTGCTGCTTTAGGAGACTGCCAATTGGACGTCGGGGTGAGGGGCGGCTGTCCACAAGGCAGCTGCCTATCACCCCATCTATGGTGTCTAATAATGGATGGACTCTTGGAGCGCCTAACTTCGGAAGGATTTTATGCGCAGGCATATGCGGACGACGGGCTGGTCCTAGTGACCGGCCGCTTCTTAAATGTCGTCTGCAACAGAACGCAGGTAGCTTGTAGAATAATAGAAAGATGGTGCGGCGAAACAGGTCTCTCAGTCAATCCATCTAAGACTGAGATGATCCTATTCACCAAGAGAAGAAAAATAGAGGATTTTAGGGCACCAACCATGTACGGTAAACCTCTTGCGCTTGTGCAGGAGGTTAGGTACCTGGGAGTGACCCTAGATAGCAAACTGTCATGGGGGCCGCATATCGACAACGTCATCAAAAAGTCGACTGCGACCTTCTGGCAATTGCGCCGAGCGGTAGGTAGGAACTGGGGCCTCAACCCATGGATCCTACACTGGTTGTACACGGCGGTCATCAGGCCTAGGCTCCAATATGGATCCGTGGTCTGGTGGCCGAGCGTGGACAGAGCGATGACGTCCCGAAAGCTGGCAAAAGTCCAAAGACTAGCCTGCCTAGGGATCACTGGCGCAATGAGGACGACACCGACAGCTGCTCTGGAGGTTCTGCTAGGCCTGCCAACGCTTCCCTCGTGGATAAAGAGGGAGGCTATGGCGGCCTATCTGAGAATGCGGGATTCTGGGAGCTGGTAGTGTTCAGGCAAAGCTGAAGGTCACGCAGCAATTGCTGGACTGACGGAGAGGGAAATCCCTCTCTCTGTCCTGAAGGTGAGAGAAGCGAAAGATCAGCTAAGGTTGGAAAGGAATTACACTCTCACTCTTCCTAGTAGGGAGGAGTGGAGTGAAGGAAGAATTGACTTCCGCCCGGACTCTCTGGTGTGTTATACAGACGGATCTCGGCTGGCCACTAGATCGTCTTCCGGGGCGGGAATATATCTGAAAGGCAAAGAAGTACAGGAGAGCTTTGCTCTAGGCTCGTACACCACGGTCTTCCAGGCAGAGGTTTACGCCATCCTAGCGGTGGCAGGTAGGGCTGAGGTTAGGAATGGGGCGGAACAGATAATATACATCTGCTCCGACAGCCAGGCTGCTCTAAAGGCGGTGTGCTCCCCCCAGGACGAGATCAGCTCTCGTCCAGGGAGTGTGGGGATGCCCTAGAAGAGCTGGCCAGGCATAAACAAGTGAGACTGGTATGGGTCCCGGGACATATGGGAGTTCCAGGCAACGAGAAGGCCGATGAATTGGCTAGACTCGGAGCCGAGGAACCCTGTCACGGGCCTGAGCCTATGTTAGGTATTTCAAGAAGGCAGGTCACAACGGTCCTCAATGAGTGGGCCCACGAGACACTGAGGACGCACTGGAGGACCAACAGGGCCTGCAGGCAAACCCGAGATTTTGTGACGGGGCCGAACAAATCGAGATCGGCCTGGTTGCTGGGACGGAGTCGTAAGACTCTGAATCTCTTAATCGGTGTTCTGACAGGCCACTGCAGACTTAAGAGGCATCTATCATTGATAGGTATTGAGGAAGACCCTACATGTCCAAGATGCAGGAGTGATGAAGAGACATCTTACCACTTCCTGGGACAATGTGAAGCATTTGGGCGCCTGAGACACAGTATCTTCGGTTCTGAGGCGCTTCTAAGGGAGGAGATGAGCTCCCTCGCAATGAGTGACATCCTGACCTTCATCAGAAGGTCGGAAAGATTCGATGAGGGAGCAAGAGAAGCACATGGCTGAGGGGACAGCTGGGGGTTGGTAAAAAGGGCCCGTCTGTGGCCTACTTGCCAGGCGTCAGCCTCCCCCACCATTACCATTACCATTACCAACCCTAAGCTATGCATCATCCTACGTGTGTATGCATGTATAATGTAAGTGTGTGTGTGTACGTATATTTTAATAATTGTGTGCTTATTCATATATCTGTACCTATGTGTATAAGTACACTATAAACCATGTTATAATATAATATTTATTCTTTTTATGCAATGGTTGATTTACTTGTACTTTAACTATTAAATAACAACTAAACCTACTCATAAACAGGTACTTAGTACTTCCGTGGGTATTTGTGTTTATTCTACCATATTTATTCACCATTCACATTTGTTCTGTAATTATTATTTTTTTGTTAATAAACTTATATTATTATTATCTAAAGGAAATTAAAAAATATTTTTTTCTTATTACTTTTCAATGACAAATTAAAAATTCTCCCCTCACAAATAAATTTGAACACTTTATATACAGCCACAGCATTTTATATTTCCGATAAGAACGTTATACTATGTGCCATTCTAGTATACTGTCTGGTCGGGAAAGAAGACCCGCGGAAAGAATATGATTTCTACATTCCATTCGCAATTAAGCGTAAACGAAATAAGTGAATTAGTGTATGGCAAATTATTGTGATTATTTGCATCCGCATCTACTCATTGAGAGAGAAATAATTTCTCTCTCAATGAGTAGATGCGATACAATTATTGTATTCCTTATATGGTTTCGCAGAAAGCTGGCGATTTATCGGCAATACTCCCTCCCCCGTGCTGCGTTGGCCTTCTTTCGCCGGCTGGACCATAAACGAATAACAAATAGAGTAAAGAATAAATCTAGAATGAAACCATTTCGTAGATTTGTGGTGCATGAAGGAACATGTAAATGTTGGCTTTAAGCGAATAAGATTTAACATCTTAACTGCATTCCAGTTAAAGCTTAACTGAATTGCTTTGGGGACAATAGGTTAGCCAGAAGGTAAACAATTCCCCAGGACATTTATTTCCTTTTCATTGCCTAAAAGCGAGTCGAAAGCGTAAGACTTTTAAAAATATAGACGATATTTGTCTGTTTAAGAAAGTCGTTTGCTTTAAATTAACCATTCGAAGCGAAATTTAAAGACACAATGCAAACGAAAAAAAAAAAAGATTGTAGGAGAGAACAGAGCTTTTCATAAATTTATAAAATAAGACAATATTATATTTGGAGTAACTTATTTTTAAAGTAATTAATTACTGTAACTGCAACTAGTTTCGTTTAATATTATCTGAGGAGCAGACTTGGATAGTATTCGAATACCCAGTAATATGGATCCCAATCAAACTAATTTTGCCTATATTTCTATTCGTATTCGTATTCATATTCGAATTCAATCTATAATTGAGTATCCGTATTTGGGCAACTACATTCTTTGACTAATATTCTATATTTCGTATTCCAGTTACCGTTTCTTGGTATTCTAGTATTCACACTAAGCGGATATTCAATTACTCGAATACAATATGGGATCATTGTATTCGTGAAGAATAAAAAGGAACCCTGGTATTCGAATTTCAATATTTAGATGAATACATGGATTTAAATTGCAAATACATGGATTCAAAGTTTAAGAAAATGAATAATCCGATTTTCAGCACCTCAAGATTCAAGCAGGAATATACTTGTCATAGAACGGTTTTGTCTCCTAATACTCCTGATCTCTGGGATTGGGCATGCGTGAATCGTGATTATTCAGGACAATCTATTTCGAATATTAGTATTATTGAAAGTAAGTGTAATTGAGGCCTGAATTTACTCCTACCTGTTTTTTGTTTTCATATTATTCATTTTTATTATGTTCCCTTAGATATTTCTTAAATTGTAACATTAGGTAATGGTTCTGGATATATTAAAAAATAAATGTTATAAAAATATTGCATTTTATTTCTATTTTAAAGTCGGTAGAACTAATTTTATAATGTACTATACATTTTTATGCAAAACAGTATTTCCCTGCAAAAAAATAAACATAATTATTACTTAAATTGCTAATACAACATCAATTCTTCTTTTTAAGACAATATAATTACATTCTACACCGTAGCCAAGTGACTCCCGGTAGTCCTGGTTTCTATTCCCGGCCGCAGTAATCACAGTTTTTCAGAAGTAGAAATTAATTTCATTCATAACTGGATATTGGGTGTGTTCGTTATGTAGCCCCCTTTCTCTACAATATTATTTTAAGGATACAACATGTTGTATTATCTGGGGTGTTTACTGCTAACATCTATGTTAACCTTATCTTTTATGGTTTTAAAAATTTCATCTGATATTTAACTATTATACAAAACTCCAACGCACGCTTCTCAAGGATGATATAAATATATAGGTTTGCCCTTTCTTTGTCATGGATAATAAGGAATGTCCATGAAACGTGTCGTTCATATCAAAGTTTAAGTAATATTGTTAAAATCAATGGAACGACACGTAGAAAAATTCTAATATATGTGCAAAGAAGGGATGTACAACGACTTGCATCTGAAGTGTGGTTTTATTCCTTCCCACATAGCATTTAATATCATATGTATATTCAAAAAAGACGTATAGTAGGTCTGTTGTGCCTGAATGTATATTGTGGCTACATACATTATGTAATGTTGTACATACATCACACTTTGTACTAATATGTACAGTGAATGATGGATATATATTTATTTTTCAATGTACCTATCACATAATATGTACATACGTTTGACTAGATATTTAATATTTATCAGAGTAGACAAACATTTTTTTTAAACATGTAAAAAAAGTATGAGTCACAAACATGTACGGAATAACAAAGTTTCACTCCTGCCCCACGTGTTCGTTCACGATAATAATTTTATTAGTTTACAACTTGTATTTCATTGATATCACTGTTCTTTGTCCTACAATAACCATTTTCGAGTTACCGCTAATTATTAGATCATCTGATAATTGATCTGAAAGTATATCGTCTAGCTTATGTAGTAGGTCGAGTTTGGGGTAATGATTAGGGTCCTTATCACGTGTTTAGCACGCAGTCGATCGGAGCTCAACTCCAATTCTCGACCTATTTTTTACTTCCTCACCCCTTAAAGTGAGAAAGGTATGTATGTATGCATGAAAAAAGTTTTGATAATTTTTATTGCATTTCTCGACGAATTATGAAGACACAAAAAATTTTAGACAAAAATATTTTTTGTTTGTGTGTCTGTCTGGTTTGCGATAGCAGCTACAGTTTTTGAGATAAAGCTTTCAAATTTGGTACACACATTCTGGAGGTCAAGGAAGAGATTGAATCGGTTCTTAAAATTTGAAATGTCAAAAAAAATATTAGTGACATTTTTGAAACGTCAATTTAAAATGTCAATTTTTTTGACATTTAAAATTTTAAAATATTAGTGACATTCCACCAATGTGACTTTTTTGAAACGTCAAAAATTACTGTTTCAAAAAAAAAAAAATTTAGTGACATTCCACCAATGTGACTTTTTTGAAACGTCAAAAATTACTTTTATTACAAACTCCACCACACATCGAGTTTTTTTGAAACGTCAAAATACGACTTTTTTCGAAACGTCAAAACATGTGACTTTTTTGAAACGTCAAAAATTACTTTTATTATAAACTCCACCACACGTCGAGTGAGGAAGTTTTGATCCCCAAATAATTGGCAGCGGTTTTTTTATTTTTTCTCTCTTTTAGGTATATATTATCTATCTTTATTCTTTATATCAAATTCAAGGTGTAAAAAGCACTCTCTTTATCATACTCATAATAATGTCGCATTCTCGTGCATGAATGGTGGGCAGGAGCGAAAGTGCAGTGATTTAGACCTAGACACTAGTCTACTGTATGTCTACTATATGTCTACTTTCACCATCTTGTAGTTATGATACAAAATTGATGTGAAGGTGTATTGGGGATATCTCCGCCTTCCTCCTTGGACTGTATCTTTAAATTAGTTCTTGTTGTATTTCAAAAACTATCCAATTATTCTCCAAAATTATTATCAAAAAATTTATTATTCTGACGTTTTACATAATTCTATTCAACTATATTGATTATTTTTTATATAAACAAAAACAATATATGCATTTTTGTTGCTTAGTAAACATTCTCCCACCTTGAAAGGAAGTCTTTCAACAAATTTAAAATAATTTATACAAAAAAATAAATAAACAAATAAATAAATTTCAAGAATTATTTCTAACAGTAGGAAACCGACAAATTTTAGATATCGCACGTTTAAGTTCTCCACATTTGGTTTTAATAGAAGCAACACGACATCTTTTGTCGGGTCCTGGATGTAGCGCACTAATTCTTCCAAGTTTCCATTGTAATGGAGGAATATTATCTTCCCGTATTAAAACCATCTCTCCTATTTCCAGCGTATCTTGTTCGTTTTGCCATCTTCTCCTATGTTGAAGTTCAGTTACATATTCTTTTGACCAGCGATTCCAAAAATGCTGGGCTAACATTTGAATATGCTGGAATTTTGACAAACGGTTTGTCGAGATGTCTCTTAGGTCAGGATCCGGAATTGATATTAGTCTTTTCCCGATAAGGAAATGGGCAGGAGTTAGAACGTCTAAATCATCAGGACTCGAAGAAAGTGGAACCAATGGACGCGAATTTAAAATAGCTTCCACTTGAACGAGTAGAGTATAAAATTGTTCAAAAGTAAAAGATATGTTTCCCATTACTCGCTTTAAATGGTGTTTGCATGATTTTACCCCTGCTTCCCAAAGACCACCGAAGTTAGGTGAATGAGGTGGAATAAATTTCCAAGTCACACCTTCATTCTCAAAATATTCCGACAATAACTTAGACTGTTTCTTTAAAAATTCACCCAATTTTTCTAATTCTGTTTTAGCTCCAATAAAATTGGATCCATTGTCCGAATATACTAAATTCGGTTTACCTCTTCTAGAAGCAAATCTTCTAAAAGTTGCTATAAAAGCCTCGGTTGTCAAATCCGAGACCAATTCGAGATGTATCGCTTTGGTAGAGAAACACACAAACAAACATCCATAACATTTTGATATTTTGGCTCTCCGGCCTGGTTTGTCTTTAATATAGAAAGGGCCAAAGTAATCAACACCAGTGGTAAAAAATATAGGCATTGGACGAACTCGCATTTCAGGCAAAATACCCATAATCTGACTTATTCCTGTTGGTTTTACTCTAAAACATTTTACACATTGAAATATTACTTTCTTTGCTAAATTACGGCCTCCAATTGCCCAATAATTTTCTCTTATGGAACTTAATAACATTTGTGGTCCCACATGACATAACCGGTTATGTTCAGCTTTAAATAATAGATAAGTTAAATGATGCTTAGATGATAATAGTAGAGGATGTTTCTTTGCATAATCCAATGCAGACAATTGGAGTCTACCTCCCACCCTAAGCAAACCAACCTCATCAATAAATGGGCTTAAGCTACTAATACTTCTCGATTTGATTGGCCTTTTCTTTTTCAAATTATATATTTCCTCAGAAAATATTTCCATCTGAGCCAATTTTATCAAACATTGCAAAGCATTACTTAATTCTAAAGCTGATAAAGAACCATGTATCGGCTTTAGAGAATGTTTACAATTATATGTGAACCTATAGCAATAGCCTACCGTCCACTTTAGACGACTCAGCAGAGAAAAACGACTAAAAGGAAATGAGTCATCAAGTTGAACAACCTGACAAGTTTGGGTTTGGTTTTTCATTTCTGGGAGGTTTTCAACAATTGGAAAAACTGGCATTGGCCATAAATTTTCATTAAGTGAGAGCCATTTCGGACCCTCCCACCATTTTTTACAATCAATTAATTTATCGGGGGTTAAGCCACGTGATAATAAATCAGCAGGGTTATCCTCTGATCTTATATGATGCCAGTTGTCTGATGTACTCAAACTTTGAATTTGTGATATTCTATTTCCAACAAAAGTCTGTAATAATATGAGAAGTGGCAATCCAACTAAGTACCACTGTAGAATCACACCATAACCTTGTTTTAATGAACTGAAGATTAGTACTCTGTTTCAGTTTAGACACCACTTTAACCAGAACTAAAGCTCCACATAGTTCAAGTCGTGGAATTGTCAATGATTTCAGTGGGGAAACCTTCACTTTAGAACAGACCAATGACACTTGAATACTGCCACTTACATCAATACTCCTTATATATACACAGCCACCATAACTGTCAACACATGCATCACAAAATCCATGAATCTCAGTTTCAACCGGTTTACAGCAAACAACATGTCTTGGTATTTGCAGATCATTAAGATAACAGAATAGTTCTCTCAATTTGCCCCATTGTATTTGAATACTACTAGGAAGACTATCGTCCCAGTTTAATTTCAAAAGCCATAGTTTTTGAAGTAACACTTTTGCTAATATTATACATGGACCCAATAACCAAGGGGATCAAAAATTCTCGATATCTCCGATAACATAGTTCTTTTTGTTATTGTGTTAGAACTGGTAGAAAAATCAATACTGTACATTAAAACATCCATTTTAAAACTCCAATATATTCCCAGAGTTTTATTTTGATCTTTTTCACCGAACTCTACATTACCTGAATTTACAGAACATGGAGACATTTGTTGAAGAACTGCTGAATTATTAGATACCCATTTTCTCAATTCTAAACAACCTGTTCTGAGAATTGATGACACCTCATTACATATTTGAATTGCATCTGTACTGTTATCTGCACCAGACAACATATCATCCACATAAAAATGATGAAGAATGACATTGTGCAGCTCTTGGATACTTTTCCATATTTTCTAATCCTAGCTGCTTCAGACACCTTATTGCTAAAAATGGTGCTGATTTTGTCCCATAGGTCACGGTATTCAATTTATATTCACCTACTTCTTGTTCAGGGCTAGACCTCCAAAATATCTTTTGTAACGACCTTTGATTTTCATCTACTAATATCATTCTATACATTTTGGCAATATCTGCACAAACAACTACATTATACTCACGAAATCGTAATAAAATTGACAATAAATCATCTTGAATAGTTGGTCCTTTAGCCTGGATGTCATTAAATGACACCCCTGTATCAGTAGGAGAAGATCCATTAAAAACGACCCTCAATTTCGTTGTCAAACTGTTTTCATTCAAGACTCCATGGTGGGGAAAGAAATATGAAATTTGTTTATTCGAAGTTGAAGATACTAACGACATGTGACCCAAATTTTTATATTCTTCGAGAAATTCCGTATACATTTGTTTCAATTTAGAATTTTTGGCCAACCTTTTCTCTAACATAAAGAATCTCTTTAATGCATATTGCCGCGAATCGCCCAATCTCGAAGGTGACTCTAATAATGGAATTTGAACCACAAATCTTCCATTCTTACATCTTTTGGTTGTATCTACAAACACTTGCTCACATTTTTTATCCTCATTGGACAAATTTGAAATAAAATTTGGTGGATCTTCTATAGCCCAAAATTTCGCCATTTGTTCTTGAATATCCAAATTCATTGTCAAATTGCAACGAGGAATTTTACCACCACCAACTGGAAAAACTGAACCTGAAACTATCCATCCTAAACGCGTCCTTTGAAGAACTGGCTGATTGTTACCTAAACTAATTTGCCCAATGCAAAGAAGATTATAGAAAACATCTGCCCCTAATAATATGTCTATTTTACCTTGTTTAGAAAATCTAGGATCAGCTAATTGTATATGAGTAGGAATTTTTAAATGAGACACGTTCACGTTCTGACTTGGCATAGACTCGCTTATTTGTGAAACCACTAGACAAGAAATAACTTTTTCAAAATTATTTTGTAGAGACTGAATATTAATAAGACATTTCGATTTTATATTTGATACCACTTGATTGATCCCAATGATTGCTATCTCAATATTTTCAAGACTTACATTTAATCTTTTACACAAACTTTCTGATATCAAGTTAGACTGTGAACCAGTATCAAGTAATGCCCGACACGTATGTGAATAACCATTTGAATCGATCACCTTAATTAAAGCTGTCGAGAGTAACACTTCACCCTGAACATTTTCACAAAATGCAGAGTGAATCAAAGACATGTCTGTTGAACATCCTGCATCGGCATTGGGTGTATTATGTGTTACCATTTCAGTAATACTAACGTTTTCATTTTCTTTCAAAGGCCCAATACCTTGGATTAGTATTAGAAGTTGAAACTTGTTTTTCAAAATGTAGTAAAGTATTATGTTTAGAGCCACATTTTTTACACCCGTTTAATTCACATTCTCTACTTATATGCTTTGCTCTTTTTAAGCAATTTAAACATAATTTGAGTCGTTTAGCCTGCTCAAATCGAGAATGAATGTTGAGTTTTAAAAACTTTTTGCATTACCCAATATAATGTTTGTTATTGCAATATGAGCATACCATAGTATTAACGAAAAATGATTTATTAAATTTTGACTTCAGTTGACTTGCTTTATTATCACCTCTCCTGTTTTCTAAACATTCTAATATTTCTGCCCTTGATTTTAAAAATGTTTCAAATTCATTTAAACACGGTAACCTATCTCTAGGTTTTTCTTCCTCCCATTCACGCTGGTTTTAAAATCTAATTTTCCACTAATTAAAAATATAATAATTATATCCCACGACTTAATGGGCTGTCCAAGATTCTCAAGAGACCTCAAATGTTTTGTCATAGAGTCTAAAAGTTTTCTCAATTCTACAGCTGACTCCTTTACCAATGACGGCAATCCAAATAATGCTTTTAAATGATTATTAACTAATAATGATGTATTGTTAAACCTATCACATAAAAGATCCCATGAAATTTTATAATTCGCTGCAGAAAATTCCAACGAATGGATTATCTGTTTTGCGTCCCCCTCCAAAGCACTTCGCAGAAAATGAAACTTCTCAATGTCTCCAATAGAGTCATTTTTGTGTATCATAGATTCAAAAGTATCTCGGAACTCGAGCCAATTATCAAATTTACCATAAAATTTAGGAATCGGAATTGGAGGCAACTGAGGCTTTGACTTCAGAGCCAAAACAGAACCAGAAATAACACCAGAATGATGAGACATTAAGTTCTGTGACATATTGTCATGATCGAGGTTTTCCTCATGATCAGACATTATCTTTTTGCAAATAGCCTCGACTTTATAATAAGAATCCTCAACATCATTATGTATTTTTAATTGATTCTCAAACTCAGTGTCATCAACTGACATTTCAATTGCATTTTGACATTCATTAAATTCTGTGAGAAAACTGCTTATTTTATTTAGTCGCGATTCTACTTCAATTAATGTGACTTGATCCAAGGCTTGACCATCAACTTTAAGATTTGTCACTCCATCTACAAACTTTTTAAAAAATGTAAGTTTTGCTTTTATGCATCCACGTTTTTTTATCAAATCTTTTAGTTCTTGATCAGCCATTATTTACTTTACAAAATTAATATTAAAATCGTTACTCTACTCACTCAAGTTAGCTAAATAAAATCAATATAGAAAATCTGGTTTTAATCTCACTATTCTTCTTCAACAATATTAGTTCTCCAATTAATTTTATCCTGACCTAGAACCCAATGTTCTTCAAAACAGAGTTACAACCAATTTATAACTCTATCAATCTCCACTCCAAGCTACCAATTCACCAATCCGACTCGTCCGGACCAATATGTTGGGGATATCTCCGCCTTCCTCCTTGGACTGTATCTTTAAATTAGTTCTTGTTGTATTTCAAAAACTATCCAATTATTCTCCAAAATTATTATCAAAAAAATTTATTATTCTGACGTTTTACATAATTCTATTCAACTATATTGATTATTTTTTATATAAACAAAAACAATATATGCATTTTTGTTGCTTAGTAAACAAGGTGTCAATTTCAAATTACATATTATTATTAGTAATCATAAAAAGTAAAATTTTTGAATACACAATATGGCTAGGAGGGAAGTTGAAACTAGGAATAAAATCTTGTAGTATTTTTAAATAATATAGGTAGTGTCCCTAAAAATAAATTAAGACATTGAAATAAATTCAAGTAATTGCGCTTATAGGTATCTTTGTTTATTTTTCAATTTTACTTGCAAATTATTGCTCAAATTTTTTCCTAAAAAATTATTCATAATAGCTATTTATGTACCAAGGACATAAAGAGGCATATATGGCCCGAAGAGTGAAAATTAGAGCCCGAGGTGTAGCAAATAGTATCTAGAAAGTTGAAAAAAGAAATGTAAATTAGAGATAACGTGGGAATTTTGTATCGATCGTGTATTTTCAAATTCTCACCATATTTCTTTGTATAAAATGTCTCTTTTGCTCGCCGATGGCATCAATCACGCATTCAGCTTCTTTAAATTTGTACTTACTTACCATATTCTACTATTTTTTTCAGTAAACAGGACAACTTATTTCAGTTTCAATTCGACCAATTTAAAAGACAGTAGACATATTTCTTAATTATTACTTTCTTATACCTAATATAAGGAAGTATAGTAATCGTGATTTCTTTCGTTCTTGAGGATTTTGATTGATATATACGTTTTGAACACTCCTGAATCCATTTTGACTATTTGCGTGAGTGCGTGCGTGCGTGCGTGTGTGTGTATATCCAACATAATTCAAAAAATACTAATATGAGACTTCCCAAATTTGACAATTAAGATTTTAGGTGACAAATTAAATTTGGTGGATGTGGTACCACCAGAAGGGACATAAATAATGAAAACAGAAAAAAGTACAATTTCGGAAAAAATAAATAAAATTTTTTTACCGCATTTCTGGATGACTCTCGTCGAATTATAATCAAGAAACATAATTTTCTGAAAAAAAATCTGTCTGCATGTCTGTAGTATCGCGATGGCAACCACAGTTTTTGAGATAAAGCTTTCAAAGGTACACTTGTTCTGAAGGCCAAAGACAATGATAAATTCGGTGATGAGCACTCTATGAAGCCAATAAAATATATTTTCCAAGTACTTGAATAAAGATGATGTAAACTGAAATTTGTTACACATTTGACCTCATAAAATGGCGTCAGGATAAATTTAGCAGTTTGACATTTGTAATGTCTAATTTAGTTAGAATAACGTCATTGTCAGTAAGAAGAGATTATTAACATATATGACATGAATTATTATTGACAATATCGAACGACGCTGATAATTAACTGTATAATAATTTTAATGAAACATTGCAAGATACGCTTTTAAAATTTAATTGAGGTAAGTGAAGAAATAAATAGAATGATTTTTTTACATCAGGATGTTATATACTGGTGTAAGAAAGTTATGTGCTGGCCACATCAGATATTTTTTGTTAGAAAACATTATTAAATTTGCGTATTGAATGAAGTTGGTAATTAATTCAACAATTTTGGTTTAAAATATAATCACTGAGGACTTGGTATAATATCTGATATTTCTCGATTGTACAATTCATAAAATCCTCAAAAAAAAATCATTATTATAAATTATTACTTCCAACTATTCTGTTTTCTGGCCTTAACAATGTGTATTTTTCATAATTGGTTTCTGATAAAATTGATATCATACCATAGGTAATTTTCTGAATGTTATTTATGGCATTCTATTAAATAATTAATAAGGAAGTATTGTCACCTAATTTATAAGAAGTACAAGAAGATGTAAAAGACACTCTATATTCTGATTGTTAAACAAAAAATTGACAATTAAAACATGTTTCAATACTAAAATGAGGCCCTCATTTTCATATTGAAACATTTGTTAATTATCAATTTTTTTGTTTAACATTCACATGTGGAGTATCTTTTACATTTTCCGGTACTATACAATTAGAATATTTACGTTCTTCTTTCACAACGCTCAGCTTTTAATGGAAATAAAGTAAACAAATTTCATTCACTAACTTTGTGAGAGAATACAAACTGATATAAAAGTCAAATAAATAATTATATTTAAATGATAAAAAAAACAAGCACATTCCTTTAACTCCAGTTTCTGTCTGAATTGATAAATTATGGAAATATCTTGTTCCTTTCATATTTCTATTCACATCTAATAGAATTACTAAGATAAAGTTTTGTATATTCATGATTATTAAATCCCTCAAGGCATGGAAAAAGTCAGAAAATGGAGACAATGTGCCACAAAGGTGAGAAATAGGATAATAACCCTACACATATTTCCACTATCGATAGAGTGTTAAAATTTGTCAAATTAATAGATACCGTCTTTTAGTAAAGCTAGAACGTTGAGATTCCGCACGTCTGTGTATATTTCCCTCACAGTAAAGAAAAAAATTCAAAATCCTATAAATTTTGTAATACGGGTAAGATATAGTGGTAAAAATTATATACTCGTAGTTAGAAAGTTAAGATTTGGCATAAATATTGCCGTCAAAATAATGTAAAAAATACAAAATTCACAAAATTTAGATCCCCGATGAGACATAAGGGTGGAAGTCACTTACAGTGAAACAAGAAAGCTGGCATAAATGTTACCCAAACATTGTGGCAGTTCAATGATAAATAAAGATTTTATTTAAAAAATATATGACTTTAAGTTTCAGGGTGAGGGAAAATTTTTATATGAACTTGTAGGGTTACTTTCACGTGACCCATAAGCTCCCGAGAGACTATCCGCCTTCTCCAGGACACCCTGTTTATTTTATAAGTGCCGAGAAAGGAAATAAAAATTACTCTTGAGATAAACTGACAATGACACTCATCATATCATATTTTATCTATACTTTATATTAAAAAATGAACTTCAGACAAGAGGTGTATCATGCGAGTTTTCTAAATAAGCATAATAAATTGTTGTGTTCGTGATGTGCATTATACCACTAAGCATGGCCTCCTATTTGCTACATACCCTCAGAGAACGTTTTTATTACAGCAAAGAGTGTGAAGTGAAAATTTATTAGTTTTAGTCCTACGACGTGATAGGGTTGGCAATTTTACTCGAAAAATGTGAACCAAAGACCTGCGCCATATATCAGATCAAGATTTATATGCCCAGTGCTTTTTTGTACGTAATTCCCGAATCACATTATGTTGTCACTGGGTAAAATTACATTGTTAATTTGATATCAGACATATAAATTGCATGGAGTTTATATTAAATACTATATAAGGTATAACAGAAAATTTCAAATACTACATGATAAATTAAAGATGATTATCTAAGTGTAGTGCTTACACTACAGAGGCCTGTCAAATTTTGTTATTTTTCTATTTTGAAAACGGATAGTAATTTCCAGTAGTTTTTTGTACGCTTAATCTAATTAAATCTCGAAAAAATTTCAAAAATGATGTTTTGTCAAAAAACGCTATTTGGCCATTTTGTTAATTTCCATCTTAGTAAAAAATGTGATAGACTTTTTAATCGAGGTTAAAAATGCAAGTTACAACATGTATCAGGCTTAATTTGAGTTGCTGTCTAGGTATGCATACTGCTCCAAAAAAAAGCCAAAAATAGAACATCCATTCCAGTCTCATGCAATTAGAATTCCTTCTTTTAACCTTTATAGTTGTACTACTTGAGTTATTATGGTTATCTAATTTGTTCATAAATAGTTCCACCCCATCATTGGCATTTTTTGAGTTGTACACATCTAGCCATTCTTCATTAATTAGTTTCTCTTTGAATTTTTTGTAATTTATAAATATTTTATTTCTATTATTATTGACGATTTGTTTTGAGGAGGGGGTCACATTTCAGGATTACAGCGTAATGATCAATTATGTGAAACTGTAGTATAATAGGGAGAAAAAGTTCTTGAGATTGTGTACTTTTTAGAAATATATGATCTAAACAAGTTTATGTTTTTGCTCTAGTTATTCTATCAATCGTAGATATGTAACCCTTTTCATGCAATATATTGAGATATTCATTGCAGTGCTCTCTATTATGCGTGTCTATAATTATATCACCCAGCACAAATATGTTCATTTACTGTTTGAGATCACTGTTGACGAATCCTACCTTACCATTATCCAACAAAGTAGTTGTAAATAAGTCGCTTATGTATGTACCTACGCAAAACTGGTCTACTAACATACGAAATGAATAAAATTATTTATGGCTTTGACTCTTTAAGAAGAAAGTTGCAATCTTACACCGGTCCGACTATAATCATTGATGCCGTTTGCATTCGAGGTCCGTAAAGGAGTAGGTTACCTCTTAACTTGGGTGAGGAGAGACAGAAGGGGAATGTTACAATTGATGATTTTAAAGATGGAATTAAATCAAAATTGATGAATGTATTAAAAAAAAACTGGTAGGCCATATAAAATGTATCTACTGAAAAATAATTTGTGGCTAATTTTAGTATGTTTTAGCTATTCCATAACTTAATTTGTTGTCTGAAAATTTGATAAAAATATCCAGTCCACGTGCAAGGAACGTGTTAAAACTAAGGCTGGGAATTTTCCAGATTTTAATATTCGAATATTCGTTCGAAAAAATATTCTAATATTCGAATATTCGAATAATTCGAATATTCGAATACTCGAATAATCCGAATTATTCGAATAGGTATCCGAATAATCCTGATCCTCAAATATTCATTATTAATAGGTATAGCACTGAATACTAGTGAATAGTGAATACTCAATTTGAGTATTTGGTTGGATAGACCACAATAATAGTCGTGACGTAAACCACTAAGCAGGCAATTTGATTTGCTTTCCATACCCACAATAGGGTATGTCTCCTGTACATGTGCTCTAAGGGTCAGAATTAATTAGTTAGTATTTTATTTTAAGATTGAGGCGCTATTGTTCACATTTAACTATTGAAGCTTAAATAAAACGAAAACAGAGCTAGTTTATTATATTTATGTGTCATAACTATTTTTCCTTTTCGAAAAAAATAAAAGTGCTCTAAAATTAGAATGTTTTTAAAAAAAGACGCAGATTGTGAAGGTAAAACAAATACATGAAAAGTCAATAGTTAAATATTTACAGGTTTTCTAAAATTTAAAATTTAATTTTAACCCCTGCCTTAGTACAGTAAGAATAAGGTCGAGGCGAGAAAGATATGGAATAATTTGACTGGGAGTAAAACGTGCCACTAATGTGGTCTATTTATATATTTGGATTTTAGAACAGGTACCTACCTATACCTACTATCTACCTACTTTGGTTGGATGCATACTGCATACCTATTCGTACATCATTTAATAATAAAACAAGATAGATTTATTGGGGTTCAAAATAAAACAAAGAAGGTTTAGTGCCATATTCCCCAAAAAGAAACAATTATGCAGCTACGGACACGTGTTTCGGAGTTATTGCCCCTCATCAGCATAGCGTAGCTAAGAAATTGGATCTACGATGGGATAGATCAGGAACAAGAACTAAAATAA
The DNA here is from genome assembly GCA_029963845.1 of Rhamnusium bicolor. Lineage (NCBI taxonomy): Eukaryota > Metazoa > Arthropoda > Insecta > Coleoptera > Cerambycidae > Rhamnusium > Rhamnusium bicolor. Next base: position 1,059,689 of record JANEYF010004462.1, read on the forward strand.
GGCTGGAAAGTACAGTACACAGTACTCAATTAGTGTCTTCATGTTCCCATGTGCCACATTTGGGGCCTCGATGAGCACAGTCAATACACAGAGCTCTATGTGTACTGCTCATTTCCACCTGGCACATACAAATAAAACAAGATAGATTTATTGGGGTTCAAAATAAAACAAAGAAGGTTTAGTGCCATATTCCCCAAAAAGAAACAATTATGCAGCTACGGACACGTGTTTCGGAGTTATTGCCCCTCATCAGCGTAGCGTAGCTAGGCTACGATGAGGGGCAATAACTCCGAAACACGTGTCCGTAGCTGCATAATTGTTTCTTTTTGGGGAATATGGCACTAAACCTTCTTTGTTTTAATAATAAATTTTAATAATCAAATTTACTCAGGTATAATCGAATATTCGAATACTCGAATATTCTAATATTCGAGTATTCGAATATTCGAGTATTCGAATATTCGAGTATTCGAATATTCGAGTATTCGAATATTCGAGTATTCGAATAATTTCCCATCAGAAAAATTCATATTCGAATAATCGAATATTCGAATTCTTGAAATATTCGTATTCGATTCCCAGCCTTAGTTAAAACTAGTGAACGCCGTTGCGTTAACGATCTCGTTGATCGTTAAACAAATTAAGTCCATTATCGTTTATAGGAATGTGGAAAACATTCTGTCCATAAGTAAAAGAAATCCCCAAGAAGGTGCATATGAAGAATTACTACATAATAATATCATCTTACTAGAGAATGAAGAATTTAAGAAATGAATCAGTGAAAACGAAAAACAGCTTGCGTTTGTAAATAATGGAAAATTCGAGTTGCAAAACTTGTTGAACAATATGAAGGACAATCAAATTTAAAAGTAAAAGAATTGTAGATAAAAGTATGCCAAACCGTGTAGCTGGCGTCAGCATCTCTGATTTAGTCTGATAGACCAAGATGGTGATACTGTACAAATGGCACTTGGTCTTATAGACCGAGTTATGGCAGTCAATGTATTAAAGGGATTAAATTCTTTATGTATTTGTTTTTTATTTGTCTTAATGTAAAATACCTTACTGTTAATAAAATATTTTAAACACGAAGTTTCAATAATCATTTCCGCATTGAAAGAAAGAAATAATAAATAATATAATCTCAGTAACCACCAAAGTATGGACATTTACTGGGCTTTTATTCAGCTAGCATCTCCAGTAAAACCCGCGTTTGGTGTTTACTGGGATATCACTAAAATCATTTATTTAACTGCTAAATAAATTACTTATTAAAATTTGGTACTAGTCAATTAGAAGAATAAGTGTAATATGTTATGGTTAATAATTAAATTAGATTGATTTCTAAACTATTTAGCTATTTTATATATAGGTATAAAAGTTATTTTGGTAATATTTCCTAAATATTTAATTGGTGAAATACGATAGGTCCATTTAGTTTTCCCCTTTCCTTCTTTTACATAACATATATAAAGCACTGGGTTATTTACAAAACTGAAATCAGTGCATGGTTACAGGACAAGGTGATCCTTATAAGTACATCGAGAAAATTCAGGAAATGATTCCTGAACCTGTATATTTTCAGATATTGTTTATAGTTATTTATTTGTGGCATCCTATAATTTTTTTTTCACATTCTTTAATTATTAAACCACTGTCCTATTTTGACATGAAAAGCTAAATGAAGTTTTGCCCATAACAGCTTCGTTTCCGTAATAGTGTGTTGCTTAAAAAACTCCTGAAGATCTCTGAAATGCTTGAAGATTTTTTATCATAGTTGCTGTGCATAATGAGTAGGGCTGTCAAAAATGTTCCGTGGGACAGTGGCGTACGCGAAATTAACTAATACGAGAAACAATAAACTTACAATTTATAACAATGTATGTAAAACTTAGCCTCTTAACTAACTTGATGAACTAGCTTGCTTATCACAAACTGGAGAAGATGTGTAGCCATTTTGCAGCATCAGGTATGTTTCTATGGTTGTCTCCATGAATGATGTTCGCTTTGGTGAAAATATATTCTTATATTTTGAAAACGACCGTTCGACATCTACTGATGTGTAATACACGCATACGTAAAATAGTCTTTGAACGCACTTAACGGATCTGGGGCTGCACCATCACATATTTGTCTTAATTTGGTAAAACCGGTGTCTTTATTTAACACACTTGCGAACTTTTCTTTAACACGCTCATTTGTTGCGTCACCTATAGCGTGTAGCAGTAGATTTACTTCGTCCACTATTTGCAGTAACTCCGCTAACGACAACGCACTGTTTTCTTATTTTTTTGTGCTTTCATGTAATGGTTTATAGTTCTTCGCAATATTTTTTAAAGCTGTTTCGACGGAAATATCTTCGAATTTTGTCTGGCTTTCATTAATAGCTGCAGCCTCATCTGGATTGAATTGTAGTATCACAGCTTTTATTTTTGGAAATATTCAGCATAATAAATAGCTGCCTGCAACCATATTCCCCAACGTGTAAGAATCGGCTGTGATGGTTCAGGAATACCGGGACACTTGCTATGAAATGCACGGAGACGTTTAGGAGATAAAAGAAACAATTTTTTGTACTTGCTATCAATGCATCCACCTCTGGGAAACCTTTTCGAATAGTTTCTGCTACAAAATGTAAAGCATGCACTTTACACGTAACATGTATAAACGTACAACCTTGTTCTTGCAAAGAACGGCCTACCGAACGCATTGTCACGGCGCCATCAGTCACAAACATCAACACTTGATTTCTTGACAGTTCAAATTTTTCTAGTACACTGACATAGTCTTTTGCTAGCTAGTAACAGTGGAACTGTCGATTTAAGAGAGTCCAGTACTCGTACTATAACATTTAAAATAGATTTTTTTTTACATTCTGTTGTCTCATCAACAGCTAACCACATCCGTGTATTTTGTAATTCACATTTCATCTTATTTACCATGTCTACGTGTACAGTTGGTAGATAGTTACGTAACGTTGTGCGACTTGGTAACTTCACCTGGGCATTGTATTTATTCTAGAACTCTCGAAATGGTTGTTTATCGAGTATGTGCAGCGGAACATCACAGGCAATCAGCATTAATAGTAAATCAAACATAAACTGTGGTGACGATGGCACGCCATTTTTTTCATTTTTATGGTGTACACTATTTACGTGAGGTCCACAATCACGCTTATCCCAGCACATCAAATCTTTCTCTCTTTACAAATTATTTTAGCACCATCATAGAATAAATCCGGGAATTCACCTATGAATTTATTCACTTTGTCAGCAAATGACCGTTTTCTACCCCTGCGTACGCCTGCCATGATTTATTATTAAATTAATATTAACAATACAGTACAACAAATAAAATGAAAACACAAAAACAATATGCAATACGCCCAAGTGACTTAACGTGTCCACAACTCGTAAGCTAATAATAGACTGGATTGGAGAAAGTTTCGCGGTCAAGGTGAATGCCGACGATAGTAAGTACATCTGTACTCTACGACCATGATACACAGAAACGATTTGCAACTTTAATAATGAGTACTTTTAGAGACTGTTTTGTTGTAAACATTTAGAGAATTTTTTTTTTAAGTCAACTCACTGTATCTTCGAAATGAATTTATTGACAAAACATCATTTGGGCTTTTCGTCTTAATATAGGTTTGGTAATCATTTCTTGAATTTTCTCGATATGTACTTAAGGATCACCCTGTGTATATTAGCTATAACATGTGAAAATCTGCGTTTTATCGGAAATCATAATTAATGAACTGGAACATGCCAGAAATATTCTAAATTATAACATTTTCGGACTGGTTGGTTGGCATTCTTAAACCATCTTGGATAAACGTAATTTTGTATTTTCGTGTTTGCATAAAACTATATGCAAAATTTCTTTACAATCGCTTTGGCCATTCCAAAGATCAAGTGGGGAGTAAATAACAGACAAACAAAGGCAAGATCTTATAAATCTTGAAACATACGCATTTTAAAAACCATACCAAAACATTAACTGTTGTAACCTGTGAGGATTTGTTAAAGAAAATAGTTAAATTTGGTGGTAGTTTATAATCGACAAAATAAAATTTAATGAGAATAGTAATTTTATTTTGATTATACACAAAACATGTAACGCCAAGAAAATAATTATACGCAAGTTTATTCAATAATAATTATTGAATAATATAATAATAATTTTTTTACACCAATGATATAAACATGATGAAAGTAGAAAAAAAATTTTTGAGATATTCTATACTACATTATAACAACATAAATTGCAATGTAACTTTGGTAACTACAATGACATTCATAACATCTGACGTAACTTATATAAGCTCATCCTGTATTTTAAAAAAAAGTTTACAATCTATCAATCTAAAATGTCAAAATGTTATTAAATGTAAAAAAACGTCAAATGTTTATATTCTAAGTTATGTAATTAAAATACTTTTTCAATAATATCTTCGTAATTTTTTTAACCTCCCGATAAGAATTCCAATAATAATTAAAGACATTGTATAATGGTCCAGGGGTTTTTGGTTTTTATATTATAACTGGGGGGAATCGTTGAAGGAATCCGTCCTAAATTTAGAGCGCCGAATTTTGTAGATTCACAAGTTATGGAATATGTTCTGCAGCCTTTATTTTTTAATATTTTTCCCCGTAATTTTTTTTTGTGTGTAGAGAAAAGATTAGACTACAAATCCCTGAAACCAGTTTTTTATATAACATTTTAATAATAAAAAAATTAAGCAAAGATCACATTTCTATGAAGAAATCTACTTAACTGAATTCTATCGAACTGTAACGTCATTCCTAAAGCAGATAGTTAAAATCTTGTTAAACGGATTCCTATTTGTATTATTTGAGGACACTGTACGCAAATATCAGTTACTGTTTTTCATAAACTCATTATTTAACATTAAGAAACTACGTGATTTTGTAATAATTTATAAAAAATAAATCCAAATTAAATTTTAACTCACTGCTCTCTCCACTTCCATATATTCGTGCCACAACGGAAGCGGTCGTCTTCCGCCGGAGTTAATAGAGTTATTTTTAAAATTGCAATATATTCCACAGAAAGCACCTGACATTTATATGCCGGGTAGCTCAGCATATAGAGCCATGTTTATAATATATCTTTTGAACGGGCTAAGAAATATTTTTAAAACTTGGTGTGATTATATTAGAAGTCATTTCTGGTTATATGACGTAAAAATCTAATGTCTAATGTCCGTCTCCCGGTTTCGCTGGAATTGTTATGAAAATCAAATTTTTAAACGGGGTGTCCTGTAAATGTTTGCATATTTTTGGATTCTACAAATGATCCCAACCATTAAACTTCATTTCGGTCGTCAATTATCTTTCATCGAAAGCAACAAAACTGTTTGAAATCGGTCTATGAGTGCTTTCCTTCCGAATCAGAATACTCAGATTTATTACTGATTAAATTCAACAGTAGTGTTTTTTTTTAACGAAATATCAACTTTTTTAAAAGTGAAACCGAGGTGGATCATCCTGATATTTAAGTTGTTGCTTTTTTTTACAACAAAAAAAAACGATGTGTATAATGTCTCTTTTGTCTTTGAAATAAACTTGTGAACAATGAAAAAATATGCTATTCACCAGTTTTTTTAGAGTAATTATTTGAATATGTTTGAAAAATAAAAAAATAAGTAGAAATGTTTTAATTTGGAATAGAATAATAAACAATTGACATAACTAATCATTTTTATTTAAATACATGCTCCTACATATATGGTATGTGTATACTTGTTTTTTAATATCACCCCACACATAAAATCAATGGCTGATATGTCTGGCAATTTAGCTGGCCATCTAATAGGACTTTTTGCACCCATCCAGTTTGGTCCCAAATTGATTTGTCTGATAGAAGAATTTTATACAGAAAATAATTTACTTAATTTGATGAGTCAAGAACCAATTATTGCAATAATCTAATCTGCATCGATAATCATTATTTTTTATAGAAGTGGATGTCAATGATTAGTGTACATAACAAAAGAGGTTTATTCTTTCAGTGTTCCGTGCTGATTGTGTAGTGTGCGACGAAGCGTGTGACAGGAAGGATGTCTAGTGAACTGAGTGTACCAATCACTTGCAAGTTACCATGATGCTTTCCTTTCTACAGCGATGGAAAAACAAATTTGTTGTATCGACCTTGACATCGCGCTAAACATGATGAAAACGCGAAGTTGAACTTCTAGCATCCTCAATATGTGCGTCACATTTAAAAAAGCAATTTTTTTTGTATAGAGAAGAGTTGACGACGATGTATATAGCGACCACGACCATGACCTTCCCTGCGAGCAGTGAGACATCTACAGCATCTCCGTCCGTACTCCAAACGTGAAAAAATTTACCTTATAGAAGTCTTCAGATATTCTTGGATTATCTAGGTACATTTCAAAAATTAAGGTTTGTCAATTCCATCAGGCTGTCTGTCGGTTTGTGTCCGTTGATAGTTAATGTCAAAAAATAGTAGACAGAACAACATTAATAATAATCACGTAGTTGACAGTAACTGCTTATCAAAAAATTGGTTACATGTTGTCTACCGAGAGGTCTGCATCATAAGGATTTTTTCTATTAAACTTACAAAATATAAAAGCTAATTGTGGTAACTTCTCTTATGATAAAAAATCATCTAATATAGAGTTGAAACCTCACGGTCGGTATTGCCGAAATTAAATGATCTTTGTAAATATTTGATGAAAGTTGTGATATTTCAAAAAAATTTTGAGAAATATTATGAAAAGTTGTTTATAATTACATCAGTGTACAAATTATTTACAGCATAATAAATAATAAATTCGACAAGTGATCTGTAACGTTTTTTGGTGGAAAAAGTTTAAAAAATTGACCCCCTGTTTCATGGTACAACAAAATTCCTACATCTTCATTAAAATATTTTTTTGCGTGTTTTTCTTCTAGCCACACAGTATACATTGAATTTTAATTTTATGTAACAGTAATGTTATTATAAATGTAAAATACAATTTTAGAATAATATTAGCGGCAACGATGGTGAAATTCTAAATAATAATAATAACCTTTATCGTTTTAAATGACAATTCCACTCCTGTCAAATATTACGCACTATAGAATCATATTTAAAATGTTCACCAGCAAGAAAATTAAAAAGACTTTGTTTATACACGGCAAATTTTTTATTTACCTTCACTATGACAACCACAAAAACGCTATTGTTCTTTGTACGAAATTAACTTTTAGCTAGGTAATGTTATATGTATTTATTTTTAATAATTTACTATTAGCAAATAAATTAATTATTAATTTATTATCAATATTATTGCATGGTGAGTTGTATGTTGGGCGAACCGTGCGGCTTGTATGGTACCACTCTCAAATGATACTTTGCGTCGTAGGATTGAAAGTATGGCATTAAACGTTAACGAAAACTTAATAGCTCAAGTCAAGATTAGTGAATGTTTTGCCATACAACTTGATGAGAGCACTGATGTAACAAACTATGGTCAACTCATGGTTAACGTGCTGTATGTATTTCAAACTAAAATCAAAGAGGATTATTTATTTTATGAGGCACTATCAAAACGAACTACCACTTCTGAAATGAACAGTGACCACATTCAGTTGCTGCTACATACAGAGGTGATATGTCTTTCTGGAGGAAAAATGCTAAGCAGGTTATTCGAGCTACATTCTGAGGTGCAGTTGTTCCTGATGGAGACCGATTTTGAATGCGTGATCGATTGACAGAAGGGCTGTGGATCACAACATTAACCTACTTATCAGACATTTTCAATCGCCTCAATGACAAATTTAGGTTTGCAAGGTAAAACAATAAATCGATTTTCAGTAGACGACAAAATAAAGGCATTTATCAAGAAATGTCAAATGATGAGTAATAGTGTTTAGAATGTAATTCTAACTAACAACGAAAAAAGAGCTTTTGAAATAACTATCTTGCGATGGAAGTCTGAAATTGGAATTTACCAAATTACAGTTAGATAATTTTTGGCTAAGGGCAAAAAATTAATGTCCATTACTGCTCAGAAAAGCACTTTTGTTTTTAGTTCCATTTACAATCACATATTTTTGTGAAACTGGATTATCCTCCATGTTGACAGTAAAATTCCGTAATAAATTAAATCTTGACCCAAATTTGCGATTAAAACTAAGTACAGCCAGTCCTGACTTTTTCTCGCTTATTTCAAGCATGCCATCCTTCTCACTGAGTTTTTAGAACATTGTAACATTGTTTTTATAAATAAATAATGGACACTTTCAAAAAGGTTTGTAATATTTTAATGCTTTACCGTTATGAAACGCCTTATAAAATTTGTAATAGTTTAGTGGTACGCGATTGATCCGTAGTACACATGACTGGTACGCGAAAAAAAGTTTGAGAACTGCTGCTCTAGCCTATTGCGCTACCGAGCTCGTTACTTAACCGATATTTTAAAAGCCCAGTTTTTTATGCAAATTTGAAAAAGTGTTTCTACGGAAGTAATTCTTCGGGTAAGATTTGGGTTGATCATTTCACTAAGTATAGTTAATGTTTCTGATTGGTCATATTTAAAATTACAACCAATAAGAAATTATAAATGTGTATTATGTAACTAGACTTGTTTCTCTAAAATTTTACTGTCATTGGATCAATAAACTCTAAAGCCTTTTAAGCGTAATCTACACTCCAAACTATTACTAGCCTTATCCAAACTGCTTCCTTTTCCAAATTTATTACAGGATTTATCTTTCCAATTCCCTGTATCTCCCAAATAGATTCTCTATTGTACACTGCGGATCCTTAGAGTGTATATCAATTTTATTAATTTGCCATAATTTAAATCCGCGGTTTTCTTAGGTCTGCAAATTGACAAGGAATTTTTGATTACGGTTTATTAGAACACTTCATTTTGCACTTTACATTGTTTCTCTCTATAACATTATATACTTAATGGCTCTTGCCTGATGTGAAGAGTGACATGTTAACAAGCTCTTGTTTAGAGGTACATGAATGGCATACCTACACTTCTCATCTGGCACATCAAGGTATACCATTGAAGCCGCAACAGCGTCACTCAAATATTATACTATAAACTCCTGAATTATGTTGACACCAAACTAAATTAAAATGGTAATAAAATATCATATTTCAGTTAATAAATGATTTATCAGCAGAAACTGAAATTTATTAATTTCCAATTCAAGATAACAAAGGTATGTATTGTTTATATTATTTTAATAGGTAATCATTTGCATAATATTAGTTATAACCTGGAGAGGGTTGAAATCGTTGATGTGAAGATAACACAGACGTAGTTTTCCACGAAACACCAAAACACCATAAACTCCACTTGACGCGCGTTTCACCAATCAAGTTGGCATCATCTAAAGATTAAAACTAACCTTATTCTAACAATATATCCTATTTATACCTAAACTGTGGTCACAGTTCGCTGAACCATGACCCACTAACCAATAAAGCGGGTTATTTGGGATTGGCCCTATGTCACTATTCATACTATTTTTACACTTTGTGATTTCCAAGCCTTCAAATGCATCCAGCTGTCTAGTATTTGTTACATTCCTAATTAATCTTAAATTGCTAATATCTATATTATGGTTGTACTCAAATGCATGGTGGCCAACATTAGACTTATCTGTTCTACCATATCTGAAACAGGCCATATGCCCTTTGAATCTAGTTTGAGTTGAACGTCTAGTTTGTCCAATATACTTTTGATTACAGTCTAATTTCGTAAATTCTCGACTTTTCGTTTGTTTCAATTTTGTCTTTTGGATTTAATAAAAGTTACTGTAATTTATTTCCATATGAATGGACCACTGTCATACCTACATCTTTAAAAATCTTACCAATACCATGGGTGAATCGAGGATTGAATGCCATCGAGGAGGTGGTTGAAATGATGGATAATATATTAAATAGTAAAACATTCAAAAATAAAGAAGTACCTGTGGATGGGAGTAAGATGTTATTCTAAATTTATTGTTATTTAAATTCAATTCTATTCACTTAAACTTTGCAGTGTTGGGTTGGATTTAAGTGAGTGATACGGCCAACTACGACCTATGCTTATGAAATAAAATAAACATGAAAATAAACCACTATAGAAATTTTGCATTTGTGTACATCTGCCTGCCGTTTGCACCCAGAATCAGCGAGCATTTTTTTCTGTATCCTGGCTAACGCTGCAAAGTTAAAGTGAACAGAGTATAGTACCAATTGTGAGGATCTATGTAAACAAATCTTTTGAAATATAGATAATTTTCACAACATTATACTCATGGGCAGAGCAATTTGGTGGTATACTAAACGTAGCCTGACATAGTTTACAATAATTTTTCATATAAATATAAGGCGAATAAAAAAATATATAGGTTTATATTGTTGCGCAACTGGACTGTGTAGACTGGAAAGTTGGGACTAGAATTGTACGAGAAGGGCCGGAAATGTTCTTGAATGTTCTAAAACGTGTGAATGGATATATAAATAAGACGCACGGTGGGTCGAGAGCCCGTCTCAAGTTGAAAGTGAAAAGTAAAGAAGGAATAAGACAGAGACTTATGTGCTTAATTGTGATTATAGTTAAGACAGTCATTAATCTATTGTTGTTAATTGTTAATTAATTAATAAAATAGTGAGTAAGTGTTACCTAGACTTTCAATAAACGAATCTACGAATATAGGTGTTGTGAGGATATCAAACACGTGAAAATATTCCCACTTTTATTTTACTCATAATTAAATAAACCGGCTCGCTGGAGTAGTTGGCAAGAGCACGCGATGTCAAGTGTGACTAGTTAATTTCTTCATTGTTTTGTTGGTTCGATTCCGCCACCGTGCAGTGGTTCATTCCATATAACGAAAATTAAAATGTCATATCAATATTATTCATATTTTCTTATCGTCATAACACCTACTAGGTAGGTATGAGCTTCATGGAACTATAAATTAATTACAATTTTAAAATTGCATTCGGTCCTATTTAGTCATCAGAAGTGAATGCATGGAAGAAAGTGACCGCCTTTATCAGCCACTCAAGTTAGTGCAACCTATAGTCCCTCGTGGAACCTAATTGTTCACTAATGTATTCTCAGAAATTGGGTGTTTGTGTCAAGTATTCGGATGTTGAATGAAATCCTCCTTTCTACTTGTTCATTAATTTTGGTGTCCCTTCGGTTTCTAACTTACCGACTCTAATACCAACTTGTGAAGTTTCACCATGGAATACTTGTTTTTTTTTATTAACTATTGAATTTGTTTATCTCTTCCCAGAATGTTTATTGCTGTGTTAGTTTTGAATTTTATTGATTATTATTTTCATAAAAACTTTCAATGGTAAGTTCCACACATTTACCTCAATATGAATATTTTATTTCCACTACTTATATTTATTACTTTTATTCTTCTAAGCTGCTTGCTTTTAACTATTATATATTCTTACATCTGTCGTTGTCCTTTGCACATTTTAAAATCATATCTTACTACCATTTATTTTAATTCATAATTTTAAGGTTATGTTTTTTCTTTTGAAATTTACATGCGTCTCGTTCAATGATCGAAAGGTGACTAGAACTAATTTGATTTTCCAAAAAATACCAAAATTTTACACCAACAACTTAAAATCAAGACATCCAGTCTTGATTTTCAATTTCAAAATTTTTATTTTTAAATTTGAAATTCTTGGACTTATGCCTCATTAGATATGCCTTGTTTTATTCTTTTCAGATTCCTGGTACACTTTCTTTAATTTGGTGTGCTATACTCTTAATTACGATAAATTTTTGTGATTGTAAAAGTTTCGGAGCACATTTGATAAATATTTTGTTAAACATAGTAATAAGCATCTTATAATTAATACACATTACTTAACTAATTACAAATTGCTTATTTTACTATCTATTCAATGTAGTTCTTTCATAAATATTAATAATTTTATGATTTTTTTGTTTTTAGTTACGAGTGTGTCCTTGAGAACCAGGTCTGTTCTTCTTATAAGGTACACACTTATGGAATTCCTTTGCATGGAATATTTCACTGACACTATTGTTCATGAATGCAACGCAATATTTCCTGGAATTACTTATGTTATTACTGGATATTTGTCCATAGCATTGTACAATGTCAAAAGTTACAAAATTTATTTTACTACTACTACTTTAATTTGTGTATATACCTAGTGGTCTACGCTATTTACATAATTTAACTAGTTAGAATACTGTACCGATATTGATACACAGATCGTTCTTTATATGACTTATTATCGTTTCATGTTTATTTGTAACATTTCAGATAATGTACAACACATTATGTCCATGGTTTTAACGTTCTGGCTGTATTTAACTTACAATATGGTTGTTCACATTACAGAAACCGAGATTGTCCTACGTTAAAGGGGTCCTACGGTTATGCTACACATATTCCTGTTTTTCTGCTCTGGAATTTTCACTACAGGTACTTATTTAACTTCCCTAATATAATTTTGTCTCATGATGACCTTTTTGTTCTAAAGTGAACCTTTTTTAATTTTATTTACGTAATTTCCAAGTTTACTTCAAATAAGTGTTATTTGCTGTACATTTATAGTTCTTTTGTACCCTAACTTGATATTATAATAAAGCGAACATTATTTGTGGTATTATAACATTTATATTTTTACAAAAATCACACATTTTAATTTTCATTATGTTATTTAATTTATTCATCATCCATTCATCGTTTTTAAGATGTAGTTAATGCTTATTATGGCAATATATATATATATATATATATATATATATATATATATATATATATATATATATATATATATATATATATATATATATAATATATATATATATATATATATATATATATATATATATATATATATATATATATATATATATATATATATATATATATATATATATATATATATATATATATATATATATATATATATATATATATATATATATATATATATATATATATATATATATATATATATATATATATATATATATATATATATATATATATATGTATATGTATATGTTCAGAGAGGGAAATTAGACGACTGTCTATGTTAAAAACAAATATTTTTAATTTTTAAGCGGGGATTGCAGTCATGTGACAGGTAATAAAAGAAAAACTCTTTTTTCTGTTCAAGCTTTCGAAACTTTTATTGTTTCTTCATCAGGAACTCTACAATAAATTATAATTAATTAAACTAAGTTATGGAAAAAAGTGAAAAGTACTTACGAAAGTGAGGTTAAAGTTAAAGTTGTATTCATTGAAAACTACAAAAATTTCTTGACAAATTGTAGAAAAAAACACTAATAATTAATTGTTGGTAATTTACTACCACTACTGTGTAAAATTAACAACATTATGAATGGATGACTAAGGATCCATATTAATTTAAATTCTTAGAATTATAATAGATGTCTATTATAATCCCCGCTTAAAAATTAAAAATATTTGTTTATATGTATATATATATATATATATATATATATATATATATATATATATATATATATATATATATATATATATATATATATATATATATATATATATATATATATATATATATATATATATATATATATATATATATATATATATATATATATATATATATATATATATATATATATATATATATATATATATATATATATATATATATATATATATATATATATATATATATATATATATATTTATATATATATATATGTCTTTATATATCAATGAAAGATATCAGTGATAAATCTACGTATTTTGGTACGTGGTTCTAGAAAATATTTTCTTTCAAAGAATTCAAAGCTCAGGTTGTATTCAGAGTGATTATGTCTTGCGTGCGTCTGCATCCAGGGAACCTCCACGTAATAACGGTGGGCAACCTACCCGCGGTGTACATCGGGTAACGCCAATGCTGACGGTTCAATGATTTGAAAACCTAACATTAGTTGAATAAACGTAAAAATATAGACTTTTAGGGTGAAGGTGTTTTTAGGACACAACATTATGTTTCGGGTGCTTGAGAACAAAAATTTTGCGAGAAAAGGTGCAATGACCCGATTTATGCGGTTATTAAAATAACGTACATATCAAGTTAAATGTCTGACGTACGTGGTTATTGGAGTTGATAGATTTTTGGTTAAGTGGTTTATGGGGTTATGGGGTTTAACAGCTTCATTCTTAGGGTTATATGCATTTAATAGCTGAAATTATGGGTTTTTTGAGATTATGACAAAATCCTGATATGATGGGGTTAAAAAACCTCGGATTCAGATTCAGCGACCCCAAAAACATGGTTAGATCCCAAGGTAAGAAAAAAAATTTTGTGTTGCTATGTAATTGTATTTCATAGAAATAGCCTATTTTTCCAAATTTATTTAGTATTTAAATATTCATTTTGCTTTTTTGTTTTTTATTTTAACAAATATCTATTATGCCAAATTGCTTTTGTCTTAATCATAAAAACATACCTATCGTGCACTTCATATTTTTTTTGTACCTTACTATGGACGAGAAATACGGCACTGGCAATATCGGTGGGAATGGTTGTGTAACCCTTGCCCGTGCAGCTTCGGCTTTGGTTTCGGGGGTTGTCAAATTTTTGTGGTGTTTATGTTTTTTTTAATCGATTTCGATTATTGTTTCTTGTTTTCGTAATGAAGTAATTGTAATAAAGTTGATGTCAATTACAACATTTTGAATACGATTTTATATTCCTCTTATATTAATAAATATCATCTTTATCAGAAGTATATTATTTACTAAAAAGTGTCAAAATTGTATTAATAATTATAATCAAAACGGGGATATTATAACAGTTTTACTATGAGCAATATAATTATAAAAATCTTTTTTATAATCCAATACTCATCGTGGCAAACAACTGGGAAAATTGTTGTTAAAAAAATATTTCATACTTATTTGTGATAAGTAGAGAAAATAGCATCTAGTATTGTATTGATATTAGTTGTGTATGTGTAAATAAATAGAAAAAAATTAAGTTAAGCCAACTAGAATTATATTGCTATATATTATGTACTAGATAACCTATAATATACAAAAAATAACGAAAATCTGTATCATGTGAGTAAAAATTCAAATAACGATTTTTAATAAATACGCAAGTAAATTAGGAATTCTAATATTTTCCTTCACCCCATTCTTTTTTGGATTGGGAATTTCTCTCACGTGATACAAATAAATCAGTGGCATCCACTTAGTCTCTTAATCCTGACGAATCAGTTGAGATACCAGCGATAATTGCCTTCTTTCCATTTTTGCATTTTTCTACTTAACGAGTAATGACGAAAAAGTTTCCAAGAAGCAAAATAAATTCCATGTGCTTATGCGTTCTCTGGTTTAGATTGTGTAATAAAACTAGCATTAAAACAATTTCGGAAATTTTAAAAATATTAATACTAAATTAAATATTAAAAATAAATTTTATCAATGCTTCAATTCATCGCAGTAAGTTTAATTTTAAGAATTCTACCCAAGACCATTTTCTATATAAATATTTGTTTACTAACATAAGAAATTGTAATAAAAATATTAAATTGAATCATTGTGCCGAAATGAAGTAACTCCAACAAATAGTGCTTTAAGTTGCAATAACCAATTCGCTGGAAATACCTGGATATGGACATAATATGAAAGAACATAAATACAAATACTCGATCCCATATCTCTCATGGTGGTGTGGAAATGAGTATTTCGTTTTAAGCCGATGATCTTAAATGTCTGCACAAAAGATTTTAACTACAACTAAATCGGAAAAGACTTGTTCTCTCAAAATTTTATAAAAACACTTTTTTCTAAAGGGCGATTTATCACTTTGTCATTTTTTTAAATATCTAGTGGCGTACTACTTATTTCTATAAAAGTTATAGGTAACTCCCGTATCTACGCCAACGGTTTTCTGTTACTACATTTGACTTGAAATGTAAATGCAGTTTTGCATAGAAATACGGTGTGCCAAATTTTGAAAACGATAACTTTTTCCTTTTCTTAGATATTAAATGCAATTTTTTTTATGAAACCTTAACAAGTTATGGTGCATTTTTCATAGAAGAAACTTCTATTATCTTTACATTCTCTACCTATACATTCCTGAAGTTTGTGCTTCATAAATTGGAGAACCATGTATATTTTTTGACTAACTAGGAAATTCTCTTTTGAAATATCCTTTCCCCTTGCTCTGAATTGAAATTTGGAAAATAAACAGAGCCTTTACGAAAATTTGGCATGTTTACGTTTACCTCAGTAAAGTAAATTATAACCAACTAATTGAAATCACCATAATTGTTTTAACCCTTACTTTGTCATGAATATGCAAAGGTATGCAGAGAAAATTATGAAAATAAATACACCAGTTTGCATTCCGAATCTCATGCGTCACTACTCAATTTTATTTATGTAAATGCACTTTCCTGTTAAAACTACAAAGACGTCCAATTTTCCAGAGTGTGGCTGTTTGTCTTTTTGGATGAACTTCAAATAGATCTCAACACGAACTTACAAATGTGACACTGTGGCTTTATATCATTTCCTTTGATGCGATTTTTGTACCAAGCAATATATTTACCAACCAGCAAAGGCACACAGCAAAACTAATCTAACTTTTATACAGGGTGAAACAGTTGAGATAAATAGCTATATGGCTGAATATCATGGAGTGGCAAAAAATAAAGGTTGTCATAATTATCAAAAAGCCTATAGTTTTGTCTGTTATTTGTGTCCATAACCATTAAAATCAGTAAAAGGTTGTAATCAGGGTCGCTTCCTATTCGCATCTCTTATCAAATCCTTTATAATTTTCCCCTATTTGATTTTATCCCTATTGTATCTCCAATCGACTAATGGGCGCGATTAGCGAACACAAACGTTGGTAGTTTGAACGGCATCAGTTCGCTGAATAAGATTATACGCTAAATGTGAAACTGCTGCTGAACGTATACATCGACAAATTTTACGCTGTTTCTAATCAGCACTGGTAATATCTTCTTCCTTCCAGACTGTTCAATGAAATTACACTTGTTAACAGTAATAACTAAACAGGATGAGAGCTAATTTTTAGCATTTACATTTGCTAAATGCGCCCAATATGTTACCAATTTCGATTATAATTATGAACTGCTGAATGGAATGATTTCTTTCACTACAGAACATTTCATATTGGCCCCAGATAGAGGCTTTAGTATTTTTGGTACTTGTTGGAATACTCTTTGAATATCATCAATCAGTAAAATGCTTATTAGCACACATTCTATAGATATTGAAACAAGCAATGACACTACTTGACAATTTCTAAATTTGAAGTGACAGAAGTGATAGACAACTGCGATAAAAGTAACATGACTTTTAATCGATTTTAACCATATATCAAGGCATATCTTAGTATGTAAAAAACCTCAAAATAACATTTTGTTGGTCAAGAATGACATCTCTAAATTTTGATTAGTTATTTTGACAGTAGGTAATGTATTAATGACTTTGTTACATTCCAAAATCGCAATAGGCATTTATTCTGTATTAATACTCCTTAACTATATGCAACTAACAGTACCTACTCGTAGTAGTACCGCTACCTGCTCCCAGTTGGCACTCACGGTGAATATTTCTGGGCGAAATTCTGCTGACGTATTTTCCGTCCCTCCGAAGTTGGCGGTTGTTGATTTCTTGACGGTGAAACGCACAAGTCGTAAGAATTGACTCTCAATAGACTAATTTAAAGTCATCTGAAAGGGATATCTGAGAAGTCGTTCCAATTTTCGTTCTCTTGTTTTGGATCGCAATAAAGACTGTGTGTATGGTTTAGAAGAGACCGATTTCTGGTAACAGGATATAATTACTACTTATTTTGACAACTTAGGTTTCATACAAGTCATAAATGACCCCACACGGATAGCTCAAGACACCGCATCTCTGATAGATCCTATTTTTATAAGTGATCCTAATTTAATAACCGAGGCTGGTACAGTCAATGCAGATTTAATATCAGATCACAGATTAGTATACTGTAAAATAAAAGTTGCTTCTATAAAAATTGTTCAAAAAATGGTTACATTTCGTGATTTTAAGCAATTTAATTTAGAAAAATTCAAAGAAGATTTATCAAATTTTCAGTGGGATAATATTATTTATAGCCCCGATATAGACCTAAAAGTATTAATTTTGACAAATAACATTACAGATCTCTTTTCCATTCATGCACCATTAAAAACCGTTCGGGTTAGTAAACCTCATGCACCTTGGTTAACCGACAATTTAAAATTAATTTTCAATGAACGTGATAAGGCCCTTTAATGTTTATAAAAGAAATAAATCTAGTGAGAACTTAAATAACTATAAACATTTGCGTAATTTCGCATTGGCTTCACTTAGGCGGAGAAAAAGCAGCATATTTAAATTTTTTTTTACACAATAAAAACTCTGATAAAGATTTATGGAAAGGTTTAAAAACCCTAAATATTCGTTTTAAAACCAACCCCTCTATACCACAACACTTAGAAAATCCTGAAGAAGCAAATGATTTTTTTGCATCTGTTTTTGTAAAATCTAACAACTGCACGGAAAATATTGATTATTACAACAATACAAAATATGATGCGAACATATATTTTCATTTTAGATTAGTTACAGTTGAAGATGTAAATAAAGTTATCCTATCCTTAAAATCGAATTGCTTGTGGACTAGATAAAATATCCTTACGTATGGTAAAATTGTGTCTTCCAATAATAACGCCCTACATTACAAACATCATAAACTGTTGCCTGGAGTTAGGTTATTTTCCAATACACTGGAAACAGGCGCTGATCTGTCCTCTGCCTAAAATAAATGATTCACAAACCGTTTCCGATCTACGTCCCATTAGTCTGTTGCCAGTTCTATCCAAAATATTAGAAAGAATAGTACACATTCAGATAAATGAATATTTATCAGCAAAATAACATATTTTCTGCTCACCAATCTGGCTTTCACAAAGAACATAGTACAACCACATCACTTCTCAATTTATCTGACAATATACTAAGAAATTATGATAAAAAGCTTGCTACAGTGTTAATCTCTTTGGACTTTTCAAAGGCCTTTAATACCATTGATCACGATTTACTTTGTACCAAATTAAACTTTTATGGCTTTGGAAAAAGAGAAATTATGTTTTTTAAATCCTATTTACTTCATCGATATCAGAGAGTATCTATTTGCGATCAAATATCTTCATCAAAAATTGTTGTTTCTGGAGTGCCGCAGGGGTCAATATTGGGCCCACTCTTGTTTTTAATTTATACGTCGGATTTTATAAAATCTGTGAAAACTGCAAATCTTCAAGCGTACGCAGATGATATACTTCTTCAATATAATTTCGAGGCAATGGAAGTACAAACGATTTCATTACAAATTAATGAAGAACTTGAGTTTGTTTTTTCCTATGCAACAAAGCATAATTTGAAGTTAAATCCAAGCAAAACCAGTATGCTCCTATTTTGCTCAGAGACTAAAACGGGAAGGTATAAATCAATTATTACGCCTTAATATAAATAACGTACCTTTAATTCTGTCACATGAAGCAAAAATACTGGGTGTCATTTTCGACGATGGTCTCAGATTTAAATCTCATGTTGGTAAGCTGCTTCAAAAGTCCTTCGTAAAAATGAAAGTTTTATTTGCTAACAGGTATTTAATAAATTACAAATTTAGGAAAAAACTCTGCGAGTCACTCGTGTTGCCTATTTTCAGTTATTGTGATTTAGTATATTTTCCATGCTTGGATCAAATGACAAAGAATCGTATACAAAAAGTACAAAATATATGTTGCCGTTTCATTTGCAACTTAAGAAAATTTGATCACATTTCCGCTGCTTTTGCTAATCTTAACTGGCTAAATATGGAAAAACTTGTTAGATATCACTATCATGTTTTTATTCAAAAGCTTCTGAAAAAATTCGTCACCTGCCTACCTTAAAGAAAAGCTTGTTTTCAGAACTGCCATACACAATTTAAATATCAGATTTCCCAACACGCTTACAATTCCCTTACACAGGACGGCTATGTTCACCAGATCATTTAGTTTCAACGCAGTACAAATTTACAACGATACACCCAATAACTTCAAAGATCTTTCTGTGAATCAGTTCAGGAAAAAAATCAAATCACATCTTTTATCAAATTAGTAATATTGGTTATATGATTGTTATTGATGTATTTATTATGTTACTTTCTTTAGTTGTTTCTTTCTTGGAACAGACGAATATGAAATTTAGTTCTTTAGTTCTTTTTTTTTTTTTTTAGGTGCATACTTATTTTATTTATTTTAAATATTTTCAAAACTAGACCAATCTTTTGTGTAGTCTAGTACATGTCTAGCTATAGGTTTTAGGTTAATTTATAGTTGTATGTTTAGTTAAGTTTTCTTTTTTTTGTTTTATATATATGTAATAATATATTAAGCTGTGGCGGTTAAGTGTAAGAGTAGCCCACTGGCTAAACTTCGCCGCGCACACCCCAACATCATTATAAATTTATATATGTGTATATTGTGTAATATACCTATATGTATACTCAAAATAAAGACGATTATTATTATTATTAATTACGATTTGGGCTAACTGGTAGCAAACGTAGTTAAGAAAGTAACAGCTCGCATTGATTTGAAAGATTGTATTGTCGATGCAAAACCGACTAAAAGAGTGAGGTTAAGATGATTTGGACGTGGTAGTTATTTTGGAAAATTCCTGTACCCTCTTGGCTAGAGGTAAATACGTAAAATTAATAGTTTCGTTAAGCTCACGTTTTCAGCATACCACTGGCTTTCCAGTAAGTACTCGATACGAGTGTAACATCAAATATATATTTCTTTAGGGTCCACGGTAGAGAGTCCACGGTAGAGGGTCCACGGTAGAGGGTCCACGCTTGAGGCAAGACCAAAGCCACGCAGAGTCTGGAGTCCTGCGCCTCTGAGGGCGAAGCCTGCCTAGCAGCTAAGCTAAGTACCGACGTAGACAAGTTAGTATAGAGTATTAAACGGTTAGGAAAACAACCAACGGAAACCTACATGATTTATATGCCGCTGGTAGCGGATACGTCAGTGCCATTTAGGAGGAAATATCAATCCCTAGTTTTATAATTACATTTTCTTTCTTTTTTTTTGTGTAATGTAAAACGTTAAACAGAGATAACCTAGACCTGTATAAAGTGTACTACGTGTAAACCCGTGATGTGGCCCCATTTTGGGTACTAAAGATTTAGTATCCCTTTTCTTGTTTTGTAGTATAACCTATTCTACGAAATAAAATACCTTTAATTAGTAAAAAAAAAACATATAAGTAACAGGTTATCCAAGGTGTAGTGAACATAGCGTATGATTAAGTCAGTTTCTTTTGTAATTATTGTATGTAGTATATTGTTCTTGTAGCTGACGTTTCTGAGCTGCATATAATTTCTTTTTTTTTTGTATTTAGTAAATATATTCTGTACATATAGGTATTGAATTTTACATTTTATTTCCCAGCACCACCCAATAACCAGGACCAATAAATAGAGTAAGTTAGTTAAGGAATTTAATTGAAATTCAGATACACTGGGTGTAGAGCATTCGCTGACTTATTCGGGTTAAGTAGTGCTTCTGCTTGCTACATCCCCACGCCCAGTAAGTTTTGTGATCATATACCCTACCTTTTGGTAGGGGGTAGAAAAAGGGTAACAACTTTAGAAATTCCTGTTTTTATGGCCCACCCAGTCTCAACCGGTTAAAAAAAAAACACAAATTATAGACATAAATATATACAATTTTAAAAATGATAAAATAAGGCAGGTATTTTAAGAAATCTTACATTTTATTTACTTTACTATAATCATGTAATTGTATGGATATTACTCTAATATGATAAAAATAAACTACCTATAGTTTGATATACCAAAACACCTTTTACTTTGTTTTTTTATCACGTAATTTATTGTAACTTCACGTTACTGCAGATTTGGCACTTAACTTATACTATTTTCCAATGATTCTGAAGAGAATGAATAAACAAAACAATAGCAATATACTTGTAATAAAACTGTTTATGACTATTTACTACGTTAAAGATGCGAAATTTTAAGTTCCGATTTATGAGGCCAATTAGGTTGATAAGTAATGGTGGTGTCCAAGATATTTTATTTTTACAATGTTGAGGGTTATTTACTATGCTGGGGAATTTTTATAAAAACAGATATACAGGGTGGCGCAATAATGCGTCTGACTTCGATATTTCGAGTTCTATGACAGCTAGAAACTTGATTTAAAAACATAAGTAAACTAGACAAAAAAGTGTATAACCGGATATTATTTTTGAATATACAGGGTGAGCCAAAACGATTCTACAGGGTCAAGTAACATTTTTTAAATGAAATGCCATGTATATCAGAACATTTTTTGAGACATATTTGTGGCCTTCTTTCACTCCTATATTATTATTGACTTTCTCCCAACCACTTTAATGTATTGATTTTTTATTTTTTTTGTTGAAATTGTACCATTTACACGTGTATATTAAAAATATCACTACAATCACAACTATCGATTTTAAGAAAACAATATGTTAGTATATGTTAGTACCAGTTATGAGATATCTGTGTGATGACAGTCAGCCATTTGTACTTCATAAAAGTATACAGGGTGACCAAAAAAGATTTTTAAATTTACAACTTTTTGAACTGAATTTTCTCAATTTTTTCTTTTTTGGACAATGTGATATAAGATTAAAAAACCAACGTTTTTTGTACGCACATTCCTATGGGTATTTGTGACCATTTTCAATTTATTGAACAATAACTGCAAAATTCAGCAATAAAAATTAAAAATGAGGTTTTTTTTAAATAGTTCAAGAGAAGGAACTTTTATAATAAGCATGTTACATGATGCCCATAAAAACATCACACCAACAACAATCCAAAATTTGAGAGATAATAAATGCTTTTAGAAGTATCACTCCAGCAATTTTATGAACAGTAGAAACCTCATTCCAAAGACGCATAGAAATATGTGACAATCAAAATGGGCAACATGTGGAGCACTTATTATAATATGTTCTTTTGAATTACAAAAAAAGAAAAATTCAATTTTTATTGCTGAATTTTGCAGTTATTGTTCAATAAATGAAAAATGGTTACAAAAAAGCCATAGGAATGTACGTACAAAAAATGTTCATTTTTCAATTCTACACCACATCGTCCAATAATATACAGGATGTTAAAGTTGAAAAAATTGAGAGAATTCATTTCAAATAGCTGTAAATTTAAAAATTAGTTTTGGCCACCCTGTACTTTTAGAAAGTAAAAATGGCTGACTATCATCACACAGACGTCTCATAACTGATACTAACATATTTTTTCCTAAAATCGATAATTGTGACTGTAGTAATTTTTTTAATATACATGGCCATAATTTCAACAACAAAAAAAAAATCATTCCATCCAAATGATTGGGAGAGAGACAGTAATAATACAGGAATGCAAGGAGGCCACAAAGAGGTTCTGATATACATGGCATTCCATTTAATAAAATGTTAGGTGACCCTGTAGAATCGTCTTGGTTCATCCTGTATATTTCCAAAAATAATTTCCGGTTATAGACTTTCTGTCTAGTTTATCTATGTTTTAAAATCAAGTTTCTAGCTATCATAGAACTCGACATAATGAAGTCGGACGTACTATTGTCCCTCCTGTAAATACAGTATTTGGATGAAGAGTTTTTATATGATTTAAAATGTTATTTAACTGTCTACGGGTCCCTACAAAGTAGGCTAACATATCGTCGGTATATCTCAGTGCAGACCCCATTGGCAATTTTATGTTCTGTGTGTAATATTTATTATTATATTGCCAATAATTTTGACTTAGGCATAGATCTAAAACTAATGATAATTAATATTTTATTACGAAATAATACTAGCATCAGATCTATGCCTAAGTCAAAATTATTGTTAATGTAATAATACATTTTACACACAGAACTCTACTGAGACCCCTATTGGTAGATATTTTCATGTCACATTTGGGAGAAAATATAGTAAATTACTATTTAGCAAAAAAAATAGTTTATAACTGTTTCGTTTCAGTTTATCATATCATTTTAAAATATTTAATTAGGAATTTTAATAATAATCTGTTTTTTATTTTTTTTCTTGTTTCTCTAAAACTATAAATATGCTAGGAGTTAAGTGTAAGAGTAACCTATGAGTTATACTTCGTCCTATTTAGATGTAAATGTGTATACATTTATGTTTGAATAAATACGTTTATTATTGCTATTATTATTATTATTATTTTTATAATTATTAGTTTGGTACAGATGTGTCGACGATGTTTTAGCCTGCTGTGCAGGGACTTGTAGACAGTTAAAAAACTTTTAAATTATGTAAACACTCTTCATCCGAATTTACAGTTGAGAAAGAAAATGAAAATAAAATCATTTTCCTAAATTTAACTTTATCACATAATAATAATAAAATTAGCTTTAATATTTACAGAAAACCCACATTTACAGATACTAGAATTTCAAATTACTCACTCATTCCCAAGTCTCATAAACTAGCAGCATGTAACTCTATGATACATAGAGCTTTATCACTGCCCCTTCCAGAAGATCATTTAAAGACTGAATTAAACGCTACATAATCTACAGCCTTAAACAATGGTTGTCAGGAATTTACTATAGAAAATTTAATTAATAAAAAAACAATTCAAATTGGCTTGTTACAGTATTTACCCGTACATTAAAGACCACGATACTAATAAATATGTATCTTAACCATACTTTGGCACAATTTAAAAAAAAATTCTGACATAATGTCACAATACAATCTAGAAGTTAGTTTTAAATCAGAGCCAAAGCTTTCAGACATTCTGTGTAATTCTAAAAACACTACTAGTAAATTGAAGAAAGTAGTAGTTTATGAATTGATATATCCGGATTCTAATGCCTTTTATGTGGGTTAAACTGGTCGTTGGCTTGAAATTAGATATAAAGAACACCTGCGCTCCTTTAGGCTCCAAAAAACAGAATCAATATATTTAAATCATATTTTAGAGTGAGATCACAGTTTTCCAAATTTTAACAATTTTAACACATTACATATTAAAGAAAAAACCCTGAACTAAATTTATTAGAATCCATAAAAGAATTTAAATCAAACAATAGTCCCAGAAATTACTTACTACACTTTTTGATATATTTAAGTTGTAAATGTTTTATCCAAATTTTTGTATTTTTTGTTAGTTTACCGATCTCTATACATCTACTTTTATAACAATTCCTCAGCCAGCATAGTAAATACACCTCAATATTGTAACAATAAAATATCTCCGACATCACTCTTATTTGTCAACCTAATTAGTCCTCATAAATTGGAATATGAAATTTCCCAACTTTTACGTAATAAACAGTTATAAATAATTTTAGTATAAATATATTGCAATTGTTTTGTTTATTCATTCTCTTGAGTATCATTCGAAAGTGGCACGTTAAGTGCCTAAACTGCAGTAATTGAAGTTACAATAAATTCAGTGATAAAAAACAAAGCAAAATGTGTTTTTTATTATATCATCATGATTCATTGTCACAAAGTAACATCATTCTTATCTGAATGTGCCAGTATAAAAGTTTTAGGTAGATAATAAATTAAACACGACATTTTAAATACTTTTATTGCAAAAACTATTAAAATAACTACTTCACCTAGATGCAAGGTGACAATGGATTAAATAATAGTAATCATACTAGTAATATTAGAAGTAAAAGAATATTGTGATTAATAAATGTGTTGCTCACATAAAAGAAAAGTTACATTTAAGAAAGTACTTAAAGACTGAGTTGATCTAATTTGAGTAAATACAGAAACATTTTGGTTTTTATAAAAAAAAAAGGTACAAAATATCTACTACATAACAATTAATTGAGCAAAAACCGTTTTGAATAGTTTAATAGATATATCACAAGTTAACAAGTGAACTGTTGTTGGTAACCATTTCACCGACTATATTTTTTTCAGAAACAGTTGGCCAGCATTTAGTTTTGAATTTTGAACAATTCAAGCTCTTTTAATTCTACCGACCAGGTTTCTAAAATATTGACGTTCGTTATAATTCTTTCTCATTCGTAATAATTATGTTAAGATTTAGCAAAAATAAAAATTGGTTTCAACTTTGTCTTCCAAATTACAAACCAGTTTGCAGTGGAAACGTAAATAGTGAATTTTGAAAGAATGGAACTACAATGAATGTATTATTATTATTATAAAGTTTAGAGTCAGGCGTTTTTATATATAATTTTTGGAATACCTCATCTTTTTATAGTTTTTGATTAAATCAATATTTATCATCGCGTCGGTCGATTTTCGCAACTAAAGCCAATCACTGACGCTAGAAGATACGCTCGTCAGTGCTGGTGGAACCACTAGCACCCCTAGCCTGGAAATTTTGCAGAAACTACTTTGTTTTAGGGTACCAAACATTAACGTGCTCGCACCGCAGATACATGGACACATAGTTTTACATCCCTGGTGACCCGAGCAGGTCTGCACATTTACTATACTATAATGGTAATGGTAATGGGGGAGACTGACGCCTGACAAGTAAGCCGCAGACGGGCCCTTTTTACCAACACCCAGCTGTCCCCTCAGCCATGCCTCTTGCTTCCTCGTCGAATCTTTTCGATCTTTTGATGAAGGTGAGAAAACCCATAGTTTGATTGGTAGCTTATAAGAATTTTGAATATAGGACGGATAGACATTCTTATTAATAAAGGTGACGTAAAATTACATTCTTTGTAAAGGATTAAGTTGTATAGTTTCTTTAAATTTTCTGAAAACTGTTATGTTGACTTATTTAATGGTTCTCACTATCTTAACGTCTGAACAAATTCACGAACAGTCTCGGCATAAACAAGATTCCACCTCTCAAACAAAGTGAGGTTGTTGAAAGTTAAAGACAGCATCTGCCCCAGAAGTTAAGCATAGGCACATGTTTATACAAACTAGAACGTACAATATAGTCTACCGCATACCAAGTTTTCCTTCAGAAACAGTGCATTAAAAGTGCAGTCAGGCCAAAGTTTCAAACTCCAGTTGCACACAAAAGCAGACCGACTGCAGTTACGTTTACGCTACAGTTACAATAACATGTAATATTTACACTTTCCAGGTTGTTTTTACCTACCTGCAGTTTAAATTCTATAAAATCTTCAATTTAATACATAAAAACGTACGTATTTTATGAACTGATGCAAGAATTTTATGACAACTGACAAATATTCAGTTTACGATTGTGCAAACAAAATATCTCAGAACTTTGCTTTAAGGTGCACCGTAAAATAAAACATATAGGTACATAAAACTGCTAGCAGCCTATTTAAAATGTTTAAAATTTGCGAATAAAAAATACTTTAAACTTTGTAGCACGTTGTCAGTTTGTCAATGTATTTGAAGTGAAAATGTGTATTTTATTACAAAGTACACAAATTCGGTTTTAAATATCTACACAATTTATGAGGGTCGTATTTTATTTTTTTGCGTTTATAAGAAATTAGCTGTGTGAATAATATACAATGTGTACCAAATGTTTGAAAGATATTCAATTTCCTGGTTGATATCGAACGCTCGCTTCTACGTAATCTCCCTCTCACTCGCACCCAAGTTTTATCTCCTGACGCAGATATAAAACCATCAAATTCGCCTGGATTTTTACATACGTTAATTTAAAAATATTAAAATTATGCTGTATAAATTAGTTTTTATGGAAACAGTTGAAATGCCCCTATTAGTAACTCAACTTTAAGAAAGCCTATCTACAAATCAAAACCAGCCAAGACAAGACGCCTGCGCCTGGCAATATTTTTTTTATTTATATAAAAGGCTATCAAATTTAACATAGAATAGAATAGAATAGAATAGAACTGTATTGACTACATTATCTACAGATATTTGTAGCAAGTCTAATTAAACTGCCTATATTGGTTACAATTAACATTAATAAGCTATTTTACATTTGTAACAGACAGTGTTAAGTATATATTATAAAATTTTAAAACTACTATTTTAGGTTAATAAAAAAAGTATAAAATTTTTGAGAAGTTCATACTTAACACTGACGTAGTGTTCCACGAAACACCAAAACACTACACACTGCACTCGACGCGCGTTTCGCCAACCAAGTTGGCATCATCTGGAGATGATTAAAACTAAACTTATGCTATTTATACCGAAATTATTATCACGGTTCACTGAACCGTCTCGGTTCGGTGAACATATACATGTAAAATGTAACACTTACAAGACAGGGGTATCCAAATATTCCTGAATGGAGTAAAAGCAATGCTTTAATATTACGGTTTTTGTATGATTTTTAAATTGTTATTGTTCAGTGTTTTTATTTCAGTAGGTAACTTATTATATAGCTTAGATCTAAAGTTTTTTTTCGGATCTTTGGAGTCTATGTTTAGGGGCTCGAGTAAGTTGGAAGATCTAGTTTGATGGTTATGTATATCAGTTTTTGTTAAATGTTGATATATTTCTATGGATTTCAAGCAGCGAATAATAGATATAAAGTGAAGGTACTGGGATAATGCCATAGCTTTTGAACAAGGGTCTACAGTGATCTCTAAATCCCACATTCGCAATTATACGTACGGTTTTTTTTTGCATCTTGATAACACGAATAGTCGCAGTTGATTTTCCCAATAGAATTATCCCATAACTCAGAAATGAATGGTATACAGAGTAATAAGCATTTACTAACATATTGTTGCTTAATAAATGTTTGAGTTGCCTCAGAAGATAGGTATTACTTGATAAGTTTTTACATAGAGCATCTATATGACATGTCCATGTCATAGAGCTATCCAAAGTTATCCCAAGTAATTTTACACACCCCTCTACAAGTGTTGTACTGCCGGAGAATGTGATTCTTTGTGTCATTGTTTTGTTCAAACCAGGATGCGGCCCTGAGTTCCATATTACTAGCGATTTCGGCTAGATTATTTTTATCTTTTTCAGAACATATTAGAGTTGTGTCATCAGCGAGGTACGCACATTTTTCAGGAAGTAGATGATAACAGAGATCATTAATGTAAATTATAAAAAATACGGACCCAAGTCCGAACCCTGGGATACACCATATTTATAAATTCCAAATCAGGCATATAATTTTTAAAATTAACACATTGCTTCCTGTTATGGTGTGACTCTAAGAGTGATACTGGTATTCCTCTGACTCCAGTAGGGCATTTTCTCCAGCAACGTATCGTGCGAGACGCAGTCAAAAGCTTTGCTGAGGTCACTTAGAGTTACTGCTGCATGTTTACCTTCCTCAAGTCACTCGACTATGCCTTGCACGACACCATACACTGTCTGAATTGTAGAATGGTTCCTACGAAAACCATATTGACTGTTAGTAAGGAGAAAATGTGTTCCAAAAAAAGTCTGGTTTTTATTAAAATTTCCAAAATTTTTCCAGAAATTGTCTATCTCCTCTACGTCCCCTTTTTTTAAAGATGGATACTACTCTAGCCACTTTGCATACAGCAGGAAAAATTCTTTCGTTAAAACATGCATTTGCAAGGTGAGTGAAGAGTATGACAAGAAAATCCACCGTATCTTTTATAAATTTTGAATTCAGATCATATTATAGCTGTTAGGAGTTTTTTAATGACATTATCGCATTAAATACCTCGGGAGATATCACAGGTTCTTTGGAAAATCAAGCGGCTTATGGTTACTGGCAGGTAAATCTTTTATAATGTTTTCAGCTATAGTTGCAAAGTAATTGTTAAACTGAGATGATGTTATATTTATGGTTTCCAGATTTGAGTTTTTTGTATTATTCCTTTCGTGATTAATTAATTTCCAACAGTCTTTTATTTTGTTATCTGAATTTGTTAAAAAGGAATCATATGCATGTTTTTTTGCCCTGATTATGTCTTTTTTATAATCTGCCCTAAGAGATTTATGTAGAGATATATCAGTTTGCTTCTTTGTTACTTCAGCTATAGTTTTGACCGATGCTATTGTATCCCTCATGGATCTAAGGTTTTTGCTGAACCAGTACACAGGAGGTTTTTTTTTAGGTGATACAGTTTTGAGAGGAAAACACTTGTGAACTAGGATTGATATGTTTCAATTAGGAATTTGGGTAGGAATTCTATACTAGAATTTGTATTGCTGAAAATACTCCAGTTCACAAAAGACAGTAAAGCCCTCATGACATCCATGCCTTGTATTGAAATGTTTCTCATGCACACTTTCTCGTTTCTATCTGGTATATTTTTATTCAAAATTAGGTGCTGACCATAATGGTCAGAAAGGGATGGATCTTCAACCCCCGTCTCATAACCGTCAGAGGTTAAATTGTTAGTATATTATCAATGCACCTAGATGAGTTCATGGTTACTCTGGTGTTTTCCGAAATAGTTGTCAAGATTAAATGCAGATGTGAGACAGACAAGTTTATTTAGGCCAAGAGACTGTTCAGTGAAGCCTATATTAAAATTTCCAAGGAGTATCTCATTTTTTATTTATCAGATACGAACGTTAAAATTTCAACCTTTAAACTGCACCTTCTCATCAATAAGATTTTTTTGCAATTAAAAAAATTTGCCAGTACGAAACTAAAGTTCCGGCTTTTATCAAACACTTAAACCAAATCAGCTCTCACTCTCTAAGAAGTAGATAGACAGTATGATTGGTTGAAATTAAAAACAGTTATTTTCTAAAAGAAAAATCTTTAAGAAACATATTGAAAAAGTGTTATTTTTTAATTATTCGTTTTACAAGGGGATAAATTTGTCATTATTTTGCTTGTTTTGTAGCAGTATCTTAAATAGTTTCTCAAAATAAATAAATTGTGATTTGGATCCACGCGGATCCAGCAAACTGAGTATAAAAGGAATTCAAATTATTATTTATTTCACATTGGGTATGGAGATGAGAAAGTAATATTTATTACGCCAATGTACTGTGTAGACTACTAGCTCCAAGGTGTGCCCAAGACAGAACGAGAATTGTACGAGAACGGCTGGGAATATTCAAGAAAGTTCTAGACGGTGGGTGGAGGAGCTCAGTCTTAATTAGGGAACAGCGAGGAAAGAAGAAATAAGTTAGAGACTAAAGTAGTGCCTTCTAACCCAGTAAACACACATAAGTCAGAAAGACGTTTATAATGTCTAAACACCATTTGAAAACGTTTCTTTTTTTACGTACGAACAACTTAAAATTATTGCGGTTTTACAAATTTCATATAACGAAATTATACACGTTTAATATTTGTATATGTGAAACAAATATGTTGTGATGTGTCTTGCTAAACAAAATGTCGTATTTTATACAACGTGTCATTTTGGCACCCTTCAGTTGCACAGCGGTACGTTGAATTTTTTATTTCTGTACGGTCTCGAGCGCTAGATCCTATTTTAAAGTATAGGAACACCACTTTATTCTATCAGCGGTATAATAGAAGCAGTGAAGAAACGGAATGATCAGGGGTCGATGTGTATGATTGTCAGTTTCGTAGAAATGGACAACTTCACTTTTACCTGCCGAAATTGTGTGTCGGTGTACCACCAGATTTATTGCTTATACCTTTGCTTTAAATAACAATCAGAATATCAACTTTACTTTCAAGACTTGCTTCACAGTAGAATAATAACACAAAAAGAATATAAAACAAAATACACAACAAAAGAAAGATACATATTTGTGCAATGTAAATAGTAAGTTAGTATCCAGATAAGCAACCAAAAAAACCAAGGAAGAGGTTATGAAAAGCGGTGATCAGGTATATCAGGCATAGTTAAGTTTATGAAACTTCTCTATGGTATTACTCTCGGCAGGGAATATTTTTAAATGTTTACTACAAGCAGGCACACAAGCAAATAAGCGGTGAATCAAAGCTAGCTAATTTACGGTATTCATTACTACTGTTAGCTACATCGAGCAGCTAGCGGCATTATAGTGGCTAGTGCCTAAAACGATATTATGGCAAGTAGTCGATACAGCCATGTCCAGGTATAAGTTGTTATGGTTTACTAGCGTGACACTATGGTAGGATGTCAACCTAGGGACAGGTGGTTGATGATACGTCTAGTCGCGGATGTGCTATATCGTTTGATTTACCCCTTTCGTCCTTTCTTAGGGCCAACTGGATCGCACGTTAACTCGAACCCGGGATACTTTGTCAGATCCCAATCAAAAGTCTAATTGCTGGGAACTCATGTGTGCCTAGTAAGGGATCGGTGACCTTACCATATATAATAATCAAAGAATAATAACGGAATATTCCTGAGAGGTATCTACCTATATAGCATGTTTGATACAGTTTTATTAACTTGGATTGAAATGCAAACTGTCCCTTAAATAAATTAGATTAAGCCAGAGATATGCGTGAATTAGTATGACGTTAACAGACGGCAGTTAAAATACAAGTGACTGTTAGAGTCAATTTCGAGCGTACTTTATCACAAAATATCTTTCGTGTCTTTTCTGGTGAAGTCCCTCTCCAAATACTAGGGATCGGGGTCTTTACTCGGGCGTACTTTATTACAGATGATCCTTCGTGTCTTGTCGCGTTACCTGATGAAGTCCCTCTCTAAAGACTAGGGATCGGAGCCTTCACTATGATACTGAGATCGGATTCTACTCAAAAGTCTTGTTGCTAGAATCCCATTGGTGCATAAATATATAATCATCAAATATTAATTGCTGTGGTTTACTTAGTAATTCCCGAATTTTCCCGAATATTTCCAGCGTATCCAATTAGCAGGCAATCGGATACAAACGATAAATGCATAGAGCTGCACATTGTGAACTCTCACTTGAAAAGTGATTCCTTGAGACTCTGTTCGCAGTTTTGTTTCCACGGATTACGCGAGGTGTCACGTGACCCTCTGTGCGAGTACTAGAATTTGTGGTTGATGTGAAGGAGCACGAATTATTTTAGCCAATTCAGCGAAATACGGTCCAACAAATACCTGTGTAATCTAATATAAACAAACGTGTATAAAATATGTTGAGGCTGGAAATCGCTTTCTCATAATTTAAAACTATGTTTCCAAAAAA
This sequence comes from Rhamnusium bicolor, assembly GCA_029963845.1. Taxonomy (NCBI): domain Eukaryota; kingdom Metazoa; phylum Arthropoda; class Insecta; order Coleoptera; family Cerambycidae; genus Rhamnusium; species Rhamnusium bicolor. Next base: position 1,092,823 of record JANEYF010004462.1, read on the forward strand.
GAAAATAATCAAAACAGTCATGAACTACTAATCAAACTAAATTACTGAATTTCTCATATTGTAAATTATTTTTAAAAATAGAAATGGATTTGTTTTTAACAAATGCTTTCCTTCCTAGTATTAACTATCATTCTACCCACCTGCGTATTTTCAAATATACAGGGTGAATGCAAAATAACGGTTGTCTGTAGTCTAGATAATTATATTAAATATATTTCTAATACTAAGTTTGGCTCTTAAATGGGTACCTTAAACTAAATATTCTTTCCTCTTACTTGGCGTACATAAACACAATAATAAAACAACTCATGTTACCCTGAAAAAAAAAGAAACCCGATTGAAACAATTATTGTAAGAACTAGTTGTTCTTCCGAGTATTTGACACAAACTAAATTAATCCTTTGTTCAAAGTGGTTTCTGAAATACACATTAATACAAGTTACAGGATACAGGGTGAACCAAAGTGAAGGAGCGACCCAATTTGGTCTTATTATTACAGAAAACAGTCTACAGAAAAAATCACTTCGTTACAATGTCATATTTTAAAATGTATTACTAGTGTACGTTTTAAAAACGTTTCTCTTCTATCTCATTGGACTATTCAATCGATATGGACCATTTATGAACGTTTAAGAGAACAGTTTTATAAACGCTTCAAATAACGTTAATTTAATCTTGTCAAAACTGTCAAAAGGACGGCCAACATTTTTCGTGAAAAAATCACGTATTTTTAACGTAATGATAGACCGTTATTTTTTCAACAATATATGAACAGATGATTTTCTAACATAACACGAATTTTCTACCAATGACACATTAAGAATACATTTTAAAAACGTATGTCTGTTTCTTGGGAAGCATTTATATGATTATAGTTAAGTATTTCATTAAGTTATTGTTAGTTATTATTTAGTACCGAGTAGTGAGTAAGTATTACCTAGACTTTCAATCAACAAATCAACGGTTTGAGGTATTTGTGTGGATAGCAAACATGTAACACAGACCTATTTAAGTGAAATGGCCACTCACTTTCAGTTGAATCTTTATAAATAGTTAGAACAAGAAGTTAGACACGCATATACACATAAGTACAGACAAATTTTAAACGTCGTTTTAATTTAGGTTGTTCTAATTGTAAAACATATTTCTATACGCGTCAAAGAATTTTTGACACTTATGCGCAATAATTATTGTCCAATGATAATATCACTCAGGCGCTATATTATGATAAAAAAAATTTTAAATATACGCGCACCAAATATTTCCATCTCGAAATGCAATAAATGATCGTTTCTCTTTTTGTTAGCTACTCTTCTATTTCATATGATAGAAATTTTGGCAAATACAGCATTTTTTCTTATAATATATAATTTAAATGTATATTGTTTGTTTCTGTTTTCCCATATTCCCATATTTTCTTTCTGATCTATATCCCTCGAGGAAACCTGTTTACATATTGTGGAGACATGTAGTTTTATTTTACATATGTTCTATGTACCAAATATCGAGATTATTTATACAACAATGTTAAAATAACTTCCTTATTGCATGTAGGCAATATAGTTTCCCCAATAATATAAAGAATATTTTATACAGATTATTAAAAAAATATTATACATATACCAGTAAGTTTTTTTATAAGTAAACAATTTCAATATCCATTAAATTCTTTGAAATTTCAAATTTGTGCAAATGATTGTATCTTAACAGCATAAAATTGAAATATATATATATATATATATATATATATATATATATATATATATATATATATATATATAATATAATATAATATATATGTTACCGTAAAAACCCGATTTCAGTGTTAAAACCCGATCTTCCTAGGAAAAACTAGTTTTAACTATCCCCTTTAGTCAATTCTAGATTTAGCTAGTTAAAACTAGAATTAACGAATATTCCCAGTTGATTCTAGTTTTGACTAAATATATTTTAGTTAAAACTAGTCTTTACTAAGCCGTTCAGTAAATTCTAGGTTTAACTTTAATATTTTAGTTAATACGGGTTTTTACGGGTTTACCAATAATTTTCCACATGTAGTTACTTGTGACTTACTTTTATTAGAACATAAAAAGATACAGGGTGCAAAATATAGTACTAATATTTAATTCATTAACTTAATTTGAGCAAAAAAAACCTAAAAAGTATTGCTTATACAATAAAAAACATAATACTGTAAAACTTGTGAATAGTTTTTTGATAATAAAAGTCATGGAAAAACAACTAAGAGTATATATGAATATTACTTGTTCCTGCAAGGTTGACTGACGTAACATTTTGAGTTTGAGTTTTGAGTTCGCCAACCTCAATAATTCTAAACCGCTTCAATCTTCTATTTTGTAACGGTGTTTTCTTTGCAGCCAATTCCACTTCTTGTACTTCGGCGCTCAATTTATTATACATGTCTCTTGTCATAACATTGTAGTGATTTTCTTTCTTCTCGGTCTCTTCTTTTTGTAAAATCTTTTCCAAAAATCGCTCTTTCCATGTTCTTACATCTCTCGTCTCAAATTGATTTTCGTCACTATCAGTCATATTAATAATCAGTAGTGTAGTACACTAACAACAAAAATTAATTCACTATTACTGCCCCAAAAATCGAAATATAAACAATAACGTAGCAAAAGCACAGCAAGCATTACACGGGCTGAGTACAGTAAGAACAGTCGTTAAGTTACGATCAGTCGGTTACATCATACCACCTTTCCATCGACCAATCAGATAATAGATTCCCGTCGGCGCTTCGGTCACCGTCGTCTTCTACTCTTGCAAAGCGAACCCGTAACCATGAATCTCGTCGTATAACAGTTTTAACTTATGTGCCTTAGTAAAAACTAGTTTTAACTAGTACAAGCTGCTTTAAATTAAACACGTTTGAAATTTTTAGTTTTAACTATGATTTTCAGACAATTCTAGTTTTACCTAGTCAAAACTAGAATTGACTAAAGGGGATAGTTAAAACTAGTTTTTCCTAGGAAGATCGGGTTTTATCTGAAATCGGGTTTTTACGGTAACATATATATTTTTTTAATATAAAATGTATATAAATAGATTTGCTTTAAGAATACATACGTACACAGTATTTTACCATCTCTAGCTATTGTAATTTTTTTATTTCATTTTGAAAGTTTTATTTATTTATAATTTTGATTAATTAAAAATAAAATTGTTATAACTCATTATTCATCGTGGCAAATAGTCGAGAAAGTAGTTGTTTGAAATTATATGTTTATCAGTTAAGTTTTTGTAAAAGGGTAGCAAATAACAACTAGCATCCCGTCGTTATTGTATTGTTCTATTATGTAATTTTCTGAATTCAAATGTGATTTTCTTTCAGTTTGAGTTAACGAATTTATGAAACAAATTGTTACATTTATACTAAAAACCTAAATAGTGCAAGGTTCCTGCGTTACAGTTAAAACGGCAAACTGCAATAAGAATGAAGAAATTACAAACTAAATTATATGAAGTATTAATAGGGAAAAATATATTGATAGTGTTGAAGGCTTTACAGAAGGAGATTTATTAGCATTTCATTAAAATTGTACAGATGAACACTACGAATATATGATTGTTTTTGAGTATCATTTTTGTCCAATTTTTAGAACTTACTTCGCACAGTTCAGTAATAGTAATAGACAATTTGAACTAAAACTAGAAAAATTGGAAAAATTATCAACAAGTTCTTGATGAAATGCTGAAATTGTTCAGTGGATTTCAGAAAAACAAATATACAAGGTGCGCCACTTAAAACTCCCCCAGACTCGTAACTTTCTTATTTTTTAAGCAACGACCATGTTGGACACATCAAATTGTAGATATTTTTAAAGGCTTTAAACATACATACAGGAAGATTAAAAAAAAATTAAAAATTGTTACGACAAGAAAATTAATTTCCTTGAATAGTTTTTTACCTCACCTTGTACATAAACTGTGTTAATGTTTTCTTATAAAGGTTTTAATTAACTTCAATTTATGTTATTACGTCATATTCGAAATTCTCTTTGGTTTTAGAGAAAAAAGTAAAAAAACACTCTTTTCGATTCCAAACTGATTTTTCTTAAATAAAGCATAGAATACTTCTATTCTTTATTTGTAAACCACATATGAACAATACTTTTTCTGACATATTTGCATAAACTTTCTCACTTTTGAGGAGGTCTGTACTATTTCCCTTAGATTTAATAAATCAACCATCTTTGGTAGTCTTAATATTCATTTACATTTTTTAAGTTAGCCATGGAAGTTTTGATATGTGATATTCAAACATAAGGTAAAGTTGTCAATTTGTTTGCAGTTAAATATTAATTCGCCCATCACTCGAGCAGCAAATCGTCATGGTTCAGTTTATAACTGTAGAAAAAACAGAGTTTTTGTTGATTTATGGTGAAGTTGAGCATAATGCTAGAAAAGCGTGTAAAGTGTATTCCCAAAGGTTTCCAGGTAGACGATGCCCCGACCATAAAACAATTATATTATCAGTTAATAATCTTAAATTGTATGGTACTTTTACTAAACCTAAGAGAAATAGAAGAAAACCTGTAAGAAATGACAATAATGTAAATGAAGTTATCGCTGCAGTTATTGAGAATCTGCATACCTCAACAAGAGCAATCAGTGCTAGGACACATATTTCTTCCACTACAGTTAGAAGAATCATTAAAGATAAACGATATCACGATTATAAAATGATTCGAGTACAACAACTTCGCGAATGTGATTATCAACGTCGACTGAATTTTATAGCTGAAATGTCAGTACTGAAGGAAATAAATAGAAATTTATTTTATATCGTTCTTTGGAGCGACGAAGCGACATTTAATGAAAGCGGCAGTGTCAACACTATTGGAGTGATAGAAATCCTCGATGGATGCGGCAAAGAAATTTTCAGGTAAAATATAAAGTTAACGTGTGGATAGGCATTCTTGGAGGGCCACATTTTTTTTGAAACTACCTTAAACAACGTAATGTACTTCGATTTTTTACGAAATTACTTGCCTACTTATCTAGAAGAAGTTCGCCGGCAAGATAGAAGAAATATCTGGTTCCATCAAGATGGTGCTCCTCCACATAACGCCAATATCGTTTCTGATCATTTAAACACGATGTTTGGAAATCAGTGGATAGGTAATTCTGGACAATTGCTATGGCCAGCTAGATCTCCAGATTTAAATCCCCTGGATTTCCTTTTGTGGGGTTACCTTAATACATTAGTGTATGAAACCCAACCTCTTGATGCAGAAGATTTGAAAAATATAATAAGGAATGGATGTAATTCTATTCGACATCATACTCTATTACATACAGTTAATGGTGAATTAATAAAGAGAATGAGTTACTGTGGTCACGTTAATTACTTTGCTTAACCTAAATAAAACTATTAACAAGGAAAACCTCATCCCAAATTTACAATTTGGCTTCAGTGTAGGGCACAATACAACACTGTCGCTGTGCAGTATCGTGCACGACATTATCGAGGGCTACAACAAAAACCATACTACCAAAATGTTACTACTCGATATCCAGAAGGCATTCAACACGGTTAGGCATGGAGGTCTTCTATACAAGTTGCAAGACATCCACAAACTGCCTTTATATTTCATAACTACCATAAAATCGTACTTAATAATACATTCTCTGTCCGTATAAACAGTAGTACTTCTGAAACTCTCAGCTCCGTGCGGAAGTGCCACGAGAGATAGTGCTCTCTCCGGTGCTGTTTAATTTATGCTTGGTAGACCTTCCTACCCACCTTTTAACACAGACAATAATGTACGCTGACGACACCACGATTTACGCCCAATCCTTTTATGCTCAAAGTGGTACCGAAACCAGCAAGTTGCGGTAGAACCTTGAGAAACTTCTAAAATATTATACGGACTGGAAAATTATAATAAATGAGACAAAAACAGAGACAATAACATTTACTAAGAAATTTACTAACATACATACATTTACGCCAATTAAAATAAACGATAGAGCTATTGAGGAGAAGAAGGTAGTTAAATATCTTGGAGTTAACTTGGACCAAAGATTATTCTTTAAAACTCATAACTCTAAAACAGTTAGCAAAGCCTATATGGCACTCCATAAATCATATCCTGTGATTAATAGGAGATCAGCTTTAAATATAAGGAAAAACTTTTATACAAAATAGTAATTAGACCAATCTTAATTTACGGATACGTCGTCTGGAACAGGATGTCCGACACCCAGTACAGACGCCTCCAGACGACGCAAAACAAACTCCTTCGACTCCTCAATAACTCTAATCGCTACACAAGTACTGAAAAACTACATGTAATAGCCGACATACCTTACATACGCGACTACATCACAGACATAGCGACAAAGTTCCCAATCCATAACGTACGACATTCAGAACTGACACCAAATAGTCTAAGAGGCTACATAAAAAAGCAAGGTATAAGGTACATGAAATGTGAATAGCTAAAGAGGTGCCATTAGCGCTCCCGAACACCGAGTGGCCAGTCTGCCAGCGCGATTAGGAAGATTAAGGCGGGGGCGGACGGTCAAAAATGACAAATTTTACAATGAAAAAAATGATAATGCTCATGGATAAAAATTATTGGGAAGTGAAGTATTTGTTGCTACGAAACGCGGAAAATTATTGGCAGACGATTTCGTGGAAGAGAAATGGCCGACAGACTTCAACAAAGCGTCGTTATCTTTAGTGAGAAAAAAATTACAAGCCTCATGATTAAAAATTTTTGAGAATGATTGTTAAATTGTTGAGGAAGCTATGTTGTCAATGGCAGACGAAAAAATGGAAGACAGCATCGGAGCAAACTGTATTGAAGAGCGCGGTCTCGAACGCGGTCTCGATCGTGCTTAACGAGTTAGTTCCGTACGATGCATTATAACGATTTATTATTTTGTTAATTATATTATGAGGACAATAAGTTAATAATTCTTATATTATACAAGTGCTAAAAGATATGTTTACCATTAAAATAATTTTTTTATTAACAAATAATACAAATAAATTGTAGACTTATTCTATTTCGCTGTTTGTGTCGGATTCATCGTACTGGATATTTTCTTCGCTTTCGCAATCGATGTCATCCTTCGATTGGATTTCGTTAACATCTGTTGAAAAACAAAATTAAAAATTTAAAATGGCTATTAACAAATATAGGAACGAAAGCGTGTGGAAATATTTGTACCTTCAGGCTGTTCTTGATCGATAATAACGTCTTTAACGCTAGATGGTATCTGAGGTCCATCGAACCATTGGAACTGGTATTTGGAGTAGACTATTACCCATCCGCAGTCTTCTGGTACCAAATTAGTCGGAATTTTCTTGTGAGCGTGGCTCCACAATCTGGCGATATACATGGATCTTAAGAATTGTGGTCTTAATTCAGCTCATGAAGAAGCTGATAACGAAAATAGTTTTTCACGCGTGCAATATTCCGGAGGAAACTAACATTATAATAAAATGTTCCGACACGGATATACTTATTATAATACTAACCAACATGGATAAGCTAAAAAAGAATAGTAAAGTTTGGATTCAAACGGGTATTTTAAGCAAACAGCGTATAATTGACTTGTCAGCACTTTATGATAGACACGGAGAATTATTTTGTAAATCTTTATCAGGGTTTCATGCATTCACTGGATGTGATTTCAATCCAGCTTTTTTTAGAAAAGGAAAACAGCGTCCTTTAAAATTATTACTGTTAAGCGAACAACTTCAACGCGCATTTGTTGAATTAAGCAATGAAAATTGTGATAGACTTACTGTATATCGAAATATTGAAAAATTTCTTCGTTCACTTTATATGATGAATTCACTTGATTCCGTAGATAATGCTTGTTTTGCGCTTTTTTTTTAAATTACAAAGTCAATAATGTCAACGAACCATTTCAAACAAAAACCTACAAAATTTTGATGCTTCATCGATACCTCCTTGTGCAGCTGAATTAAGACCACAATTCTTAAGATCCATGTATATCGCCAGATTGTGGAGCCACGCTCACAAGAAAATTCCGACTAATTTGGTACCGGAAGACTGCGGTGGGAATGGCTAGTCCAAATACCAGTTCCAATGGTTCGATGGACCTCAGATACCATCTAGCGTTAAAGACGTTATTATCGATCAAGAACAGCCTGAAGGTACAAATATTTCCACACGCTTTCGTTCTTATATTTGTTAATAGCCATTTTTAATTTTTAATTTTGTTTTTCAACAGATGTTAACGAAATTCAATCTGTGGATGACATCGATTGCGAAAGCGAAGAAGATATGCAGTACGATGAATCCGACACAAACAGCGAAACACAATAAGTCTACAATTTATTTGTATTATTTGTTAATAAAAAAATTATTTTAATGGTAAATATATCTTTTAGCACTTGTATAATATAAGATTTGTTAACTTATTGTCCTCATAATATAATTAACAAAATAATAAATCGTTATAATGCATCGTACGGAACTAACTCGTTAAGCGCGATCAAGACCGAGCTCGAGACCGCGCTCTTCAATACAGTCTGCCCCGATGCTGTCTTCCATTTTTTCGTCTGCCATTGACAACATAGCTTCCTCAACAGTTTAATAATCATTCTCAAACATTTTTAATCACGAGGCTTATCATTTTTTTCTCACTAAAGATAACGCCGCTTTGTTGAAGTCTGCCGGCCATTTCTCTTCCACGAAATCGTCTGCCAATAATTTTCCGCGTTTCGTAGCAACAAATACTTCACTTCCCAATAATTTTTATCCATGAGCATTATCATTTTCTTCATTGTAAAATTTGTCATCTTTGACCGTCCGCCCCCGCCTTAATAATCCTAATCGCGCTGGCAGACTGGCCACTCGGTGTTCGGGAGCGCTAATGGAACCTCTCTAGCTATTCACTTTTCATGTACCTTATACCTTGCTTTTTTATGTAGCCAGCTCTCCGTCTAAAATATTAAACTGACATTAGGAACCACAATGAATTTAGACATATACACCGGCTTCTACACGAGAACCTGCCTATATATTAATGCCACACAGATAACGACTGACACACACACCTCACACACCTTTCTAACAACCATTAACCCTCACTACCTCCAACCCCTATTTCACGGAGATACTACCCTTTTTCCATCTAGCCCATACTAACAGATATACTAGATATTAAATTCTCTTAAGCAGGGTTTTTCGTAGCTTTTCCTGCATCTACGGCAGACTATAACACCCTGTATATTATTTCTCTTATGTTAATTATTAAAAGTTTCCATTAACACAACAAATCTAATGCATTATATTTCAGGAATATGCCAACCCTCATCCATAACCAAAAATGGGGCATTCTAGCAGCAAGACCAGAACACCGGTCAGCCGCGACGACCACCCCAGGCGGAAATGTTGCCATGGCAGTTCATATTGTAAACCAGAACCTGTTGCTGTAATATTGCTATGTGTTTATTTAAGTATTTATTTTATTTGTGTACTGATATCACTACCTTAATTAAGCTAACCATGTTATCAATAGGCAATAAAGAATTTTAAATTGGAATTGGAAATTGGTGATGAATTAAGTGATGTACAAAGTAAATTAGCAAAATTATCAGATAGCAAAAGTCAAGCTATAAACAATAAACTAAAAAAATATTTAATGCATGAATCTGGTATGCAAAACAAATTATCTGCGCGGTTTATCAGTACCTGCACTGCCTGCCCATGTAAACAATTTAGAATTTGTACCATTAACCTCGGTAGATGTGGAACATTAATTTTCCTTGTACAATCATATGGATAAACCAAAGCTCTCAAATTTAAGAGCCACGAATGCAGAACGTATAGTAGTGGTGACCATGTATGTTAATCCGATGGCAGATTTCAGTCTTCAATGGCAGATTTCAGTCGTTCTGAATATTACATTGTATCAAGCGGTATGTATTTCATTATTCATTTTATGCTTTTGTTTTTATTATTCTACGCATGTCCTTCTGTCAATCATGAGGTAGGAGTTAGGTTAGGTTAGGTTAGGTTTGTTGTGAGTGGGTCTTAGTGGACCTTCCACTGCGGCCATCAGCAGGCCTATTGTGGCTCATGCCTAATTATATTTCACCCAATAAGTTCAGTCTCTTAATGAAACTGATAACTTTATTGGGTGAGAATGTGTCCAGATCCTCTGGCAGCAGTTGCCCTTTGCCAAATATTGAGAATCGGATCCTCTCCACAGCGGGACAGGTGCATAAGATGTGGTCTGCCTTCTCATCATTCTCCAGGCATAGACGGCACTCGGCGTTTTCCGCTAGGCCGAGTTTATGCAGAAGATAGTTTAGTCGGCAGTGCCCGGTGTATAGGCCTGTTAGAGTTTTCAGGTTTACCCTGTTTAACTCTAAAAGTTTCTTAGCTCTTGATTTCAAAGGGTATTTTATAAACGCCTTCGAATGAACTAATCCTAGTAACTTTTGCCAATACTGGAGAGTTTGCCTTTCAGCCCAGGTTGAGATAGCCACCTTGGCAGTACTTGAGGTTATGCCAAGTATTGGTTCTGGTCCGATGAATCGTGATCCCGCTCCTTCTCTGGCTAAGGAGTCCGCTATTTCATTACCTTCCATACCAGAGTGGCCGGGTATCCAGACCAGAGTCACTTTGTTGTTCTTGCTCAAATGATTTAGAGCTTTCTGACAGTTCCATATCGGTTTGGAGTTACACCGGTAGGAGCCAAGAGCTTTTATAGCTGCTTGGCTATCTGAGAAAATTTTTATTGATCTGCGTGTAAGATGCATATATTCCAGCCTTCGTACACACAGTTCAATGGCATGAACCTCAGCCTGAAAAACAGTTACATGAGTACCTAGGTTTGAGACTATCCTCACCCTTGGTCTGTAGCTGTGTACTCCAGCTCCTGTTCCCTTGGGAGTTTTGGAGCCGTCTGTAAACCAACAACTTCCTCAGTAGGTCGGCTTTATTCCGATCCCACTCATCTCTTTCTGGAGAAAGGATGTTGAAGGTCAGCTCGTAGTTGGTCATGGTAGGCATAGTATCCGAGGGCATTCCCAGGATGCTGTGATTCTCTATGTCATCCAACAACCTGTTCCGCTCCATGATACTAGTCTGCGGCATATTAATGGCCGCTTGTTGCAGTCTGTAGGTTGCCCGCCTGGCCTCTCTCTCCAAATATATATGAAGAGGGGGTAAATCCAGGAGGATTTCCATTGCAGCTGACGGCGTGGTGCTAATTGCTCCCGTTACGGTCATACATGCTAATCTCTGCAGTCCAGAGAGTTTGGATTTGGCCGTCCGTTGTAATCCTTTCGGCCACCAAACAATGGATCCGTATGTTATCATTGGTCTGATGACCGTGATATAGATCCAGTAAATTTGTTGGGGACCCATGTCCCAGGATTTGCCACAAATACGACGGCATGCCCATAGGGACAGCTTTGCTTTGTGGATTACATTTTCCAGATGGGAGTTCCAATTAAGTGATTTATCCAGAGTGATTCCTAGATATTTCACCTCCTCCGCAAATGGAATAGTTTCACCCATTAAATGAGGCAGGAGTAGCTACAGATCGAAGTCCGGTCCTGGACTCCAGTCTAGTCGTCCCTGGTCATGATATATAATAATAATTTTTGATATAATCATATTATATATTCATACATGCTTATTTGGGTCTATGCATTTTATCTGTTTATTTCTTACTATTTTATATGCTATTCCCATTATGCCTATTTTAAAATATTTCCTACCAAACTCATGATCAATCTATTTTTATTTATGCAAAGACCGCATAAAATTCAATTAAAATTAAACATATATTTTTTTGCCTATCATATCCGACCTACCTTTTACATTATTAATGAGCAGTTATTATTCTTTTCCAATATATATAGAGTATAGTGTATGTCTGTAAGGTGACAGAATTTTATTTAAAGTATAAGTAGCAACAGGTCTTGAGGATATTTTGTAAAAATTAATTATTTTTTTCAATTGTCTCAAAATATTTTAAATGATTCTATCCCACAACATCATCTGAAACACTTATAATAAAATTTGTGACACAATGTCGCATTTTCTTATTGCGATTAAAATCCTACGAAAACATATGCAATTTATTGTATTTGATAGAAAGATTGGTAGTTAAAAACGTTTATTTCGTTACGCGGAAAAGTTGAATTGTGTCCACACGTGCATCAGGTGGTTCCGAAACTATAGAGCAAGAGCTGAAAAAGGAAGCCATTTTCCAACATAGCTTTTATATAAACTTATAGATATATCAAACTAAAAACCATAACCTATATCTGAAAAAGCCTCACATTTATGTGAATTATTCCAAGCAACCAATTTAAATAAATTTTCTGCTATGTTTAGAATATCCAGAAGTTTGTAATCTAAGTACGTGTTCATCCTATTATTTAAAGAGGTTTATCTTGTTCTCAAACTGTATCGAACAATTTAAAAGCAATTAGTCGCGATCCTACTTAAAACAATTCGTCAACAGATTTGCATATAAATTAGCTCGTCTACAATAAATTGGTGCAATGGGGATGTCCCACTGTATTAGAAGTTGGTTTTCTTTTTACTGTATATGATTCTACACAATGTATGTAATCAGTATCCATAAGTGATTGGATATAAAAAAAATTAACTACAAAAAAAAAAATTATAAAAGTTTGGATGAATTTAAAATTGCCCCCAATTAATAAACAAATGAAATAATGTACTCTGTGATATGACTGAACCCGTGTTTCCATATTTTTTATTTAAGTATTGTTTTGGTACTCTGAAAACTCTTTAAGAATATTTGTGATTTTGAACGATTTCGTAAATATGTACATTAATTTTTGTGTTATATCAAACATTTTCAAGACTCTTTTAATTTGGATACAAAATAAAATGTAAGTATTTACGTATTTTTGAGCTTAATGTATATAGCAAAGGTATTCAATAAGAATATTAGTGAATTACTTTATAGTTTATTTGGACCAATATTATTCCAAGTTTTCCCCTGTTTCTTTAATTCCATTTTTGGTTTTTGCAAATTCTCCCAACTCAAAAATACCTATTATAAAAAATAATTAAAGTAATTTGCTACAAAAATTTCTTTTTTTTTTTAATAACTCCTAACCTAAAGAAACCAAACCCTATAGTTTTTTTTTAATTTTTTCTCAATACTACTCTTTATACATCAATCAAACTGTATGGAAAAGGTTGGGATTATGAAGATTTTAGGAGAATTTATTTACCTTCTATTAATATAATAGAGATAGGATAAACTCAGCCTTTAATTAATACTAACTTTGAATTGAAAGTGGATTAGGCCTCAACCACTTACAAAAAACGGCCATTACTCTACCGCCAGGTGGTGTGGAAAAGAGTGATTTTATGTCAATACTAGTCAATAATAATACTAATCGTAGGTACTTTGCCACAGCTGTTTACATTGAAAAGTATTATACTTGTAACAAGTTAACAGCTTTGCACCTGGAATGCTGACAATATTTATAACATGTAGAAATTTGATATGGATATGTTTTCGATAACTTTTCTGCAAAATCAAAAGGGATTCCACTTTAAATGGTCTAGCATCTAACGGTTCACTTTAGAGACAAACGGTAAAAAATTTTTGTAGAAATTTACACTAAATTATTTTTTATAAGGTACTTTGTTCGTAAAGATGTTAGTTTGGGAGATATTTGCAAAAAACGAAAAATGGTACCTTCTTAAGGCCAGAAGGGCAACGCCGACTTCGCTTCGAGGGGGAGAACTTGGGAGAGTAATATCTGGGTCCAAATAAAGCGATTAAAGCAATTTCCAGCTTTCCACTAATTATTTCCTTATTGAGGCTTTTTTTTCGACCTGTCGCCTGGCCTAATATATTATATACACATAGGTATTTTCAATAATTGTGCAATTTTTGGTCGTTTTTATTAAGATTTATATTCCACTTAATAAATTGCGAAGGATGTGATTCTGTTATCGATTGCTATTCATTATTTATAATCATTGACATATTAAAAGCATATCCTTTTCTGTTTTGAGATATTAGTTAACTTTTAATTTAGTAATTAGTAATATTACGTTTTAAAAGTTAATATTTATTTATTTTGATGAAAGCTGGATAATACTTCAAAATAATATATTTTTATTTAAGTTATGTTATTCGTAAAGTGATATTTTGGGTGGATTGTTTTACTTTGGCCATTTTATTCTAAACTACTTTGGAGATAAGCCTTACACTGACAATGATATATCAGAAAGATTAACACTAGGAGATTGGCCTTTTTTGTATTGGTAGTATTTAACTGGGGATTTTGGTGTGGTTATATCTCAAAAGGGAAAATTGAGATTGGCCGTTTTAATACTCAGGTCCAGAATTATAAATTATAATTCTTTTTAAAACGGTAATTTTTTTATGATTTTTTAATAAAATGCACGGTCCAATACTCCTCAAATAAAATCATCATAATCAGGTGAATGTTAAAAATAAATAAGAATGATTGTAATAATTAATTAATATTTGTTTTCAATCGTCAATTTCGTAACGGCAACGGAGAATGAATCTATAACATAACCTAATTCGATTTCTGCTGATTTTTTTTATATTTATAGGTCGAAGTTTTAAGACAGGTACAAACAAAATTTTCTCTACAAAAAATTCATTGTGAATGATTTTATAGTTGTGTTTATAATTGAATAAGTAATCAGTCACTAATCACGCTTTCAAGCAATACGTAAAACTGGCAATACTGCAGTATCGCCTTCGCTTCCACTAGCTGCTTGTGTTTGGCGCCAAACCTAGTCGGACGATGTCATAAGATTAAAATTCAAAATTTTGTTATTTTTTTAAACCCTATTCGGGGCTCAAAAAAATCTAGAAAAAATTCTGTGAGATTATATTTATAAATACTATCGAATACGCAAATAAAAGAAATATATGGGAAATGCCCAAAAATCAATTCACTATTTGCTATTTCCTTCAGTTTAATTACTTATATTTAATTACGCGGCTTTCCAAGAATTGTAGTAAAGGCTGCGCCATACATTCAGAGCTGTGGCCGCCCGCGTGGAAATTTAGAAAAAAATGCCCCCGTCAGCAGGGCCGTCGAAAATGTTGTGCATGAAGTGCTTTTTATTTAGACATTTTTTGAATAATTGTGCATGTGCAAGGATCAGCATCTATTTTTACGTATGTTTGTTCAACTTGTTTAACTTTTAAATAACAATGTTAAACCTGAAAGTGAGATTGACAATAAAATGAAAAAAAGAAACCTAAATACAGGGAAGAAGATGAGATTTAAACAATATTTTTCTGTAGCTATACCAATTCAATATATATATTTTTTTTCATATGTATCTAAAAAGGTGGTCAAAAGTACCTATAATAATTTTAATAAAATGATATTCAACTTGTCTTTCAGTTATAGACCGTTATTTTTTTTTTGTTGAGAATTTATTTTATTTTAGAATATTCAGATTTGCCCTTTAAAAATGATTCTTTTTTTATTATTTTGAGAATTTATTTGGTTTGTCTCAGCATCGTAGATTGCTATTTTTTTTGTCGTTGACATTTTGTTCAATTTTGTTTATTATTTCTAAGATTCTTCATTTTCAATCAATCTATAATCCATTCCTCATCCCTCATATCCTGGCAAAAATACTTGCCCTAATTATTTTTTTAGTTTCATGACATAATTTTCTAGAAATTAGTTTTTGTTTGCTATAAAATTTTAGGTATATTTTTCCTTCCATATTAGGTAAATCTAAAAATATGAACGTTTATTTGTTTAATCACTTATTAGCAAAGCTCGTCCACATACACACGGGTAAGTATTATGACACGAATTTTATTAATATTAAATTTAGATCAACGTTAACTATACACTTTATTGTTGGTTTTGCAGAACAATGAAACATATTTTTAATGTGGTGAAGTACCAATCTAATCGATCCAAAAATATTGATATTTCATCGACTAAGTAGCTTGTTGATAATGCGTTTTATATCGATCGACCTTGGAAATCCCCTATGTCTAAACTATTGACGATGAACATATATCATCATAGACTTTATTTTAGGAAACTTAATTTCCTAAAACTTTGTTTATGTACAATTCTTTGATAGCTGCCACTATTTTTACAGCATTTTGAATCAAATGTTACCACACACCTTTCTTTATTGTTGCGCTTATCTTGAACAAGACTTTATCGCTTCAGTGCTGTTGCCATTTGTTACTTCGCGGCTTGTTTAGAGTCGGTTGTGGAATAGCACATGTAGCAGTGCACCGCTACGAAATTTGAGAAGTCTCGTGAACCGTTGGAAGCCACCGCTAATCTCCTAAGGTGTACGGTTTCTGTAATTTAATCTTCTTTGAAAACTTATTGCTTAGCTAGATATTTGTTGCAGAAATTCATTTCATAATATGAAGTAATAGAGCTGGAGCATTTTCTCTTGTTATTGTTTGACTGTCTAATTTTGTCAGCAATTAACGTAACCCAATTGGCCGACCCTAGATTCGGCCGCCCTCGTGTTTGTCACGCACTGATCCTTACGGTAGGCACCGACTTGGCCATAATGTACATGTCATGGTCAAAGTACGTAATTGGTAAATGTATACATTTTCCAGTGAATGTCTACATTTACCAAACTGGTTGGTTAATTTAGAGGAAATTTAAAAATTAGGTATTTTGCCCACTTTAACCGGTAAATGTGCACAATTACCTATGCGCTTTAGGAAAAGTAAACATAAAGTATGAAAATGACATAGCCATAATTTAATAAATCGTATACGTTTATTTGATATAGTACATAACTAAAACAGCTTAATAATATAATAACAATAGAAAACAAATTAAAAGCAAATTTTAGGATTTATGTACGTGAACATAAAAGAAATTCAAACGGAAATATTTTCTTTCAATTTTTATTTTACATGGTCCGCTACCCATGGCACAATTATGATATTTGTTCTTCACTATATCTATTAAACTTTTCAAAAACTTTTCCTCATTGTCTCTCTTTTTAATTTAATTATTCTTACAATATTAAACAACTGCTGGCACTTAAAAAGAATTACAACTTGTAGACAAATAATACACTTAACCTCACTTGTCATAGTAGTATAAAACTTTGTTCTTTTACCACGGCTTGCTGGTTAATGTGCACAATTCCCAATTTAATTGGTGAATGTGTGTAAAATAATGGTTAATGTGGATTATTTCTACACTTACCATCTGAGTAGAAAAATGTGTACATTTACCGGATAATGTACACATATACCAATTTGTTTACATTTACTATAACATATACACTCATTCTTAATTTAAGTTTCTCAGCATCAGAGAAAGCTAAAAATTTAGATTATGTATACAGTCTTAAAAATTTTTTAAACGTTTTTTACATTCTGCGTGTAAATTCTTCAATCATTAAGTCTAGGAGCAATCAATGAAACAGTGCCAATGACAGTGTCAATACCAACAAAAGCAGTAAGCTAACAAAAATGTTGAGAGCATTTTACAATATTTTTATTAGCATTACTGCTCTTGGTGATAGTGACATTGGTTGGGGTAAATCTTCACTGGGGTGAAGTGATACCACATAACATTGACAAAAAGTAAGATTTATGTTTGTAACAAGCTCGAACTACACCACAGTATGGAGTGAATGTCCAACGATATCTGGAACAAGTATTTCTACAATGATGGATCGGTAGATGAGGATACATTGAGTAGTCACCACTTTCGTTGGACTTAAATTGTCTGCTAGTTTGCAAGATTTGGAAAACAGGATAACCGCAGCCGTTCAGTGAGCAATTATCTAATATATTATCTAACAAAGAAGATAGATTCATTGGGGTCCAAAATAAAACAAAGAAAATTTAGTGCCATATTATCAAAAAAAAACGTGTTTCGGAGTTATTGCCCCTCATAAGCGTAGCGTAGCTAAGGAGTTGGATCTAGGATGGGATGGATCAGGAACAAGAACTAAAATAAGGCTGGAAAGTACAGTAAACAGTACTCAATTAGTGCCTTCATTTTCCCATGTTCCATAAATTGGGCTTCGATGAGCACAGTCGAACCATAGTTCTGGTTCCTAATCTATCCCATCCTAGATCCAATTCCTTAGCTACGGTACGCTGATGAGTGTCATTAACTCCGAAACACGTGTCCGTAGCTGCATATTTGTTTTTTTTTTTTGGATATAGCACTATACCTTCTTCTTCTATATTATCTAACCTCAGAATACTATCAAACCACTGAAGATCACCATTTTTGCATTTGCTACATATTAATTTATAATGGAAGCGTTGCTCTGTTTATTCGGCGAGTGAATTATATTTTACAAACATATGCATTTCCCTCGGGAAAAGCTTTAAAAAATGTTGTCATCGTAAAGTCAACCATGTGTCCTTACAGAAAAGAGAAAAATACTGTTGTGGTTAAAAAACACGAGAGGCGACACAGAACATTACAACTTTCTTGTAGAACACAGATTAGAAATTAAGATTGATACGGAACATTTGGCGAACCCTGATTATCAAATTATATGTCAAGTCTGGATCACCCTGTATGATAAAATAAAATCATTAACATAATAATATTGAACAACAAATAACTTTTAAGGAGCAAATAATGAGATAAATCAAATCACTATTTATTTAGTTTTAAGATCATCTCTTAAAACTGTTTTACTTTTTAAATAAAATGACAACATCCTAGATTACTAAAACAATTAAAATAAAAAAGTGTACAAGTTTGCCGAAGCAATAACTAAAGGAATCACAAATCCCTATTAATCGAGTATCTGTGGTATAATAATAGTGGATGTATTGGTCGTAGATAAATTTTCATCACCGGCTCCTTCGCCATAATGTCAAATATACTATAAATATGGATTGTGATAAATCAGTAAAACTTGCCCACGATCTATAAATTAGTTGGACTTTTCAGACCCGAAACAAAAAAGGAAATGAAGGTTCAAATCATAATAAATCTGCGCCTCATTTCTAAGGTAAATAGCTGTTGTCCGCTCATTACATTTTGTTCTTTTTTCTTTTATTTCCGGACGACATTTGTTAGCGAACTGACAAATCCATTTTACGTAATATAACACTTAAGTAGTGTCAACAGGCACTAAAACACCCGATACTATACTCAACGCATATATTACCAATGAAACTCACACCTTCTGGAGATGAATGAAAATTAAAAGGGAAAAAGTGTTAATAATCTCCAGATGATGCCCATTTGATTGGGGAGACGCGCGTTGGTACAGGGTGGCCCATTTTCCGCCCCTCCTTTGGGTTGGAAAAACCCAAAAAAAGAAGCGGGTTAAATAAAGAAAAAAAACCGTTAAAAAAAAAATGTTTGAAAAAAAAAAAAAAATTTTTTAAAAAACCAAAAAAAAAAATTTTTTTTTTTTTTTAAAAAAAAATTAAAAAAAAAAAAAAAACCCCCTTCCCCCCCCTTTTCCCCCCCCAGGGGGCGCCCCCAAAAAAAAAAAAAACCCCCCCCCCCCCCCCCCCCAAAACCACCAAAAAAATAAAAAAATTAAATCGGGCCCTTTTTTTTTTTTTTTTTTTTTTTTTCCCCCCCCCACACACCCCCCCCCCCCCCTATTTTTTAAAATTTTGGCGGGCCCAAAAAAAAAAACACTCCCTTTTTTTTAAAAAAAAAAAAAAACACCCCCCTTAAAAAAAAAAAAAAAAAATTTCCAAAAAAAATAAAAAAAAAAAAAAAAAAAAAAATAAAAAAAAAAACACCACACCCCAAAAAAAAAAAAAAAAAACCCCAAAAAAAAAACACAAAAACCCCCCCCCCCCCCCCCCCCCCCCCCCCCCCCCAAAAAAATTTTCCCCCATTGTTGTTTGGGGGGGGGGGGGGCCCCCCAACCCCCCTTTAAAAACCCCCAAAAAAAAAAACCCCCCCCCCCCCCCCCCCCCCCCCCCCCCCCCCCCCCCCCCCCCCCCCCCCCCCCCCCCCCCCCCCCCCCCGGTCCCAAAAAACCCCACCCCCGCCCCCCCCCCCCCCCCCCCCCCCCCCCCCCCCCCCCCCCCCCCCCCCCCCCCCCCCCCCCGCCCCCCCCCCCCCCCCCCCCCCCCCCCCCCCCACTTCAAAAAAATATAGACCCCACAATTTCCCCCCCCCCCCCCCCCCCCCCCCCCCCCCCCCCCTCTCCCCCCCCCCCCCCCCCCCCCCAAAACCCCCCCCCCCCCCCCCCCCCCCCCCCCCCCCCGGCCGCGGCTTGTCCCCCCCCCCCCCCCCCCCCCCCCCCCCCCCCTCCCCCCCCCCCCCCCCCGCCCCCCCCCCCCCCCCCCCCCCCCCCCCTTTTTTATATAAAAAATTTTTTTTTTTTCCCCCCCCCCCCCCCCCCCCCCCCCCCCCCCCCCCCCCCCCCCCCCCCCCCCCCCCCCCCCCCCCCCCCCGCGGGGGGGGGGGGGGGGGTCGCCCCCGCGTTTTTCTCCCCCCCCCCCCCCCCCCCCCCCCCCCCTCCTCCCCCCCCCCCCCCGGGGGGCCCCCCCCCGCCCCCCCCCCCCCCCCCCCCAAAACACCCCTCTCTTTTTTTTTTCCCCCCCATAATAAATTTTTTTATAAATTTTTTTTCCCTTTCCTCCCCCCCCCCCCCCCCCCCCCCCCCCCCCCCCCCCCCCCCCCCCCCCCCCCCCCCCCCCCCCCCCCCCCCCCCCCCCCCCCCCCCCCCCCCCCCCCCCCCCCCCCCCCCCCACCCCAAAAAAGAGGGGGGGGGGGCGGCCCGCCGCGCCCCCCCCCCCCCCCCCCGGGGGGGCGCCCCCCCCCCCCTCCATATAAATAAATTTTTTCCCTCCCCCCCCCTTCCCCCCCCCCCCCCCCCCGGGGGGGTTGGTTTATAAAAAAAAAATTTTTTTTTTTTTTTTTTTTTTTTTTTTTTTCCCCCCCCCCCCCCCCCCCCCCCCCCCCCCCTTTTTTTTTTTCCCCCCCCTCCCTCCCCCTTCTCCCCCTCCCCCCCTCTTTTTTTTTTTTTTTTTTTTTTTTTTTTTTTTTTCTTTTTTTTTTTTTTTTTTTTCTAAAAATTCCCCCCCTTTTTTTTTTTTTTTTTTTTTTTTTTTTTTTTTTTTCTTCCCCCCCCGTTTTTTCCCCCCCCTTTTTTTTTTCCCCCCCCCTTGCTCTTCCCCCCCCCCCCCCCCCCAAAAAAAAAAAACACCCCCCCCCCCCCCCAAAAAAAAATTTTTTTTTTTTTTTTTTTTGGGTTTTTCCCCCCCCCCCCCCCCCCCCCCCCCCCCCCCCCCCCCCGCCGGTGGTGGGGGGGGGGGGGGGGGGGGGGGCCTTTTCTTTTTTTTTTTTTTTTTTTTTTCCCCCATTAAATATTTTTTTTTTTTTTTTTTTTTTTTCTTTTTTTTTTTTTTTTTTTTTTTTTTTTTTTTTTTTTTTCCCCCCCTTTTCCTCCCCCCCCTTTCCCCCCCCTTCCCCCCCCTCCTCCCCTCCCCCCCCCCCCCCCCCTTCTCCTTCCCCTTTTTCCCCCCCCCCCTCCCCCCCCCCCCCGCGCTGTACATCATCGAGTGTATTGATGTTTGTGGAAACTATTCAAGTACTAGAAGAAGGAACTGAAATATTAATGAGGTTAGGATATGGGGACTGAAATGGGGATTTAAGCGAAAGTGTGTCAGATATCAATGAAAAATATCCTAACCGGAACACTATTATGCAAGCCGCACCCCAATAACATTTTGAGTTACAATTTTTTACCTACATGCCCAAATAGTTGTGTAATGGTCGTAAAATGGTCGTTAAAATAACGACTATAGGTCGTCTGATGACTATAAAGTTATATTCAAGACTATCGAAACTCCTTGTCGTATGAAGGTCACATGGTACTCGGGTAAACCGCTGGAGATTTCTGGTGTACAAGTTTGGGGATGTCCGGGGAAGTTCCGGAGATGTCCCAATATTTTTGAGCTTATATGTGAAACAAAAAATATGACCATAGAATTCCTGCCTCAATGAATTATAATGGACAAGATATGGTCGTCTGTTATCTCCTGACGCATTTGCGTTACATTTTCAATCATCATAGCTCCTTTCTCAGGATGTAGATATCAATACTGGTGATCTTAAAACCACGATATACGTGTAATAAAACATATATATGAAAAGCAAGTTACAGCAAGTATTCGGCGGTTAAAACCAAAGATGACTGTAGGCCCTGATAACATTCCTGCTTTTATACGGAAAGAATGTGCCTTAGCTCTTGCGCACCCGGTAACTATTAGGTTTAATTTAATTTTAAAAACGTACATATTTCCAAGCATATGGAAACTTTCACGACTCTGTACTGTTTTTAAAATTGGCGAGAGACAAGTGTTCTTACCACTTGACACCAAGAAGCCATACCATAATAATGCACCATATTTTTTTTATTCAGATTATCCAATGATAACATCTGGCTGAAATAAGATAAAGCACCACCACCTTACGGACATAATATTGGAAAATATTTGAGCAAAGATTTTCACAAAATTAAATTGGAAATAGAGGTGGTGCTATTGACTAGCCACACCGATTTCCGGATATGACTCTTGGATTTTCTATGTAGTCTGGTAAAATCATTATTTTTTTCTTCCCATTGTGCTCAGACTCCAAAAGCACAAAAATTATATCTTTACTTGAAAATTATAATCCACTTCCGGATGAGAAAGATACGATTTGGCACATAATATTTTATTAAGATATTACTCTCATAGCAACGGAAAATCCAAAAGCCAAAAAATTATGGCTCAGACTGTGAAGTAGGGGTAAAGATTCTATATTATCTTCCAAGAGCGAGAAAGTTGAGGTTCTGCACACTCATAGATATTATTATAGAGTGATGGTAAAAATTCGGAAATTTTGCCCGGCGGTGAACAAATTTGGGAAAAATCCTTATATCTTTTTCCGAAATCTACATCGTTTGTCTTTGGTATACGCATAGCTGTTTCTCATAATATAGCAAATGGAAAATTCAAAATTAGACAAGAGTGAAAACTCTGTATCTACGATTCGAAAAAATTTACGTGGTACGAGAGATGCGTACAGTACCTATAGATGGAGTGGACAGCAGAATTTTCGCTCAAGTACATTGTTCGTGGATAAGGTTCTCCACTACTTAGCCTTATTGTCTAGTGTGCATATACCCTTCGCGATCCACGTAAATTTGGTAGACTTACAATACTACTAATGTTATTAAAAAATAAGAAAACACCATGAACTCAAATCTAGAAAATTATTTCAAATGAAATATACACACAATTAATGTGTCTTTTAGTACGGGTAAACTTCTACCAGAAATTAAAGGCGATATCCAAAAATTTATTCATAAAAGTGGCAACAAATTGTAGGTGGCTAATTATCGACCAATTTTGTTAATGGAACACTTAAGATCTTCTAAAAATATTGAAAAATATACTATCAAAGAGAATTTTCAGTTATTTGGACAATATACTATTGGTAAAACAGTTTGGGTTTAAGGAAGGGATACACAAGGGGAGCGACACAGCATACATAGATCACAAATTTATAGAGTTTTAAATGATAGTGTTCCTTAACTTTGCACTTTTGCCGATCTTACTTAAAATATTCGATATAATAGTCACATCAAATTATTTGAAATATTGGCGGGTATTGACTTCAGAGGTACTCCATATCAATCCATGCGCTTTTATTTATCAATAAAATGGCAGTGCGTTAAAACTTACGATACCGTAAATACTGTTTGACTGGAGAAAGAAGACCCGTACTGAAAAAGAGATAGTTACGGAGAAGTCGCCAGCTTTTTTGCGAAACCTTATACCAGAAGTGTAGTATTTCTTCCAATGAGTAGGTGTGGATGCAAACGATCACAAAAATTTGTCATGCACTAATTCTTTTAGTTCATTTACGCTTTATAGAAAATGGAATGCAGAAAGCACATTCCTTCTTATATAAAAGTAAGAGTTGGGAGAATTTATAAACAAAGGTAGAAACAGATTTTTTAGAAATCGTTTGTTGACGATGAATTTCAACAAAACATATTATATACCATTTATATGCAATCCTACGGCAGTAAGTAATCTACCTATAATAGTAATCTACCAAATTTTAATACACTAAATTTTAAGTTATAAGTAATTCTCAAATGAATATCTCCTCTACCAATAATGCAAAATATCTAGAAGTTTTTTGTAGTGTGATCTAAAATGTTCATATAATAAACGTAGTAAAAAATTAAGGCACTCTTTATACAAATTCAAATATTTTTCCCATGAATGAAATATATGTTATTTCAAATAATTTTGACCTTTCACTACTTTTTACTTACACAATTTCTAATAATAATAAAAACGATCAAGAAAATATTGACCATGGTAACAAAGCCAAATACAAAATTTATTCTAGGTACTAGAATACTAAAAACAGCCAAAACTGTTGCCCAAAGATCATTTATATATTACCTAGGACCAAAGTTATACAATTTGATACCTCTAGTAGTAAATACAATAAATTCGTTCAATTTGTATAAGAACAAAATAAGAAAATGCCCAAATAATGCACGATGGTGTATTTATGGTGTATACGTATTTTTGGTATGTTTTTGGTTTTGATATATAATTCGTAGGTACAATTATTAATATTATATCTAATTTTCCCCCCTCTTTTAATTACTTAAAAGATTATAAAACATTTGTAATTTTAAAATTAAAACTATATTTTTGACATAAAAATTTGTTGGGATGAAGTGCTGAAATATTCTGTTAGTTAATACTAGTTTCAAAGGTTTAATTTACGTACATTTTACGTATATTTTTTTGTTATCCAGTAATCTACATTTATCGCGAGGACTATTCTGCGTATATTTAAGCCAGGTTCGTATAATTGGTAACGCTTTTGATACGCTTATATAAGAACCTTTGTTACTTGGGTGGTTACACTAAAATTCAGGAACAGATATTCATAATTATCTAGTCTATTAGTAAAGAGACACGAAAAGTACCTTGTACAAATTATAATATTAGTATGATTAACAATTCTGTAATGAAATAAATAAATAAAAAAAATGGGTAAGTACCACTTAAATAAAAGCCCTGGAGTGGGTTGGAACCTTTGATGTGAAGATAACCCTAACGTAGTTTTCCACGAAACACCAAAACACAATATACTGTACTCGACGCGCGTTTCACCAACCAAGTTGGCATCATCTAGAGATTATTAAAACTAAACTTATGCTAACAATCTACCCTACTTATACCTAAACTATTGTCACGGTTCACCGAACCGTGACTGTGACCGTTCGGTGAACTGTGACTCACTAACCAATAAAGCGGGCTATATGGGATAGGCCCTCTGTCACTATTCATACTATTTTTACACTTTATAATTTCCAAGCTTTCAAATGCATCCAGCTCTCTAGTATTTGTTACATTCCTAATTAATCTTAAATTGCTAATATCTATTTTATGGTTCTTCTCAAACGCATGTTGAACCACACTAGACTTCTACCATATTTAAGATGGGCCATATGCTCTTTAAATCTAATTTGAATTGATCGTCTAGTCTGTCCAACATATTTTTTATTACAGTCCTTACAGCTAATTTCGTAAATCCCCGACTTTTCGTTTGTTTCCATTTTGTCTTTTGGGTTGCCTAAAAGTTCTTGTAGTTTGTTTCCCGATGAATGAACCACTGTTATACCTACATCTTTAATAATCTTACCAATACCACGGGTGAATCGAAGATCGAATGGAATCGATACAAATTTCGGATTTTCTCTTTCATTTTGAGAGGTCGAGGAATTTCGAAGCGACTCTTTAAACTTTCGTTTCCTAATTATTTTATCAATTTAAACTTACAGAATATCCATTACTCACAGCTAAATCCTTAATCAATGCCTTTTCTTTTTCAAACTTCTCCTTATTGAGGGGGAAGCTTAGTAGACGATGGACTAGAAAATTAAAACTCGCCATTTTGTGTTGATCACAATGGTGAGAATCCTTTAGGATATGTTTTAGAGTACCGATATCTTTTCTGTATATGTCAAATTCTAACTTATTTTCACTATTTCTAATTATTAATACGATCTAAAAATGGTAGTTGTGCAGAGTTTTCAATTTCATATGTAAATTTAACTGACGAGAAACGACTGTTTAATTTAGATACAAAGTTATAAATATCAGCGACTTTTGTATCGAACACTGTAAAAATATCATTCACATACCTAAGCCAAACCCTGGGGAAATACTCGAATTCTTCTTTTGCTTCCATCTCGAATATGTTCATGAAGAGACTGGCAATAAATGGTGACAAAGAGTTACCCATTGCTGTTCCTTCATGTTTTTCGATGAAATTATCGTTGAATCGAAAACAATTGTGTTTCATGCAAAGTTTAGTGAGTTTAAGATATTCTTTTACTACATCTTGACTGAGACTGTTTAATTCTAGTAGATCCTTAAGGTAGTCTAACGTCTGTGGTATCGGAACACTTGGAAATAATGAACAAACATCAAAGGAGATGAAAATTTCACCTTCTTGCAACTGAATATTTTTCACCTTATTGATGAAATCGTTGGAATTAATCACACTAGGGTTAGATACATGTAACTTCCTATTTAAAGCTGGAGTAATAAGGTTGTTGCAGGATTTAAGTACATTTCTTACTTCAGTAACCATTTTTGGTAATGGATTTCTAGAAAAGTTTTTTATAAGGACCATTATTAATCAAATTGTCCTCCATCACAATAATCCTCTTTATCTAAAAGAACAACATTATTGCCCTTATCAGCTTTTAAATAAAAACAATCTTTTTCACGCAACCTTTGATATTTTTTCTGTCCTTTGTGGATTTTGACTTTCTATTTGCGTTAGTGACAATATTTGTCGAAATTTGATTTCTGCAAGCTTCTCTGATAAATCCTTTAGATGAATCAGGAAGATATTGAATTGAACGTTCAACACTAGCAACAATCTCATCTAAAATGCCTTCAGAGGCAGGTGGTAAAGCAAAATTTAATCCCTTATTAAGGAGATAAATTTTTTCCTTATCAAACGACTGTGTGGAATGATTTTCTACAATGCTGAGAACTTTTTTAGGAACACTTTGTTTGGACGTACTACCGATTAATTAGGAATGTAACAAATACTAGGCAGCTGGATGCATTTGAAAGCTTAGAAATAATAAAGTGTAAAAATAGTATGAACAGTGACAGAGGGCCTATCCCAAATAGCCCGCTTCATTGGTTAGTGAGTCACAGTTCACCGAACGGTCACAGTCACGGTTCGGTGAACCGTGATAATAGTTTAGGTATACATAGTAGATTGTTAGCATAAGTTTAGTTTTAATCATCTCTAGATGATGCCAATTTGGTTGGCGAAATGCGCGTCGCGTGTAGTATAGAGTATTTTGGTGGAAAACTACGTCAGTGTTAAATGAAAGCAATAATTATTTTTATAATTATAATAATGCACCATTTATAATAAAACAACAAATTACCGTACCAGTCGTTGCCTATCTTTCGACAACCATTCTAAGCCAATCCCATCAAAAGTCCAAATTAATTTTCTTTTTCTTCTTTTCTTCTTTTTCCTTTTTGCCTTCAAAATTCATTTATAATCATTTATTGAAAAATTCATTATATCTTGTAAGTAAATATAACTTTTGGTTCAAATTAGAAATTGTTAAAAATTAAAAATTAAGCGGTGTGACATAGCTGTTCAACAAACTATCTTAAAAGGGGTTTTTGATATTTTGATTTTTCCTTCCTTGATAAACAAAATTTATCACTAAAATATCTTTTTTAATCATAGTTTTTTTAAACATTTTTATCAATTATTTTTAATACTACTTTGTTTTTTTTAACCTAGGTATAAGTTAAATTTTTAGATATCAAATCAACTCCACCCCTTCAATTGCCGGCGGCACATCGCACCATGGATGTTTGGCTGGCTCTGGGCGTGTATGTCGAAATAATTGTTTTGTACGTTATATTTAAATATATTGTTTTGATTGATTCATTGATTATAATTTATGAAATGGTTGTTACTACTTCTAAGTAAAAAAACTTTATTTACGATACATTGAATATTGAATCGAAATGGTTAAGGCAGATTCAATATACAAGTTTATAATTTCTTAGAATTGTTTTAACTTAAGTAGATATTTATTTATTTCAACCTCTTTGACAGTCGTAGGCGCGACCTTTTTATAATTTTTTTTTCCAATTATTGTTATTCATTCTACACAATTCAAAAGCTATTTAAATTTTAAGCACATTTCATATTTTATAATAACATACAAAACTTAATTAAGTTAGTTATTTCTATTCGTATTAACTGGAAAACGGAAATAGGTATTCTATGAAAATATACCACGAAATAACTTTAAATATAAGAGAGAAGTCAGACTTGGGTGTGAATTATTGATCACATCATCGCTTTATTTTTAGAAGTTACATTTAAATGTTTAAGATAACTTGTGATAACTTGACCCGTACTGTGGCTTCCTCTTGTACTCTTGATCTTGTCTAATTGGTGGTTAAAGCAAATAGCGATATAAATTCAGAATAGTTGTACATCTACAGTGAAATCTCATCTGCTTCGTAGTTGCATAGCTTCCGGCGATTGCACTTTACGTATGAACATTTTCTCTTTGTCAAGTAGAAAATGCGAAACGTGAAAACAGACACTTCGGTCTAGAACTATATATTAAATTGTCTTATGAACATTTGCACTCGTAAGATCTTCTCCTTGGTGCTTTGTCTACATTATGCCTTTGTATTCATTCTAATTGCTTCAAAAACTCTAACGAAATAATTTACACAACAATGAGTTTAATATTTAGCAGAAATTAGCGACTGTCTTTGACGATACTCTAGCAAAAAGTATGCTTTGTGAAATGGGAAATGTACATGATGCTTTTAATATGAAATTTTTGTAAAAATTTAAATTATTTCCTTTGACACTTTTCTTTGTGATTTAATATCATAAAATGCTCAAAGACAAAATTAAGAAATTAAAAATGTTTAGTCACTAGTTTATTCTATTTTTTAATAAAATTTGTGTTCAAATTATTTACATATTATATAAATATTAGATATAAATGACAATGGTATAAACTCAAAGGAAACTAAATAATGGAAATTTGCTTCAAAAGCAAGAGGTCAATAATTACTTAATTTCATCTTATTAACTTGCTATAGTCATAACTGTTATGTTTTTATGTAGTAGTCTTTTTATAAGAAATAGGAATTAGGTGTTTTGTACTTACACAGAGATGTCCGATATTGTCTTGATTAATCCTTATTCTAAATAGTTTAAACACATACACTTATTACTAGTTTATTTACATTTATCACACTAGAGTAATTATTAGAAGTACCTATCGCAGAAGTCACTTTTAGAAGTTATGAAATGTAATTAACTATTATTTAATTTAAGTTCACACACACACGTGGTCACGGTAGCTTGTATGAGTTCGTACTATTCTTCCAAGCCAATCACACGCCAGTAATGTTTTATAGCAGTTTATTCGCGCTACAATTTAAATATTGAATTCACATACATAATATCTCTTTCCCCCAGTTGACACAACTCTACTGAAGTTCTGTTTGTGGCAACTCTGAATGATGAGGAAAGATATGAAATTTCCGTTTTTCTTTACTCTTTCCCTCCCCCCACCTCATCTATGAGTCTTTTTGGAGGAGGGCAGTTTCTGGTTCCTTTGCGAAGTGCAATTGGTTGCGATTGTCTTGGTTGACAATCCAATGTCGTCGAGTTTGAAGTAGTTGGCAATTCTGCGTCTAATAAAATTTCTGTATCTCCTTTATAATTTTTTAAATAATCTGTATGCTTTTTCAAAACTTTATTTCCTAATTGAACTTCCCATACATTTGTAGCTAACTGTTGCATAATTTTCCCTTTTTCCCATGCACAAGAATTTAAATTTTTATACATTTTAACTAAAACATTTTGTCCTATGTTAAATTTGCTTGTATACAATGTTCCTTTTTTACTTTCTGTAGAAGGTCGTAACAAATCTAATGGAGTCCTGATTTGTCTGCCAAAAAATTTTTTACTTGGAGAAGAGTTTGTTGTAGGATGTGTAGTTGTTCTGTAGCGAAATAAATAATTTTTTATATGATCATCAATTTTAGCATTTGACGATGAAGAAAAACATATCTTTTTGATTGCATTTTTGAACGACTGAACATATCTTTCTGCCTGACCATTTGAAGAAACATGATAAGCAGGGATTGTGATATGCTTGATACCATAATAATTACAGAAGTTTTCGAATAATGTAGAAGTCATTTGTGGTCCATTATCTGATACGATTTCTGCACATAACCCATAAGTAAGAAATAAGTTTTTTAAAACATCCACTGTAGTTTCCGAAGTTGTACTTTTCATTGGTATAATTTCAACCCACTTAGTATATGCATCAACTACTAACAAAAACGTTTTATCCTTGAAAGGTCCAGCAAAATCTATATGGATTCTATACCATTCTTGATTCGGTACTGGCCAAGGATTAAATTGTTCTTTCGGAGGGTTTCTACTTATAGTAGAACATGCCTCACAGTTATACGAAATTTTTTCTATTTCTGAATCTAAACCAGGCCACCACAAGTAACTTCTTGCTTCTGACTATCCCTGTATGCGTAGAATGTAAATATGTCAATATTCTTGGACGTAAAATAGGAGGTATAATTGTACGAATTCCCCAAAGAATACAATTATTGGATAATGACAAAGCATTTCTTCTCTGAAAATAGGGTTTCAATTTTGTATCTTCACAATGTTTTGGCCATCCGGTTATGATAAAATTTTTCACTTGAATTAAAATTTGATCTTTTCCTGATTCTCTTCCTACCTCTTCGGCTTTAACCGGCATTTCCTCTTGCATTTCTTCCTCAATTTTTGATATAACATAATCAAATGTATAATCCAAATTATCAAACTGTAAGTCCGGCCCTGCAGGTAATCTGGAGAGTCCATCTACATTTCCAAACTTTGAAGTAGACACATATTCTATTTTAAATGAATATCCCATTAGGAGAATAGCCCATCGCTGTAATCTGTTAGCTGTGGTAGTAGGTATTCCTTTTTTTCGAACCAAATATGGAAAGTAACGGTTTATGGTCAGTTAATAGAGTAAAATCACGTCCCCAGAGAAATTGATGAAATTTTTTCACGCCGAAAATTAAACTCAATGCCTCTCTTTCTATTTGACTGTAACGAGTCTCTTCAGGTTTAAGAGTTTTCGAAGCATGTGCTATTACTTTTTCTGTACCATCAGGGTAACGATGAAAAATTGTCGAACCTACTTCTACCGATGACGCATCCGCCGCTAAGATAAGTGGTAAAGAGGGATCATAGTGTGCTAGAGACTTTTCTGCAGAAAGTTCTCTTTTAATTTGTATGAACGCATTTTCACATTCTTGTGACCAGTTCCAGGGGGTATTTTTCTTCCTTAATTGATTTAAAGGATAACATAAATCTGCTAAATGAGGAATAAATTTGGTATAGTAATTTATCATGCCCAAGAAAGACTGTAATTTGTCAATATTTATAGGTTTAGGCATATTTAAGATAGCTTCTATTTTTTTCTGTGATTTATGTAAGCCAGAAGAATCTATCACAAATCCTAAATATTCAACAGAAGGTTGCATGAATTTACATTTCTGCTTTTTTATTCGAAGGTTGAAATTATTTATTCTTTGAAGAACCTGGGTTAAATTTGACATGTGTTCACTTTCATTTTTACCCGTAATTATGATGTCATCTAGGTACCACGAAGTTCCAGGTATTCCTGCTAACATCTGATCCATCAACTGTTGATAAATTCCAGGAGAACTCGCAATTCCATAAGCTAATCTTTGAAAACTGAATAATCCTTTATGCGTATTAATCACAACTAATTTTTTACTAGCCTCATCTAACTCGATTTGTAAATAAGCTTCAGAAAAATCTAAAACTGTAAATGCCTTTCCTCCATTTAGAGATGAAAAAATTTCTTCAGGCCTTGGAAGTGGGTAATGATAAATTTTTAGAGCTTGATTTAAACCTGTTTTAAAATCTGCAATTTCACCATTTGGTTTTTTTCACTGGCACAATTGGTGCTGCCCAGTTTGAATATGAAATTGGTTTTAAAACACCTTTTTCAACCATTGAATTTATTTCTTGCTCCACTTTATCTCGTACAGCAAAAGGTAGCGGTCTAGCCTTACAAAAAATAGGTTTTGCATCCTCTTTTAATTCTATATGAGCCTTAAACTTATTGCAGTGTCCTAAATCATTTGATATTACACTCGGAAATTTTCTTAATATATCAGCAATTTTTTTATCTGTTGTTCGTAGATCAGAAGAAATATTCGTCGAAATATTTGTAACATTTTGTGAATAAATTGAAAAAAATTGCCTCAGAATTACTTAACTCATTTATTGAAAGTCTATCTAAACCTAATACATCTATCCAATCTCTGCCTAGAAGATTACTTGCCTTTTGTGTACTAGTAACCAGTAATTTCAAAGTAGAAATTTTCCCTCGAAATTTCGCTTCAACTGATGCTTCTCCCAGTAAATTTACAGAATGTCCTGAAAAACTGGACAATTTTCTTGTAGTAGTACACAATTCAGGTTTTCCCAAAAAATTCCAAACTTGCGTATTTACAATAGTTGCACAACTCCCTGTATCTAATTATAGTTTTACTGGATTATCATTTATTAGTACTAGTACCATAATCGCTGGTGAGTAGACTTTATTTACTTCATTTATGTTCAAAACATCAAAAAAATCTGATAAATATTCAACAGGATCCTCTTGAAGTGTATTTGTTTTATCTGCATTTTTCCTTTGTGCAATTTTGTTTAAGTTTTTCCAAGAGTTATTTTGATTTTGTAAAAATTTATTTTTCCTACAAACTTTAGCAATATGTCCTTTCGTAGAACACAAACGACAAACCTGATCTTTAAAACGACATTCTGATCGTAAATGCATGCCTCCACATCCATGACATGGATTTTTTTGTTCGCCCTGTAGATTTATATGGCTCAACATTACTTGTATATATAGTAGGATTTCTTGTATAATTATTTGAATATTTATTTTCGGTTTTTCTATAAGGTTTGAAATTCCTATTTATTTTGTTTGTTGAGAAATTTGTCGAAACATTATTATCACGTAACAGCGAATCAAAAATTTTAGCCTGCTCTAAAATATACTCAAATTCTGTCAAATCTTTTTGTAAGTCTATTAAATACGCTCGTTTAATATTTGCATCACTAATACCATTTAAAGTTAAAAAGTTGTCAAACTTGATTTGCCATATTTCAAAGTTATATTCATCTGGATCGAATTTTGGTGGGTGACTTATTTTATTCTCACTCATCTTGTTTAAGAATCTAGTAATCTAGTCAACTGGGAGAAATTTAAATTAAAACGTAAACAAATTGTGTCTGTCGCACTCGCATGTACCATAAGGCAATTTTCTATCCTCTTTCTCTTTCTGCTGTACACAGATATTTTCTAGCAGTTCAAATAAGTGTTTAAAATATCGGTATCTCACTCACGCCCGTAGGTCTCCAATATCCTATTTGAATCCCATCCTCGTCGCCACTTTGTTATGTTTTTATGTAGTAGTCTTTTTATAAGAAATAGGAATTAGGTGTTTTGTACTTACACAGAGATGTCCGATATTGTCTTGATTAATCCTTATTCTAAATAGTTTAAACACATACACTTATTACTAGTTTATTTACATTTATCACACTAGAGTAATTATTAGAAGTACCTATCGCAGAAGTCACTTTTAGAAATTATGAAATGTAATTAACTATTATTTAATTTAAGTTCACACACACACGTGGTCACGGTAGCTTGTATGAGTTCGTACTATTCTTCCAAGCCAATCACACGCCAGTAATGTTTTATAGCAGTTTATTCGCGCTACAATTTAAATATTGAATTCACATACATAATAATAACAATCTGAAATTTGATGCTTATAAACAATTATTTCTTACCCATAAGATATCTTCAAGGTCAGTAATCTTATAAGTAACTAGCTCAAATTACCCGGCTTTGCTAGGGTTCAAGTTTTTTTAACTTCTTTTGTATATTAGCATTGTTCCTATTCCATCACCCAACCAGGACAGACACACATATACACAACAACCTTTCCCTCCGATATTTTCCAGATACCATAGCTGAGACTCGAACTGAGAAGAAATAGACAGTGACTAGAAGTGTTCTGTCCCGCACAACAATGCACTATCCAACTGTGCTACCGTTTTTAAAAACGCCACTATAGATCAATACTCTAAGCAGGATTCGAACCCGGGACCTTGGTCTAAAGTCTACTGTATAAGCATTGAGTTACTGAGCTGACTTCAACCTCCAATGTTACCCCTTGGAGTTGAATTCTGCATCCCTACCAAATTTCAAAGATGTAGCTGGAATGATTTGGAAGAATTAACCCCCCATTCACTTCCTTATGGGGAGCAATAGGGTTTCTTCATCTATATCTAGAAACCTACATTAGCCTTGCATTAATCCGTATAACTACGCTTTTGACCGGTAGGTGGCTCATTTATGAAGAGCTGTGACATTAAGCCACGCACACCGTTTAACGACTCTGCTGTCAACGGTCAAACGTAAATTGAGTATATTAATAGCCGTGTTCGCCCATTTGTAGTTTTATCTGTATACAAAATAAAATCGAAAGCAGAGTATGTAACTTAATAACAAGATACATGTCAAGTCCAACTTTACTGACAGGACCCTCTTGTATAAATCAAAAATTGTTTTTAGCCCAAACGATCGGCTTTTTTTTCCATGCCTCAAACACAAAGCAGTAAGTATTCAATAGTTCTGGCTCTATAATTGAAACAATTTTAAAAAAAATTGCATTGTTTACCGAAATCACATTTGAAATAATAAGTACAATTTTTTTTGGTCTTTTTTTTTAATTATATTTTAGGATACACATTTTTTAGAAATAAAGTAATTATATGACTTCTTGGTTGAGCAATTAGGACTCCTGCACCTTAAAATCCAGGGTTTGATCTCCGGCCGAGGTTCTAAGATTTTCACTTTTTTATACCTAATATAAGGATGTATAGTAATTGTGATTTTTTCCGACCTTAAGATTTTGATTGATTTATACGTTTTGAACACTTCTGAATCCATTTTGACTATTTTCCGAATGATGTCTGCCGGTGCGTGTGTGTGTGTGTATGTGTGTCCGCAATAACTCAAAAAATACTACTTCCCAAATTTGGCAGTTAAAATTGTCACCAACATTTTAGGTGACACATTCAATTTGGTGAATGTGGTACCACCAGAAGAGACACAATGAATGAAAGAAGAAAAAAGGTACAATTTGGGGAAAAAAATTAAAAATTTTTACTACACTTATGGACAGATGATATCGACCAATTATAATGAAAAAACATAAGTTTATGGAAAAAAATCTGTCTGCATGTCTGTAGTATCGCGATAGCAGCCACAGTTTTGACATAATGCTTTCAAATCTGGTACACATAATAACTTCGATGATGATCAAAATTCGCCAGCTGAAAGGAGGTCCACGAACCCAAACTTTTCTTTTTTTTGCCTTCAAAAAAATATATATATTTTTGACGAAAGATTATAAATCATGTCTACTATATCAAGCCAATAAAATATATTTTTCAAGTATTTTAATAAAGCTGATATGTAAACTGAAATTTTTTACACATTTGACCTCATAAAATGGGCTTAGGATTAATTGAACAGTTTGACATTTGAAATTTCTAATTAGTTACAAAAATGTCAAACTCGATTTAATTGAGGTAAGTGAAGAATTAAATAGAATGATTTTTTTTACATCAGGATGATATATACTGGTATAAGTAAGTTAGGTGCTGGCCACATCAGTTATTTTCTAAAGCAGAAATATACTCGGATATTGTGTGTGTGTTCGTTGTCTCTAAATGTGTATCCTCTTCCCTCACAATATAGCCTTGGGGCTACAGGTGGTTGTTTAATCTAATTTAGTTTAATATTTACAAACAGTTTTGAATCGCAGTTAAACTTCTTGAGAGAATTTCACAGCGTTTAATTTATCTTCATTCCTAGCAAGTATTTAACTAAAGTAGACGTCATGTCATGTTATCTGTTCAACAGCACCTCATCGGTTTTCTTTATTCCTAGTATTTATTCAATCATTTAAATATCTTCAACCTCTTAAGCCTTTGCCAATTTTTGACTAACAATTTATTTCTAATTTCTTTCCCCACATTGATAAATTTGTGGAAAATTTTTCGTAAATTTGTTTTTCATTAAATTTGTCAAACCAAAATTCTGAACGATTAGTGAAACGAATTGACATAATCTTGACAATAAATGTTGGTTCGGTATCCAAGTTGTCATTTTTAGAAGATACGCTGTTTTAAATTTTGTGGAAAATCTTTCTCAAAAGTTACACAAAGTTTTAAATCAAGTACACTCAAAACGAAAATTTCAGTTTTCATTTTTTTTAATCTTGGTGTACGAATAAATTATACTGAAAACATTATTTAAACAATTTAAAAACAAATTAAGTTCCTCTTCTTGATAAAAGTTAAAATATAGAGTGGAATGAAAAATAATATTAACTGAAAATTTTTGTTAATTATTATTTACTAACTTTTACAAATCTTATCACAGATAAGTATAACATA
Organism: Rhamnusium bicolor; assembly: GCA_029963845.1. Taxonomy (NCBI): domain Eukaryota; kingdom Metazoa; phylum Arthropoda; class Insecta; order Coleoptera; family Cerambycidae; genus Rhamnusium; species Rhamnusium bicolor. Next base: position 1,129,499 of record JANEYF010004462.1, read on the forward strand.
TATCTTTTTAAACAATTATTTTCCCGGCTATTTGCCAAAACGCTGAAACTTGGATTACAAAAAAAGATAATATGCACAGTCAATAACATTATTGAGTCAGTACTACTGACTCAATAATGTTATTTTTAATTTCAACTATTCTGTCCAGTAAAACCAAAAATAAATAAAACACAAGGTACTCACCAGTTGACACTCACTTTAAAAAAACTTTAAATTATCTACCGACACGTGTTTCCGCCTGCATCGCTTCATCAGGGTAGCCAGCACATTTAAAGAATCCAAAGTAACCAAACTTGTAAACCTTAATGTAATAAACATTAATGGCTTCAGAGAACAGAATAATTGAAATTATATAGTGGAAATACCCCTTAGGGTGTAACGAAATTGCAAGCTATTTCATTCCAGTTTGTTGTGTTCCGCGAGGAATTAAGTTTCTGCTAGTCTAGTCCAGATGGCACCACTGATTTCTACTGGAACAGTTGGCGTTGCAGATTTTTGCACTAAATATCTATCTATCTTTATTGCTCATACTCTACTCTCAAATGTCTGTCTCTTTCCAAACTATAATCGAGTTTAGGTAGCAGAATACTACGATGCTACTTTCTTCTTACTAGGGCAGCCAGAGACAGTGGTTGTCTCTGGTGCCGCGTTCTGATGGAAACCATCTCTAGTTCTGCGGTCTGGTAATATTTATATGTTATCTGGTATTATCTTGTGATTTTATGCTAATCATTATTTAAAAAGTTGCTATATTGATTTAAAGTACCGTTGAGGTAATTTTGATAATAATATTGTACCGTAATTATCTTAATTTACGCCTTGGGCGAATTTACCTTTCGGTGATCAGTTCACCTGGTTGTTCTTTGGAACAGCCATTATTAATATTGATTAGTATCAATTTATCGTGCCTTGCTGGCAATTTATCTAATATCTCTTTGATATTGTAATAACTTCGTGTGCTAATTTAAACTAACTTTCGGTTATTGTAAATTTTAGATTTACTCGGCAACGGATGTCGCCATTTTGTATCGTAGTTAGTTGTTTTCTGTCTTTGTATCTTGATGTTTTAGGTCACTTAGCTACGTTGGTAGCGCTCTCTAAACAGTGGTGACTGGTGACATTTGGAGATTGGTACACCTGGTTGGACCAAACCAGCAAACCTATTTGTTTATAACCTTTGTGAAAATTATCTAATTTGGTGCATTTGTTTTGTGGTGGATTATTTCATACCAGTGCATATATTTATCAACCAGACCTCAGTAACGTAAGGTTTTTCTAAATTTAAAATATCGACTGCTTCCTTGACCGTTTACTTAGTATTTAATCATGAACGCTGCTCTAGTGGAACTTTGCCTAGTTCTCTGGCAAAAATACCTGCCTAGTTATCTGGCACTTGATTAACTTTTAATTATCTAAAGTAAACATATAGTCAAGTATATATCTTTATTTAACTTTATCTGCTATTCATTAGAACCTCTCTCCGAGGAACCAATAAATGATTTATTTTAACGTTACCTTTAATTTGAAAAACTCTCATATTGTTTTATATTTAGCAAATATTTATCTATGTTATCTTTCTAGTTGTCTGTCTGTATACAGACATTCTAAATTCTATTTTCTTGAAGATTAACTTCTTTTAGTACAAAAATATCTTAACATTTAGTGAATACCTATTTCACTTGTTTATTATCGTAGCTACACCTAGTTTATTTGTTGGACTAGTATTTTGTCTGTTTAACGTAACTTCTATTAATACTTAAGTTAGTTGAAGTCTTGAACTTCCTAAAATATTATAGGATACCGATCCTAATTTGTTTAGTTTGCAATTTACTCTGTAAATTTGTGTTAACTCATTTTGTCTACGTAGCTGGACAATTCAAACGTCACAGCTTTTAACTTTATTTGGCCTGTAATACTGATCTCATAAAACTCTCCCCTTTTTATGTTAATACCTCGACCAAGAGAAGAGGATAACTGGTGGATCGAACTGATCATTATATACTGGGTGGAGCAGGAAAATTATATTTTACACAACTGGCATTTTTTCTCAAGGGTAACTGCAGTACTGACAGTGGTGTGTCAAATTGACACCGAACCCATTAAGAGCCTAGACGTTGGTGGATTCTTCGCTGGACTAACCCATTGGAAGTTACGTAAGATCTTCGTCCCCAGTAAACACATATATTTGGTCAGAAGAAATTTGTGAGAGATCAGGCATTTCATTTTTCATTTTTTTTTTCTCTTTCAATTACATATATTCTTTTGTGTGGTTAATTGTGGGTCTTCAACCCCATAGATTTTTTTTGACTTGTAAATATTGTGCATATAGATTATTATATTTTTTTATTAAATAATATCTTTTTATTCAACTTCCTTACCAACCGAATTCAAGTTTTAACGTTATCTTTACCTTTTAATGTAAAATTTTAATTATTTGGTACTTGCAAAAGTCCTGGCGCCCAGCCTAGATTTTGGTGATAACTCAAATCAATCTAAGCCCTTATTCACGACCTGCTCACTGAGCTACCGGTTCATAAGTACAACCCCCAGCTTATTGTGTTATGCCAACAATTGGACGGAGGGTGTTGCAAGGGTCAATGAAATAATTTAAAAACAAATTAAGTTCCTCTTCTTGATAAAAGTTAAAATATAGAGTGGAATGAAAAATAATATTAACTAAAAATTTTTGTTAATTATTATTTACTAACTTTTACAAAGCTTATCACAGATAAGTATAACATATATCCTTTTAAACAATTATTTTCCCGGCTATTTGCCAAAACGCTGAAACTTGGATTACAAAAAAGATAATATGCAACATTATGTTCAGTACTACTGACTCAATAATGTTATTTTTAATTTCAACTATTCTGTCCAGTAAAACCAAAAATAAATAAAACACAAGGTACTCACCAGTTGACACTCACTTTAAAAAAAAATTATCTACCGACACGTGATTTGAAAACCATGAAAATTAGTTGATAAAAAGTCGTTGTAAACATATTTTGCTAGAACTGTTAACTATTCAAATATTTAAAAAAACAATTGATATATTATTTCGAATATTTCTTTTTGCTTAAATGAAAATTAATTAAATAGTCTTAGTTAAAACGGACCCTTTCACGCTTTCCCGCAACCATTAATACAGATGTGAGTTAAAACAGATTATTTTAGCATCCTTTTGAATAATCTGAAGTGGGTGTCTCAGGTCATTACCTCAATCATTAATTTCAGATGTCACCAAACTCACAAACAGGGGTCAGGTCAGGTGAAGACGACCAATTAATTTTAACCCAATTATATTTTATTGTATAACCCTTTCATTTGCAATATAATCCCTGAATGACAGAGTTGTTTTTGTACGGAGCAGATCCGTGTATAATCTCTTTAGCAAATTTAAATATTTTGTGTAACAATATATCCTTTTATATTCCAAATCATTAGTTATTATTGTCTTTTTCATGAGTAATAGAGAAAAAGGCTTGGTAAATAAAAACTGTTTGCTCTGGCTAGAAATTTATAGTTATGACGCAACTAGGCTGCCTAAGATAAATATATATATATATATATATATATATATATATATATATATATATATATATATATATATATATATATATATATATATATATATATATATATATATATATATATATATATATATATATATATATATATATATTTATATATTTTTATAGCAATTGTGTTCTTGGGATTTTGGTTCTTTAATGATATGAATGAAAATCTAAATTGTTTATTTATTCATCAACACATTTTACAAACGTTTCGGTGGCTGTTTTCCACCTTTTTCAATGCAATAACTTAAACGAAAATGCAATGACTTAAACGAAAAACAACTTTCTTTCAAACTATGTATTATATATATATATATATATATGTATATATATGTATATATATATATATATATATATATATATATATATATATATATATATATATATATATATATATAATATTTTATTTAAAAGTCAAAAGTTGTTACCTCTTCCGGTTGGACCGGAAGCGATACTTTTAGACAATAAGTGCAAAGTGCAGCTTTTATGCCAGAAATGGTATGCCAAAATTTTTAAATTGTATTCCTAAAATCAACCCGGTATAACACATATTTTTAACACGCTTTTATTAGCTTCACTTGTATGTTTGCTTGTTTGTTTGTTTGTTTGCTTGTTTGTTTGTAACCGACTCTTTGGGACCAGATTTTAACCCACTTTAAACGGACAGATTTAATTGAAACTTTGTACACTTATTAAGAACCGGTAACAATACAATAATTTGATAAGTTTATATCATTATCCTGTTCAGGATCGCCAATCCTTTCCTCACGTATCCCTGCGTGAAAGCAAAGGCTTAATATGTCAGTAGATTCCATAATTGTTAATTAGCCCGGTGGTCGAGTGGGTTAAGGCAGTCGACGCGAAACGACAGACTCCTCCGGCGTGAGTTCGAACCTCACGGCTGAAATAAAATTTTTTTTTTTCAGAAATATCAGCTTGGATCGTAATATGTTATAATATCAGCATCAATAAGCAATATAAATATAGTTTAAAACAACTAAAAAACACGCTTTCATAGTACATCAAACTAAAAAGTTAAAAATAAATTAGGTTTAAAAAATCTAAAAAACACGCTTTTAAAGCACATCAAACTAAAAGTGAAAAATAATTATTAATATAAACTGTCAAAAAATAATGAACGAAAAATACGAGTATTATTGTGAAAAAAGCGTGGGGTGCTCGATATACGAAAAATATTGCACAAAAAGCACTCCCAAGCTTTTTTTCACAATAATACTAGTATTTTTCGTTCATTATTATTTTCAGTTTATATTAATAATTATTTTTCACTTTTTAGTTTGATGTGCTTTAAAGTGTTAGTTTTTATTTTTTCTTAAAATTTATGTTTTTATAACTAAAATATATGTGTAACGTTAAGTGGAAGAATTGTTTATAATACTCTCTCTAACAACCAAACATCGCCATTTCTTAGTTATAAACTCTGTATATTATTTTATGTGTATCAAATGAAAATTTAAACATCTCATATAATACAATTTTTCTGTAACAATATAAATTTAGGGTGATCTTACTGACAGAGGATATTACTTTACTGACTCACAAATACAACCTCTAACAAGCGAAGTAAACTGCCTTTTGAAATACTGTTTCACTTCACCCTGCTCCAAAGGTTTCGTTATATTGTGTTATAATTTAATGGTTCGTTTAATGCACTTCAAGATGTAGTACATGCATTGGTATATTTCACCAAAGAAGAACGTAGACAGACTTAATGTTTTGCAAGCATTTGCAGACATGGGATGTCGTGGAGGATTTACTGCAAACTGCACACATTCATCTAAAGTAGCAAGGTTACAATAAAAAATAGATAAATTGCATGAGTGATTAGCCTGGTCTGAGAAGGATTAGTTATTTGTAATTCTAATTTGTGCACTTAGTCGACAAGAGATTTAGATGTAATTTATTTTCGATATTAAACATTAACAATGGAATGGATTTAGAATCTAGAGCTGACAGCAGACATGACAAATACTAACATAAACAATACTCGCTGAATACGTTAAGACTTCTGTTATAAACTGAAATTAAAGTATAATTGGACACTGGACACTTGAGAAATTGCCGCAATTTTTTTCAAGAATCAATAAAAATTATGTCAAATTATGATATTTTTATGATGAGATTATTTTAAACAAATTATAGATTAATTAGAACTGAATTTGATAAAGTTCATAAAAACGCTGCTAAAACTCAATAGTAATTAATTCTGGTTTTATTACAGGCGCAGACAAGAGTGAAAAAAATATTAAAAAATAAATATATTTAAAAAAACAAACCCCCCTTAGCCAAAAAATTAAAAGGATTTCGATTTTAAGTTTTAAGATTTTTTTAATTATAATGACAAATATATTCCATGATTAGGATACGAGTTGATGTATCCTGAATTGCTTTATTACTTCTCTCCTGCTTATGCAGTTTCTCAAGTGAGAAAAAGGGACAAAATTTAAGTATACATTCACCATAGCTATAAAGCGTAAAACTTGTTACTTACAAATTATTTAAAAAGCATCAATTCCCTGAATGAAATTAATAATATAAATTATATTTGGTAGCTAGTAAGCGTGAAATCAGAAATCGTTAGTTGCAGGCCATCTTTATTATCAAACAACACATCCCATTCATTATCACTTTATGAGAATTCTCATAACTTTAATAATGTTGAAATAAAATAAGGCACTTATCCATTTTGTTTCATTTATTTGGCTTATTTCCTAGATGCACGCCTTTGATTTTTTACTTTCTTATACCTAATATAAGGAAGTAAGTATAGTAATCGTGATTTTATCAGGATTTTGATTGATATATACGTTTTGAACTCTATTGTTTTCCGAATGATGTCTGTCAGTGTGTGTGTGTGTGTGTGTATGTGGCTGCGATACTTTAAAAAATACTAACGGGAGACTTCCCAAATTTGGCAATTAAGATTTTCAACAACAGTTTAGGTGACACATTAAATTTGGTGAATGTGGTACCTCCAAAAGAGACATGATGAATGAAAGAAAAAGATAGGTACAATTTCGGAAAAAAAATAAAAAAATATTTATTGTTTGTATTCCCTCTTACAAAAATTCATCTCTTCGATCTTCCTTTCCATTTATGGCAGCATATATTATTAATAATTTGCCATTCCAATATCACAACATGTCAATCTCAACTGTTAAATCTAAATTAAAAAAGGGCATAATTTCATCTAGATTAGAAAATTTTAATGTACTAATGTTCTAAATTAAAAAGGTTTTTATATTTGTTTTCATTTCGTGCCGATATATTATAAATGCATATTTTTGTACACAGGAAGCGACATAAAGCAACACCGTTGATACACTTTCTTTTGGAATAAATTTCATGTCGGTACTTGTTCTGCTTGTTTTTCTTTTAAGACCATTGGCAAATAAAAGTTGTCATTCAAAAGTAGATGATTTCCGCAAAAAAAAAGTGAAGAAAAAAAAAAAAAAAAATTTTTTTTTTCCCCCCCCCCCCCCTCTTTTTTTTTTCCCCGGGGGGGGGGGGGGGCACCCCCGGGGGGGGGGGGGGGGGGGGACCCCCCCTTTTTTTTCTCCCCCGGGGGGGGGGGGGCCTTGCGATTCAAGATCAAGTACCAAGCTAGGATAGTTTATTTGTAGTTTTCGAGGGTTCTCTAAACAATCGTTAGTGAAGAGGACAAACGAACTTTTCTTAATTGAATAAGATACCTTTGTACATTTTGGTCCAATATTTTAGGTTTCATTTTTGGATTTGTCAACAGTTTCAATTGTTATTAAAATTGTTTTAATCAATCACTCTAAAAAATGCGATTGTGTAAATTTTCATCTCGATTATACTCAAACATTTTTTATACATGAATTTTTTATCAACTTAAGTTTTCAGTTATAGAAATCAAAACGTTTAAGATACTTATTTAAAATTATCAATTCAGTTTTTGTTAAACTAAAAATTACATTTTATAGTTTGGATAATAACTAGATTGTTATGGCTACCAGGAAGTAGGATTGTCTTGTATACATATATTGCAATAACTACTGACGCTGAACTAGTGAAGCTTAGAGTTAACACATAACGAAACAAAGGCTAAAAATAGAGAAATCGCTTACTTCTGTCGATAAATCTGAAAGTGCCGGAAAAGCCCGTAGAATTGCCCGTCTGTGAGCTGGAGTGGAATTCCAGGACCAGTCCAGGACCTGATGAATATAGCATGGTGGGAATATCTGCAAGACTTCCACACAGCAATGTTTTCCCACGGAGTGTATTCGTTTACTTTTCCACTATCTAGGTGCACGAAAACTTTTAGGTAATCACCACGGATACATCTGTAATAAAAAATGTATAATTAAAGGACTGAAATTAAAATAAACTATTTAGTTCGAACGTGCTACGTAAAATGATATATTTACGTGTGCCATCTGACACTATTACATTATTCCCATCATATAATTCTTCTAGAAAGTTTTAATGGATAGAATATTTTAGTCTTATTTTAAACCACCTTCTTTTTACTAAAAAACAATATGAAAAGTTTTACCTATTAAACTAATTACATTTTAATGCATAATAAAATAATTGACCTACTACGTACAAAATTAAATGCCAAAACGTAAAAATCGTAAAAAAGAGTAAAATTTGCGTGAAAATATTTTTATTTATGAATTTTAATTACAAAAAATTAAACATTAAATAGAGATCGGACGGTAGCGATAAATTCCTACGACTTTTACGTAGATATATTCTATTGTAAACAACTAATTAAATATTCCCAAACAATATAAAATTATAAAATATTCTTATGTAGTATGTAATAAATCTGCATTCTTTATAAAAATAGGAACAAAAAATTAATAGAGGTTTTTGTCAGGTAAATGGACGGTTTGCAGCTATAAAAAAACAACTACTTACTGACCATCATCTTGACGAAGTTGAGTGTCCTATGGCAATGCGTATGCATAGATAGATATAGACGGGTCCGCCTTCGCTGTCACTTTTACGCCCACTGCCCCAAATTGATTACACTCTTAATACTTCATATTTATAAATCTTCTATGTGAATCATATAATATATAATAATAAAGTGAACTTGTGGATTAGCAGTTGCAATTTAACGGCACAGAATAATATTGCACAATCTGTAAAATTGTGCTTTTGTGCAACGTCTAAACAAACATTAAGATACACTCCTATCCCTCTGCGATGGATATAATTTTTCCCACTTAGTCTAAGGTTTCTAGCAAATGATTTCTTCCAACGACTTTAATTTGCCTTCCTATTTCACTTTTTCGTTTTTTCTTACTACTCTCAATTTTAGATTTTCCAGTACACTCTTGCACATTTTCCGTTTTCGACTTTCTTCAAGAATCTTCATCGGAGTCTTAATTTTCTTCAGACGGCTGAATTCTCTCTCATTAGGAATAGGAATAGTAGAGAATCTTAGGATCAGTTTTACACGCAGTACAGAAAATTCTTCCCTTAGGATCCAAGATAGCGGCTATTTTCTGAAATATAACCAATATAACCCGTATATTGGCTAAAAAGATTTAATGTGGCTGTTTTAAATATATTTTGTCTGGCACGTATAATTTAAAAACAGTCGTAAGATATTTATGCGTAAAAGAAGTTACTCGGTCAAATATATTACAGGGTGGTTCAAAATAATAAAAAAAACGTTTCTAAATTTTTTTTATTTTTTTCAGGAAACTGAAGAAATTAACAAAAGGGTTTAGCGTACTTTAAACCGTTATATTATCGTTTTGGTCGTCGATAGTCCATGATTAACTGCAACGAAAAATGTCGCTAGTTAATGATTACGTAATCCCGGAAAGTTAATTTACCTTTTATTAACACAGTTGCCCTTGCAAACTATACACTGTAGTGTGCAGGGGAAGCCAGCCAGCCGACAAGTGCATCTCATGGCTTCACAACGTGATTTACAACCATAACGGTCTAGGCAAGACAACTCCTTCCAAATTTTACTAATTGTCGACCAGTTTGGCACCCAAGTGGTTCCAGATAACCTCCAACCCTAAGGCGAAAGGGCCGGTGGATCAATAATTTATTTTTTGTTGCAAAAAGCTCTATTCTAACTTTGGCAAGACATTGAAGTTTGTATGGGGATCATACAAGTAACAAGTAAATGTCTCCGATAAAATAACTGTATCTTCAGCGAGCTCAAATACTGGCCTAGATAATGCCATAAAAGCTGCGGTAATTTCAGGATGCAGTTACCAAATTTTGAATCATGTACATTTTCCTTTAGATGCAAAAAATTACGTATCACAACCCGTGAACGAATGAAAGCCCCTAAGCGCTTCTGATTTTTTACATTAATTATTTTTCATCCATGGCGAACCTGACAACCATGGAGATGCTGGTAGCATAAAATTTACAATAAATAAGAACAATAATAGATAAGATACAACATATCTTTGTATTTAAAATCATAAAAAACAGAGATTTGAAAAATGTAAAAAAAAATATAAGATAAAAATGTAAGTTCGGGTTCTCCTGCTTTTATGGAACCACCTGTATATTCTTTGTAAGGATTCTAAGACAGTTTGTTTGATTCACTATAACTTTTATTTAAAACATTTTTTTCAAACTCGAAAAATAAAATATAGGGTTTAGGCCTTTTCGTTGGGTAATACTGTACACATGAGTAAGAAGCACAAATGTTAAGCACGTACTTACAAGTTAAAAACGGTGTTAATTAGTGATAAAGGTCGTACAAATATGGGCGATAGCTCATTGGATTCGGAATGACATGACGTCTAGAAAAATGTATAAAAATTGTTTACCAGCACATAAAAAATTGCAAAAGTTATTAGCAAATTAAGATAAAAAAGGCATTTAGTTTTTCGAAAATAATTCAGAAACGATTAATAATTAAAAAATAAAAAAAAAGATTCTTAAAGAGGACGAAATTTCCGATAAAGAAGCCTGAACTCCCGAAACTGTACCTCCATTATTAATAATTTTAATTTGATGGTGAAAATAGTGCTCCACGCGGCGAGCGCCACGCTGCCGCAGACCTCAGATCCGACCGTAGCAACAAACAAAAATTTTTTTTAGCTGTAAAATATTAATTAAAAAATTTCAAAAAATTATTGGATCATCTAGACATCTCAAGGAACAATGTCCACTTAAAAAAATTTTTTTTATCTATTTTTCATAAAATGCGCTTATTGTTAATTAAGAAATTTTTTTCGGAGTTCACGTTTATGTTTATAATCAGATAATTCTTAAACTAAAGACGTGAAAATTATAACCGAAGCTGGATACATTGTGACAAGTATACTTTATGAAATAATAACATCACGATATTTTTGATTATTGTAGTTCATTAGTTATTAACTTTTTACGTTAACAAAAAACTAATAAACGATAAAAAATGGTGAAAAAAATTTTTTTTTCAATATTTGTTATTATTACTGTTTTTGTATATCAAAACACTATTAGATTTTATAATTTTTAAATTTTTAGTGTTATTTGTTTAAAAAAATGTTATAGAAAAATGGATTAGTTGCATATTTTAGAAAAAAAATTTGTTCCAAATTATTAGTGGAATAATATGATGAAAAAAATTTTTTTTTTACTTTAAAAAATTTTTTATTGTTAATAATCATTTTTCATTATTTAAATAATAAATTAAAAGATTTTTTTTCTAAATTTATCATTTGCAATTTTCTACAAAGTAAAAAAAAATTTTTTTTTCGCTTAAAATTTGATTATTTAATAAACAATGGTCAAATGTATTAATATTATTTTATAGAAAAAAAAATACTAAAAACCATATATTTAACCAATACAAAAAAAAAGAATTTCTGTTTTTTATAGAATTTTCAATTTTGCTACTCTACAGAAATTAATGTGCCTCCTTCTTTTGTTATTAACCTCTATATCTTTTAAACTATTAGAGATACAACAATGGATATTCAAGTCGTTTTTATAAAGGATTAATTACTCTTTAAAATGAGTTAACCACCTAGTTTGTAACTATTGTTAATCATCTATTATATGCATTTGTTTATAAAAAATTAAGGTCTTTTTTGTCATTTTCGAATCATTTATGACTTATAGCTTACTAAATATTGCAGATACAGTAATAGACCTTCAAGACAATTTTGTTCAGTGATAAGATATCTACCGGATAAGCTTTTGATCATATCCATATCTCTTATAGTTTAAACCATAAACGTATTTTATTAATATTCTTCAAATTCGTATTCCGTTATATATGATTTCTTATTTTTAAATGGTTTTAAATGGTTAAATATATGGTTGTTTTTAGTTTTTTTTTCTATAAAAAAATATTAATACATTCGACCATTGTTTATTACAAATTGTTTATTAAATAAACAAATAAATTTTAATCGAAAAAAAAATATTTTTTACTTTGTAGAAAATTGCAAATGATAAATTTAGAAAAAAAAATCTTTTGTTAATCTATTATTTAAACGATGAAAAAAGTTTAAAAATGATTATTAACAATAAAAAAAATTTTTTAAGAAAAAAATTCTTTTAAGAAAAAATTTTTTTTTAAAATCATAATATCATTCCACTAATAATTTGGCAAAAAAAATTTGTCTAAAATATGCAACAAATCCGTTTGTTTATAACATTTTTTAAACAAATTCCACTAAAAATTTAAAAATTATGAAATCTAATAGTGTTTTGATATATAAAAACAGTGATAATAACAAATATTGATAAAAAAAATTTTCACCTTTTTTTATTGTTTATTAGTTTTTTGTTAACGTAAAAAATTAATAACTAATGAACTATAACAATTAAAAATATCTTGATGTGATTATTTCATAAAGTATAGGTACTTGTCACAGTCCAACATCGGTTATAATTTTCATGTGGGATGTCTAGATGATTCGAGAATTTTTTTGAAATTTCTTAATATATCATAGCTAAAAGAATTTTTTTTTGTTGCTACGGTCAGATTCTGAGGTCTGCGGCAGCGACGCGCTCGCTGGGCGGAACACTATTTTCACCATTAAATTAAAATTATTAATAATGGAGGTACAGTTCCGGGACTTTTTTTATCGGAAATTTCGTTCTCTTTAAGAATCTTTTTTTTTTAATTTCTTAATTATTAATAGTTTCTGAATTATTTGCGAAAAAATAAATGCCTTTTTTTATCTTAATTTGTTAATAACTTTTGCAATTTTTATACATTTTTCTAGTCGTCATTCCGAATCCAATGAGCTATCGCCCATATTTTTACGACCTTTATCACTAATTAACATCGTTTTTAACTTGTGAATTAGACTATTATAAGTACAACATTTGACAGATATCCCTCACAATATTTCAATTTCAGTTAGCATAGTTGTGCATAAGAGAATTTACATTTGCAACTATATACAGTGTGTAAAACGGCTAATGTGGCCAACCGTTAATAAAGACTGATTGAGCAAGCGAGATGAACATAACAGTGTGAGTGTAATGTAGCTGGCTGATGGAGCATAAGATTGAACCTGTCCTTATGATCGGTGGGTGTCTTATTCCATCTCATTTCATCCTAGTTCGCAGCTATCGGTCATATTCTTTTTCTAACTTGCCACACTTGGCGTTATACATATGGTATATTGCTTAGTGTATTCAACGATTCCTTCTTATAGATGCAAGATGTGCAGGATATTTAATTAAAAAAACATATGTGAAATTTTGCACAAGATCCATTTTTTAGTTTCCTTCTGTACGGTAAACTGGCAATTTAGAACATAAAGAAGATATAGCCTATCTGAAAAATTATGGAAAATACTGAAAGAAAACCCTTGCTATTATTACACTGTAAATGATCGTAAAAATAATAGGGTATAAATATGAAGATTTTTATTATTTTAGTATATCAAGTTCTACCATTTTACTGGAGTTTATTGAATGAAGAGATCACCGAACTATGAAAAGGCATGAAAAAATGCGAGGGGAAATAAAAGTTAACGAGATAAGTCAAAAGTAAAGTTGTTTTGTCGCAATATTCTGATGTATTTGATTAACATTAATAGTAGCTTATAGTTTTGATCTATCTTCATCACCTCATTGGACTTGAAACATAAAATTCGACCCTTCATTTATTTCACACCTCCACAAACTAAAACTGAACGCCAATTAACTATGTTTTATTAATTAATTTATATTTTTATTATTTATAACTTATTTATTAATTAAGTGTGTTTTAATTGTTATGTTATGTTAGTGGTATCTGTAAGTAGAGTATAGGGTGTCCCAAAATGCTTGATTTTAGCTGTTTCTCCTACTTTTAGTTCAGATAAAGTAAAACCATCAATGTCATAATTTCTTTATTTCTGAATAGGTATTAATCAAGCAGTAAAAACTTTCTGCATGCACTTTACTTCATATAATAAGATGCATCTTTCAAAAAAACTGCGTCACCACTAAATTTTAAGATATCAAGTCCAATTTTGTCATTTCAAATAGGAATTATAGTTGGCTTTGACTTCAATATATTGGAAAAAAATTCAAGCTCTCCAAAAACTTATAAGTTGGGGTGTATTATATCATATTATCAGCAGGAAAGATATAAAAATATTTCTATTTAAAATGACTATTTAGCAGGGGCGTGCGGTGAGTTTTGATACAGGGAAGCAGTTTGTGATATAGAGTGATGGGTAGCGCGAGGCCCCGAGCGAAGCGAGGCCCGAGCGAAGCGAGGCAAAAATTATTTTAAGAAAAGGGACGTGGCTTCCGTATACTCATTTTAAAACAAATGTCGAAAGCTGCAAAGTTATGATATCTAGAAAAAAGTACACTTGTAGGACCGCCACTCCTCAATAAACATAAAACATAAAAACCACAAAAATTAGACAACCCCCGATTCTAAAGCCGAAGCTGCACGGGCGAGGGTTACACTTATGAAAAAAACGCAGACACACAACCATATCCACCGACATTGCCAGCACCGGTGGCGAGGATTGAACCCGCAGCGAAATAGAGAGTTTGTTAAGTAGTTAACATGCACATACCTACCTATTTACAATGTAGTTTAATCCGCCTCTCCTTTTTTGTGATGTCGGAAATAACTTCGTCGTAAAAGTTTTTATTCTCGTGTCCGTTTTGATGATTTTGAAAAAAAGGCAGCCTTTCCACTAATACTTGAAAAAAAACACTTTGCACTCTTTAAGACACGCTGCAGATTGAGCTAGAACTAAATTTAATCGATGCGCAAAACAATGTACAAATATTGCATTCTGAAAAGTCTCTTTTACTTTGGCCTGCAGGCCCCCCAATTCACCAGCCATTACAGCGGCCCCATCATAACTTTGGGCGATAAGTTTGGCACCACACTGTAGATCATCGACTATCTGACAAACTATAGTATATAAAGCTGCGGCCGTTCATGGCGTTGCTACGTCTAAAAATCCTAAAAAGCGCTCTTGGAATTTCCCATTTGGATTTATGTACCGTACTACGATTGACAACTGTAATATCGGTTGTTTCATCTAACATAACTGCACCAAAGGAGCTTTTTTATTTCTTGCTTGATCTTTTCTAAAACAATATTGCTTATCGACTGAATCAAATCATTTTGAATATGATTTGATGTACCGCGAAATATCGTGGAGTGTTCCAGATGGTTACTTAAAATTGTATCGTATTTTGCTAATAAATCAACTAAATTGATAAAATTGCCCCTATTAGCAACGCTTCGAGATTCAGTATGACCTCTAAAACTAAGTTCATTTTCGCCGAGAAAACAAACAATATCAATAAGTCCTTTTAACACTCTCAATTCGTGATTTTCCAAATGTTTATTCTTTTAGTACCGCTCCCAAATGAGTTTCACACTTACCATGCCTTTTTGTCACTTTCTGAATGTTGTTTAAATCTGAAAAGCCATTTTTATTCCAAACACCTTTTTCATTTGTGAACAGTACACATGGCCAACAAAACAATTTACACAAATTTTCACAACCCCTTAACCACTGATTAGCACTGTACACTTCAATATTAAAGTACCTATAGCATGATTTAACTTTCGTTTTTAAGAATTTTAAATCAGGTGTTGGTTTCCCATTTCTAATAATATCCAGTTTATCTTGAAACGAATATGTTGAAAATCCCCTTTTCAACAAATTGCACACCACACAAACGCAAATAATATTTTCCACAGTGCTAGAACCAGCTTCCAAATTTAATAAGTAATTCTAAATCTGCGTACACGTGCACTAATATTCAACGTTTTAAAAATCACTTGTCGCCGCACCACAGGTTTAGAAACACCAAAAAAGTTTTTACAAATATAGCACAAAAGCTGAGAATAATACTAGGAAGATTAATATTAAGTATAATATTAAAATCGATATTAAAATCGAGATTAAAATCTATAAAATAAAACGTATTACGATGCTATACAGCTCAGATATCAAGATTATGAAGTGGGGATGGGATGCATTTCAATAAGTTACCTACTTACCAGAGACAGTTGTCTCTGCTTACATATATTGAAGTTGCGCGAGTTCGTGTTGGCTCGATTAATCGAGTGCGTCATCGTTACGGTTTTAGCGTGCAACATTATATCAGCTGCTGAAAAGCAGGGCCGTATCTATTGAAATTGGGTAAAAGTAAATTTTAATGATTAATATATGTGATAAATAATAATTAGGTTCTATTTATGTGTTTTTTTATAATAATCCCAGGGGAAGCACCGCTTCCCTTGCTTCCATGGACCGACCGCCACTGCTATTTAGTGACATTTGCATAGCTGGCTGCAAAAACAAGAGTTTTTTGTTACATAAGTCATATGTTGAAATATGAATAAACGATATTGCGGCATTGCAATTTCCTTTACCTAACAAACTAATAGTACAATAATGTAAGTACTATTAAAACACAAAAAAGATTTTATTTGAAGCAAACAACAACAAAATTTATTCAAAAATAGTGTTCGAATTGTGCGTCATTTTTCTCGAAATAGAGTCAACACCTTTTCTTGACAGATTTCTCAGCCTCTAAGAGTTATAAGACTATCATTTGAACGATAACATCCCTCACTCTACTCTAGGAGGCCGTTCGAAATTACCCCAAGCAATATAATAGACTACACACTAGCCGTTCGAAAAGTGGTATAATTTTGAACTGGGTAAATACGCATGTCGTTCGTAAATTGTCGGTGTAACACCCCGAGTGCACTCTACTTTAACCACCTCGATGAGCACGTTAAAGTTTACTCGTCATGCGCAGATGAACTCTCAGCTAAGATATTTCAAATATATTTTTTTGCGATGGGCATTGAATATTTCAATTTCAAATAAAATAAAAAAAGGTTGTAGTCGATACGTAAAACATTACAGCCTGTAGACACTTGTGAAAGATTCAAATAGGAAAATAGTGTTGTGTAATGATAAGCGTATCGAATAACGCAAGTAAATTTACGAGATCATTAGCTGAATTGATAAAGATAGGGCAGACTATAGTGAGAGTCAATTCTTCTTGGCTTCAGAAAAAGACCTTTTATAACTTACATTTCAAAAACGTCCATGCAAAAATATGAAGAAATACATGTTAGCCCCGTCAAGAACAGGAACATTAAAAAAAATTACTAACATACCAAATTTTACCTTTTACGTTCATAAAACAGAGTAATTAAAAAGCTCTAAGTTAATTTTGGACACACTCTAGATTTTCTCGTGTTTCTATAACTAGATGTTCTGAACCTTTTTCTGTTTTGGTGCCTATGTCAAAAATAAATCTTCTAGTATTAATTTCTTTAATAGGCTGGACCCTGAATCCGTTTTTGAGCGTAATACCTCGTAGGAAATAAAATTCTTTACAATAACGGTTTCAGTAATATTTGTCAATATTTTTCCAGAGTCAAAGTAATGAAGAATGCGAATTATTAGCAAAAGAATGCATTTATAAGATGCATTGGTACTGACTGATCTTTATTAGTAAAAGTTCGAAATTCCGCACTGTGTATTCGATTACTTATACTACTTACACTCTTTTGCTAAACTGTGCATTTTTAAATCCATCGACTTTGTAAAAATAATGAGAAAAATGGTAATTACTTTTTCGACCAATAGTCAAGAGATCTTTTTTTTTCTAGAAAATTCAATTTTCTACGAGGGAGGTAACTAAACCTTACGCTCAGATGAATTCAAAGGCCAGTAATCGTCACTGATACCGCAAGAGGTCGTATGCTAATAATATTCGACCGTTTTGAAAAATGATTGCTTAACTTTGAAACGTTGGAATTATGATTTATCGGTAGTAACGTACAGGGTGGGCAAATTTCGATGTTTGTATAGGGTAACTCGGTAACTGTAAGAGATACAAAAAAAATGGAAGACACTCTTCAGACAAATTCACTAACGAAAACAAAAATTTGCTATTGACTTTTGTTTTCGAGTTATAAACAAAAGTTCGATTTTTCGACTTTTAGACATGTCAATATCTTAGTTGTATATAAAGATATAAAAAAATCAACTTTCACATTCTTGAGGCACCTTTTTCTATATAATACAGTGGCGTCGAGAAAATTAAAAAAAAGGTGCAATTTCGAGATATGGCATAAAATTGTATTTTTTTAAAATGGAAATCATAGTTGATTATGGTTTAGTTAAAAAGGATATTTTTTTTCTCTTTTAAACTATATATCATATGTGGGGTCACTTTTGATGTGTAAATATTTAATAGCCAAAACAATCTTTCAGTAGATTACTTTTTGCGTTTTTTTATATTTATTCCAATTGAAATTAAAGCAAATATTCAAACTGATGTCCGTCGTTATGTTCGATATATAAATTATACCTCTTCATAATACGTTGAACTGCATTATAAATATGGATATTTGAAATGGGATTCAAACAGTCTACAAAATTTTATCTGAGTTCACTAATGTCGGTAATGGCTTTCTTGTATAATTTGTCTCTAATGTGGCCCCAAAAGAAAAATCCAGTGGCGTTAAGTCAGGTGTTCATGGTGGCCATCTCACTAGTCCAGCACTTCTCATTCAGTTATTTCTAAAATTGGATTTAATAATTCTGAAACGGTCCTAATATTGTGAGGTGGTGTGCCATCTTGTTGGAAGAACTGATTTCTTGCCTCAATTAAGGGTAGATTTACAAAAAATTGGCCATTAATATTTTTTTGATTTATGTGATATGTTATGTGATACGGTTGCCACGTAGAGCACACCAAACACCAAAACCAAAGCATCCCTGAGATCGCACGTCAACGATACGGTGAGGGTCCATATCAGACCAATAGTGCTCAAATTCCTGCACTGTTAATGTAGGCTTCATCTGTCCAAAATACATTTCTGGAGAAGAATGGATCTTGTTGACTTTTTTAATGATACCATATGCAAAACTCCAATTGTCGCTGAAGATCAGTTGGTTGCAGGTGATGTTACTTCCTTATTGTATAAGGATTGAATTTGTGTCTTCAAAATACCCAAAGCTCGACGTTTGAAATTCCAGAAGCAGTTTTAATTTGACGACTTGAAATTAAAGTATTTGCAACCGCCATTCCAATTACAGTTATAGAAGTTTCTTCAGCATCTTCAATATTGTAATTTTTTGATCTTGGCTTGTTGAAGGACCTACAATTAATGAGATTTTCTTTTGACCTCGTAAAAATAGCTTTATTAGCATTCTAGCATATCATATTTCTGAAAATTTTCGTAAAACATCTTCACTTTTACGATTAAATGGGGTATAATTATGACGAAAACAAAATTATTAATATGCAATTTACTGACAAACGGATAAACACTGTTATAGATCACACACGCCTATTTGGAAAAAATATTTAAAAAACACAAAAGTAATCTACTAAAAGATAATTTTCATCAAAAGCGATCCCAGATATGATATATAGTTTGAAAGAGAAAAAAAATCCTTCTTAACTAAACCATAGCCAACTATGATTCCCATTTAAAAAATAAAACTTTATGCCATAACTCGAAATTGCACCTTTTTTAAATTTTCTCGACGCCACTATATTATACAGAAAGAAGTGCCCGAAGAATGTAAAAGTTGCTTTTCATAACTTCATAAACAACCAAGATATTGACATGTGCCTAAAAGTCGACAAATCGAATTTTTGTTTATAACTCGAAAACAAAAGACGATAGCAAATTTTTGTGTTCGCCAGTGACTTTGTCTTAAGGGATCGAGAATGTGCCTTTCATTTTTTTGTATTTCTTACAATTACCGAGTTACCCTACACAAACATCGAAATTTGTCCACCCTGTACATTGAGGAAGCCGTGGAAAAAGCTTCCTCGATTTGCGAATTTTGGAGGGCTAAGCACAGATTCCATTTACCCATTGACAATAGTTCGTATCGAATAGAAAATTTCATACTGTACAGAATTATTTCTGTACAGTTTCAGCAGCACGTTGTTTGTGAGATATTAGCCGGTGTAGGTTTCAAGGAACCAAATTTTCAATTGTTTTTTGAAAATTTGTCATGACAGGTACCAGATATCGATGCTTTTATATGAGGGTTACCACGACTATCGACTCGTGAAAATTTCATCCTGTAATTGTTTAATATGACTGGTTTCTTAAGTACATTATCATGGGCGTGGAAGCTGTAAATAAGCAACTCCGTACAAGTTATAATTAGAGATGGGAAGGCATCGATAAATTCCAGATATCAATCAATCAATCAATCAAAATATGCTTTATTGTCCAAGAACGAAAATCTTATTGACAAAGCTTAATATGAGTATAACACAATACAATAGTCACAGGGAAGTAAAATAAGCAACAACGTGAGGTATAAATACTTATATACACACACAATGATAGAACATTACAAAAGAGAAAAATAATAATAAAATATCTACATGTTAAAATAAGTAAATAAATGCTAATGGGCGAAGCAAGTTCCAGTTAAAATCGGTCACTGTAAAATTCACCAATACTATTATAATAGGCTTTCTGAATTAAAATGTCTTTTACTGCCTCTCTGAAGGTCTTCAGTTCGGTCATGCTTCTAACAGACAGCGGTATGTGATTGTATATTTTTTTTACTCTCGTATATTAATGACTGTTTAGTTAGGGTCGATCTTGGGATAGGTAGGGGTAGAGATAAATTTGATGTCCGTCCAGTGTTATATTTAGGTGGGTGGTCAGTATCTACTGAATTTAATATTTTTTTATGTAATAGACATACGGTCTCTAAGATAAAAATGCAGGTGAGAGTTAGTATTTTGTGAGTAACAAAAAGGGGTTTACAGTGGTCACTTGGCTTAGATTTACACACGTATCTTAATGCTCTTTTTTTGCAATACAAATACACTGCTTAATAATTGTTGGTTGCACATTCCGCAAAACTGAATGCCATATGTAATATGAGATTCAATCAAGGCAAAGTATGCAGTTCTTGCAGCTAGAAAACCCAGTTCATTGGACGCTACTCTCACTGCATAGCAACCGGATATCAACTTTTTACATAGGTTAGCAACATGCACATCAAACTTTAGTTTGTTATCAATATACAGTCCTAGGAACTTCGTATGCGAGTTATTTTTAATATGTTGGTTATCTAGAAATAGGTCATTATAGTCAAATTTAAAGGTTAGAATGTTAGTTTTGTTTATATTAAACACAAGTAAGTTAGAATTACACCACTATTTTACTTTACAAATATCTGACTTTATGGAGTTTTGTAAATTATTCACATTTTTATTATGCCACAGAATAGTGGTGTCGTCAACAAATAATGTAAAGGTTCCCTGAATATCAATTGTGGCTAGGTCAATAATATACAACAAGAACAAAATAGGTCCCAAAACCGATCCCTGAGGCACACCACAGCTAATATTTCCTACATCCGAGATCTCACCATAAGTTCTGACAACCTGTGTACGCTGAGAGAGGTACGATTTGAGCCAGTTAAAGGATACACCTCGAAACCCATCACACCAAAGTTTCTGAAGAAGTATTTCATGATTTACGGTGTCGAAAGCTTTCGAAAAATCACAGAACACTACACCAACAGCTTCGCCCTCGTTCAGTTGTAGATAATTTTGTTCTAAAAATTTAAGAATAACATCAGAAGTGTTTTTTGAGTTTTGGAACCCAAACTGATTTTTATTTAAAACGTTGTGTTCATCTAGGAATTTTAGCATTCGTTTTTTCATAAGCTTTTCAATTGTTTTTGACAAGGTTGTAAGTAGTGAGATTGGTCGAACATTTGCCGGGTCATCTAATTCTCCACCCTTATGCAATGGGATGAAAATCGCTTTTTTTAGGTCTGATGGGAACACACCAGTTGTAAACGATTCATTGATTGCTTGTACGAGTACAGCAAGAATGCAGTCTGGTAAAGCTGCAAATATCTTTATTGACATATCATCTATACCAGATGAGGATTTGTTTCTAATTTCACGTATAGTTAGTTTCAGTTCATCTAGTGATACAGGTTCTATTTTAAAATCTGCAGAAATATTAGAATTTTTAAGGCAATCAAGGGGGTTTTGCAGCGGTGCAATGTTCTCTGTTAGTTTTGCACCAATAGAACAGTAATAGTCGTTAAAATTGTTTGGAGTTACAATCGGATGCACAGAAGCCAGCTGATCACTTTTACCTCTTAAATTATTAACTATAGCCCAGCTTTCTTTAGTTTTATTACTAGCATTTTGCAGTCTATTTTCATAGTACGCTTTTTTGGCATATTTAATAATCATTCTATATATACTACGGTATCTATTGAAGTAGTCCATAAAGAAGTTACTGGATATATATTTTCTGATATAGTGCAAGGAGCGTAAATTTTTGGCAGAAGTTTTTATACCTCGAGTGATCCATGGTTTTTTGGATCTTATTTTAATATTTTGCAATTTAAAGGCTTTGCAAAATTTCTTGTTAATAATGCGTGAAAGTTATCAAGTTGATTATTATTATTCAGTAAATTTTCCCAGTTTGTATTCTGGCAATATTCAAGAAACCTGTTATAGTTTATTTTACTGTAGATTCTGCCACGCTTAGGTCTAGAGTTTGCTTTTCCCATTTTTAATGATAGCTTACATATTACGGCTTCATGATCAGACAATCCTGAACTAACAACAGAACAAAGAACATTTTCATGCATTAAGTTAGAGCAAACATAATCAATTACCGTTTCTGAGTATTCACAGATGCGAGTAAATGAGTTTACGTGCATTGCTAAGTTAAACGAAATAAATAAGTTTTGCAGATTTTGGGTATCAACTGAACATTTATCCACAAAGTTTATATTTAGGTCTCCACTGAGTATAATTGTAGCGTGTGCTGGAAGTAGGGACAGTGGTATTTCAAGTTTTTTTATAAAAACAGTTACATTACATGATGGAGGTCTATGCATGCATAATATATATAAATTGCTCTTACTATTATGAACCAAGGAAAACTCAAATTCTCTTTCTACTAAAAGATAGTTATATTTATCAACATTAATAAAAGTGAATTTATCAGAAAATTTTTCATTTATGAGAATGAGGGTGCCACCATGAATGGAGTTTTTCCTGCAATATATTGATAGTGTTTGGTAGTTAGGGAGATAACAAGGTTCATCAGCTTTTAGCCAATACTCGGTAACTAATACTAGATTCGGAAAATTGTGAGTTTCTAAAAATATAAAGAGTTCATCAGTCTTGTTGCGAATCGATTGAATGTTTAATAATAATAATGTAAGGCACTCATTTGGTTTCGAAGATATATTTATTCTACTGTTATTAAATCGGCTAAGGGAGTTTCTAAAAAAGAATTTGAGTTTAGATTAACATATGACAGATTATTTCTATTTCTACCACTACTTTCTAAAGCACCCAATTGGATTTTACTATCTACTACACTTGAACTCAAAGCATTGATTATAGTGCATTCGTCATCACCGGACACACAACTATTGTTATTTAAGACTGTATTATTTTTAACCGATTCAACACTGACTGGTAGTAGAAGGGGATTCGGTGGAAATTGAGTTGCCTATGAAAAAGGTTCCCTAGGTTCTTCATCTCTTAAGACTTCACTGCCACTATGCTGGCGGTCGTCACGAAACTATTGTAAACACCTAATGAAATAGTCAATATATAAACAGATAGGCCTTTAGCGTGTGTGTTCGTATGCTCTGTTTTTAACATCAATCTCATAAAAAAAATTTTGAAAACTTTCTTTTTTCGTTCAAAAGGATTGTGACTTTTGCACATGGTAGTCTTCATTTCTTTTTTTAACACGCTTTTATTAGCTTCACCTGTATGTTTGCTTGTTTGTTTGTTTGCTTGTTTGTTTGTAACCGACTCTTTGGACTCGATTTTGACCCACTTTAAACGGACAGATTTAATTGAAACTTTGTACACTTATTAAGAACCGGTAACAATACAATAATTTGATAAGTTTATATCATTATCCTGATCAGGATCGCCAATCCTTTCCTCACGTATCCCTGCGTGAAAGCAAAGGCTTAATATGTCAGTAGATTCCATAATTGTTAATTAGCCCGGTGGTCGAGTGGGTTAAGGCAGTCGACGCGAAACGACAGACTCCTCCGGCGTGAGTTCGAACCTCACGGCTGAAATAAAAATTTTTTTTTTTTCAGAAATATCTGTTGGATCGTAATATGTTATAATATCAGCATCAATAAGCAGCAATATAAATATAGTTTAAAACAACTAAAAAACACGCTTTCATAGCACATCAAACTAAAAAAGTTAAAAATAAATATAGTTTAAAAAAAACTAAAAAACACGCTTTTAAAGCACATCAAACTAAAAAAGTGAAAAATAATTATTAATATAAACTGAAAATAATAATGAACGAAAAATACTAGTATTATTGTGAAAAAAGCGTGGGGTGCTCGATATACGAAAAATATTGCACAAAGCACCCCACGCTTTTTTCACAATAATACTAGTATTTTTCGTTCATTATTATTTTCAGTTTATATTAATAATTATTTTTCACTTTTTAGTTTGATGTGCTTTAAAAGCGTGTTTTTTAGTTTTTTTAAACTATATTTATTCAATATCTGCATCCCTTCACGAGTTATAAGGATTTTTTAGTTTTGTCAGTTTATGCTTTACTTTACATTTATTGGATCCTTTTAAATAATTTTTTTTCAAAATTCTTTTGTTTTTGGTCCAAAGGGACTGACTCTTTTGCACAGGACTGTAGGTTACCAAAGTCAACAGGGGGCTAGGGGTGTTTTTTTCATTTATTTTTTCGGTATTTATATCCCATAACATGTTATAAGGACTTTTTGGTTTTGTCAGTTTATACTTTACATGCCTATGTATTTAACATATATTCGATCATTTAAAGAATTTTTTTCAAAATTTCTTTGTTTTTGGGGGTATTTTTGCACTTATTTTTTCGATATCTACATCCCTTCACGAGTTAAAGGACTTAATAGTTTTGTCTGTTTATGCTTTACATATTCCAACATCTATTCGACCTTTTAAAGAATTTTTTCAAAACATTCTTGTTTTTCGTCCAAAAGGATTCATTGTGTTTTCGATATCTATACCCTTTTACGAGTTATAAGTAGGGCTGGGAATCGAATACGAATAATTCGAGTATTCGAATATTCGAGTATTCGAATACGAATTATTCTAAAGGGAAATTATTCGATATTCGAAATATTAGAATACTCGAATATTCGAATACTCGAATATATTCAAGTATTCGAATATTTGATTATATTTGAGTAAATTTGATTATTAAAATATTATTAAATTATGTACGAATAGGTATGCAGTATGCATCCAACCAAAGTCGGTAGATAGTAGGTATAGGTATGTACCTATTCTAAAATCCAAATATATAAACAGACCACATTAGTGGCACGTTTTACTCCCAGTCAAACTATTCCATCTCTTTCTCGCCTCGACCTTATTCTTACTGTACTAAGGCATGTATTTGTTTTACCTTCACAATCTGCGTCTTTTTTAAAAACATTCTAATTTTAGAGCACTTTTATTTTTTTCGAAAAGGAAAAATAGACACAGAAGTATAATAAACTAGCTCTGTTTTCGTTTTATTAAAGCTTCAATAGTTAAATGTGAACAATAGCGCCTCAATCCTAAAATAAAATACTAACTAAATAATTCTGAGCCTTAAATCACATGTACAGGAGACATACCCTATTGTGGGTATGGAAAGCGAATCAAATTGCCTGCTTAGTGGATTACGTCACGACTATTATTGCGGTCTATCCAACCAAACACTCAAATAGAGTATTCACTATTCACTAGTATTCAGTGATATACCTATTAATAATGAATATTCGAGGAATCGGATTATTCGGATACCTATTCGAATAATTCGGATTATTCGAGTATTCGAATATTCGAATTATTCGAATAGTTCGAATATTCGAATATTTTTTTCGAACGAATATTCGAATACTAAAATCTGAAAAATTCCCAGCCTTAGTTGTAAGGACATTTTGGTTTTATTAGTTTATGCTTTACATATTTAACATCTATTCGACTTTTAAAGATTTTAAAAACTATTTTTCTTTGTTTATTAATTTCCCGGGCATCGGTCTGCGGGGTGGCAGATGTTACACCTGAGATAACTTTTCAAATAGCAAAGAAGTAGATTTTTCTACACAAGACATAAATGTGGAGTCTGAAAAAGTTCATATTTTTAAGTATGCGACAATTACATATGTCGATGTTGAACGGTCCTTCTCAAATACAAATGAATTTTTAATGAGAGGCACCGGAGATTAACTCCGGAATATTTACAATAAATATTAGTAATGTACTTTTACTCTTGTGATCACCAGTTAAAAATATACGTGCGTCCCCCCCCCCACACGCGCCAGTGAGTATTTACAGCAAAATGCCAGTTCTACTGATTAGTGATTAATTCGTTTTCGTCAAAAAAAATTTTCCTAAATTAAGGC
Organism: Rhamnusium bicolor; assembly: GCA_029963845.1. Taxonomy (NCBI): domain Eukaryota; kingdom Metazoa; phylum Arthropoda; class Insecta; order Coleoptera; family Cerambycidae; genus Rhamnusium; species Rhamnusium bicolor. The sequence continues at coordinate 1,155,957 of JANEYF010004462.1, forward strand.
GCCTATTAAAAAGTTTCTTTCATAATAAAAACACAGGTCGACACACATTTTGGTGCCTGTGATTTGTGAAGTGTGAAGTGTTTCTGGATAATTTTGGGATGCAGAATCCAAAAATACCGTCAAATTTGCACTATTAGATCTACTTTTTGTGATGTGGTATATCTGCCATATTTATTTAATCGATAAATAGATAGTAAAATTATCTCATCTTTTAACCTATGTATATTTCAGGTTATTACTATTTACTACAACTGCTTGCTAAAAAAAGTCAGAAAATAAGTAGTAAGGTATTTATTTCATAAACTAGACATATACATTGATCAACCATCACTTAAAATCTTTATTTTATAAGACTTCCTAGTATGAGATTTACCAGAACAGTTTCGTTGAAGACTGCAGCAGTAGTCGGCTATCATGTGGATATCTCATCTTCCTTGATATCCTTCTTCCATAGTCTTTATATCCTGGTTGAACCTTTCCCCCTGTTCTTCATTAAAATCATCTAGGTTTTCCGGAAAACGATCTATGCTGCTGTGGAGGGAGTGACCTTAATGCTCATGTTACAACCGAGCTTATTCAAGTTGGAAAGCATCTCTCCCACTAATTCAACGTAATCCTCTGCCTTTTGATTTCCAAGAAAATTTTTAACTACTTGAACAAACGAACACCAGGCATTAGACTCAACATCGGTCATTGATTCTGTGAAATGTGGATCTTTTATAAGCTGTCTTAACTGAGAACCATCAAAAATTCCGGCCTTCAGTTTTTCCGCGCTATTCTCAAAAAATTTATGTAACAAGTAGCCAAAACAAGTTCCATCTTGATTCAATGCTTTCACCACTTACCTCATAAGCCCCAGTTTGATAAGCAAGGGTGGAAGAATGATTTTGTCTCTCTCAACCAATGGTTCGATGACGACGTTGTATGTTCCTTCAACCATAACTTTCCTTGCAGGCCATATTCTCTTAAGTCAGTGCTCATTCTTAGCTCTGCTGTCTCAAAGATATAAAATAGTGAGGGGCATCACGTGGTTGAGGATTGGGTTTTATGGTCATGGAAAATATCCAGTAGGGCTATTTAAATTCTAATTTTAGGTAAGAAAATACTATTTTGGTCGCAGAATACCACATTATTTCATTAATTTTGCATTTTATCAGATCCAAATTTGTTATATTGTATCTCAAAATCTAGAGCTTCTACGAAAAAAATAACGATGTACTTTTCGAATCAGCACATCAAGAATATCTCAGATCAGTGCTTATTTTTCCGGCACCGAGAGAAAATATTTTTTGTGGACCTGTGTAATTAAATTTCAAATTTAACAAATAAAATAGGCTCGTTCATAAGAAAAATCACTTCTTAAACTTGGTCAAATTCAATTTTGTAACTGTTATTAAAAATAAATCAGATTTAAATCTAAAACGGGATTGCGTAAGTCAAGATATAAATCAAATTTATGAAATCACACCTTCGAAAAATTGTATGTACACAGCAAACATACTACTGATAAAGAATCTTAAATTATAATATTCAATTGCTCTCTTCCGTGGAGCAGCAATTTGCGACCGGAAAGCTATTAGAGAAGTAGTGTATGTGCTTGATAATGGCGGAACGGACTAACCGGAATTTCCGCTACAAAAGCACGACGGATGCGACAGTGTCATTGAAATGTTCAATAATGATCCTGGTATTACCCCAGTAGTCATAAAATAATAGGTCACTGTTGCATAATATCTCAATAATTGAATTTCATTTCAGCCATTACGAATAATAATGAGCTTTATAGGTGAATAAATCAAATGGATCTTTTTTATGTTTCAGTAAAACGTTAATGTCATTTTCATAAAACCGCAGAAGTAAAAAATTATTATTCGTGTTTCGCAAAGCTTTTAATAGAGCATAAAAACATAGAGTAATTCAGATAACTGTTTGTTTGTAAATAATGTGCATAAAACATCCCCTTTAAATTGAAAGCTTAATTAAACAGGCAGTGTTATATCGCACTGGATATTTAACAAATAGCAGAAATTCTACTTGAAATTTGTTTCGCAAAGTTACTTCCGTTTCGACTTTTTTAAAATATTGCTCTCAAAAAACCGTTTACGTGATCAAGTAAGCAGGAAAGCAAAATTTAAAAGGAAATTAATGATTAATAATAATTAGTAACATAATGAATAATTTATTTAACGCCTTCTCATATTATTGATACTAAATTACAATACAATCCTCGAGAATACATAAACATACATTCTATATTAAAATAAATAATAATAATAATAATACAAGATAGATTTATTGGAGTTCAATATGGCACTAGGAATAAGGGAATATGGCACTAAACCTTCTTTGTTTTATTTTGAACCCCAATAAATCCATCTTGTTTTATTTGTATGTGCCAGGTGGAAATGATCAGTACACATAGAGATCTGTGTGTTGACTGTGCTCATCGAGGCCCCAAATGTGGCACATGGGAACATGAAGACACTAATTGAGTACTGTGTACTGTACTTGCCAGCCTTATTTTAGTTCTTGTTCCTGATCTGATCTGATCGTAGATCCAATTCTTTAGCTACGCTACGCTGATGAGGGGCAATAACTCCGAAACACGTGTCCGTAGCTGCATAATTGTTTCTTTTTTGGCGAATATGGCACTAAACCTTCTTTGTTTTAATAATAATAACATTTATCTACAACTGTAGAATTACACAATACAATTTCAAATTATTCCTTGTAAATAAATAAAGAAAGTCAGTAAATGTGTTAACAGTTGTTCTGACTAAATATAAATTCAAAAAAATATATAATAATATAATTTATGCAAAGATACATAATATACATACACATAGACACATATTACACAAACATACCTATTTACTTTTCTTTTTTACTATTTCTTTTTATTTTTCTTTTATTTTTTTTTATTTATGTATATTATATGAAGTCATTAAATTAACAATTATTACTATCACATAATTAGTGCGTTTACTAATTACGGTATTAATTATTTTTCATAGCAATATAGATAGTATACTGTTATCTCGGAGTTTCCAAAATGTGTAGTTTCAGTTTTGTTTTTGAATAATGATGCGCTAGCTATATTTTGTAGTTTCAGTAATATAATTGTACAATTTACGAGCAAGGTATGATCTTTGACTAACAGTTTTTGTCATTTGTGGAACTATAAAATTGTTCTTCTGTCGCGTATTATAATTGTGTGAGACTAATGGTGAAAGTTGCTTTGTACGGTGATATTTTATATTAATATTAAAATAGTACAACTGTCTTATGTGAAAAACTCTAGCTTCCGAAAACAGAAAGTTAGTAGGGTATCTTAGTCTTTTCCTATCATTATTTTTAGAAAGCGCTTTTGCAAAACTTCTAGAGGTGCGAGGTGAGTTTTAAGTACCCCTCCCCATCCCAGTATTCCGTAACTCAAGTTGCTTTCTACCAGTGCATGATAAAGCATTGCGGGAATTTTAAGATATTTTTTAGATATTTAAATCTATATAGAATCCCTCGTAATTTTCTTATAATTTATATGGAAGTTCCATTTTAGGTGAGTATCTATTATAATGCCTAAATATTTTATTTCTGTTTTAGAGTGAAGGATGTACTGCCTACCGAGATGGTCAATTTCAATATTTTCAAATGGTGAAAGGTTCGAATTTTGACAGATGAAAGGTAAGTAGTGTCTTTATTCGATATTTATTGTTAACAGTTTATGGTCGAGCCAGTCTTTTATTATTTTGAAATCAGTTCTTACCAAATCCCGTATCTCATCCCATGTATCAGCTTTATAAAAAACTGTAGTATCATCAACAAATCCCAAAATATGTCCTCTAGTCCGTAATGAAAACAGACCATTTATGTAAATGTTAAAAAGTATGGGGCCCAGGACTGTACCCTATTGCACACCATACTCCATCACTTGAGGCTCACTGAGTGTATTGTTTATTCACATTGTTGTCTGTTTGTTAAGTAGCTTTTAAAAACTCTTGACAGGTACCTCTAATTCCAATGTCTCCTAACGATTGTAAGAGTGAATTATGGTTTACAGTGTCAAAAGTTTTTGTATGATCTATAAAAATACACAAGCATCATGGTATGCTCTCATCCAGAGCCGAGTATATTTTTCCGATTTAACTTCTTAAGTGGCCAGGAACTAAGTTAGCAGCGCAATTATAGATGGCACGTAATTTTGCCACATGTGGACATATTCGTTATTGTCACCAGCCTAGTATTACGGGCGTATATAATCGACATTATCATTAAAAAAAGACAATATATTTAAAATACGTATATTCATGTGAAAAAAGTGAAGTGTTAGAATTAAAATTGCAAAAAAATTAAATAAACAGGAACATTTTGAAAATAAATAAATTATTCTTTGCTATGGTAAACTCCAAAGCAAGACGCAGGACATAAACCAGTGTAGCACTCCCGACACCAGTATCGACTTTCTTTCCTTATTTTCTTTTCAGCGCAGAGCACACACCTTGAAAATACATAATTTTTAACGAAATATATATATATATATATATATATATATATATATATATATATATATATATATATATATATATATATAACATAAGAGTAAAATTACCTTTTTGTCGGTTTTTCTTTTGTTGCAGGTGGAATCAATGATGGGAAATGTCGTTCAATAAATCTTGATGGCATTGGAGTTCTTGGTCTTCTTTTTCCTTTATGTATTGGTTTACTGTATTGCTCAATAATTTTCTCCCCAAGCTCTAATAAAAAATGCAGTCTTCTTAGCCTTCCTCCATTTTTCCTATAAATATGATAGGAGTTCAGTGTTGTAACACTCAGAAAGTGCCAAAATATTTTCATGTAATATTTTTTTACTCTACTTCTTGCTGTTCCGTAGAAATGAAGGTAATTATCCGCTAAGTCCACGCCACCCATCTTTTCCTTGTATTCCAATACACAACTAGGCTTTTCGATTTCTATATTTCTAGTTATAACTTTTTTCATACTCTCATCATGAATAGTGCTAATCATCAAAACGTCCTTCTTGTCTCGCCATTTTTGAATCATTATTTTTCTTCTATATCTTGCAATTGTCTCTCCTTTAGATAATTTCGTTTTCAAGTTTTTGGAATACCTTTCCTATTTATTCTCATTGTCACTACACAATCTGTTCTTCTTTTCACTAACTTGTCAATCAAGTCAATACTGGTATAGTAATTGTCCAAAAAAAGTCTATATCCTTTGTCAAGCAAAGGACCTATCAAAGATAAGACTATCCTAGAAGTAATTGGTTCCTTACAATACTTTGTTCCATAATCAGTACCGGCGCCGGTGTATATTGTGAAATTGAACATGTATCCCGAACTATTTTCACATAACGCGAACAGTTTTATACCGAATCGCTTTTGTTTCGATAGTATATATTGCTTCCATCCTAATCTTCCTTTTCAACCAATTAGAGACTCATCAATAGCGATATGTTTTTTCTGGCATATAACTTGTTGTAAATTTGTTTCTCAAATGGTCCAAAAATGGAAGAACTTTAGCAAGTTTACGATTTTTGCTATTTTGATATATTGTCTAATTGTCGACAAAGTGCAAAAATTTCAGTAAGTGAAATCTTTTTTTCAGTCATAATATGTGGGAAAAATGGGGTTTCTATACTTTGTCGACGAGGAAAATAAATTTTATATTCAAGTTTAGGACATACACCCCTGTAGTATCAATAATCCTATCAAAGTTCTTATTTCATTACTGTCCGTTTGTTTCCATTTTCTTACTCTGGACTGCTGTTTTATGGTTTCGGAATTTTTTTTGCAATATATTGAATTGCAAATCTATTTATTTCTGTGACTATCAGGTCGATTATATTATTGTCGAAAAAACTTTCAAAAATTTGCAATATGCCATTCAAGTCATTTACCTGTACGCCACTGTTTACTGTAAAAGGAAAGGCTGGTCGAGGAATTCCATTAGAAGTCATGGCATTTCAAAGTTTTTTTCTGTTTCATTTTCTGAAGTGTCGTCACTTTCCTCGCTGTACTCGCTATACTCAGATTCACCATCTGATTCATCAGAACTTGTAAAATCGTCCAAGTCAGTGATATCATCACAATCTATTTCATTTTCCGAACTAGACATGGTTTATTTACATCTATTTAGATAACTACTAATAGACGTAAATAAACAAGCCCAAACGTTTCCCTAAAATGCACCGTAAAAAGACGGAGAAGGACAAAGTTGGTAAGATCCGCCCATGAATGCGTTCACTAGTCACTCAGTCACTCAGTTACAACGTAAATTACCACATCCGAACATATTCGATATAGGCATTGATGGCCCCAAGAAAAACTTAATCGCGATTATATTCGTCTAGACCACCTAAACATATCTATAATTTTCCGAACATATACGTCATAGCCACTTAAGGGGTTAAAATAGCATCTTGCGTTGATATTTTGGGCTCAAATCCAAATTGTCTTTCTGAAAGAAGGTTGTATTTATTTAGGAAAGAAGTTAGTCTGTTTTTCAATATTTTTTTCAAAGATTTTACTTAAATGGGTTATTAGCAATATGGGTCTATAATTAATAATATTATTCTTATCACCTTTTTTATAAACTGGTGTTACTATTGTGTTTTTAAAACCTGACGGCCATATGCCAATTTTTATACATTTATTAAAAATATTTGCTAATGGTTTATCTATATGGTTCGAGATTAATTTAATTGTTTCGGCCTTTATATTATCTAACCGATTTATTGTTTTTCAGTTCTTGTAATATGCATTTTACTTCACGAGCATCAGTTTGACTTGGGACTATCGAATTAGGTACTGTTACTCTGTTAAAAATATAATTAGGATTTTTGGTTATTTTATCGGCTAACATTTTTCCTATATTTGTAAACGTATTGTTAAATTCATTGGCTATTTGGTTGGTATCAGTTAGTTCGTTCTCTGTCTCATTTATAATTGTTTTTATTATTTCTTTATTTTTCTTTGCTAGTAATTTCTTGGACAACTTTCCTAAGTTTTTTAGGGTCATTAGCTTTTTTATCAATTTCCTATTTATAGTAGTTATATTATGTTTTTTCAAGGGATGTAAGTTGGGTTTTATAAGTTTGTTACCGAATTTTAAGGTATTATCGTTAGGGTTTTTTTTTTGTAACTCCATAAACATATTATTTTTTGTGTGTACCGATTTTACCAATGCATTTGTTATCCAAGGGGTCATTTTCGTATTTTTTTCTGTTCACTCTCCTAGATATAGGACAACTATTTATGCTATTCATAATGACACTAATTAATTTTTCTGTTGCAGAATTTACATCTATTTCAGATTATATGGGTTCTCAATTTATGTCAGCAATTTTTTTTTTTTGGAGTTTTTTGTGATTGGTATACTTTATACAATAACTAGGCTTATTAGTATATTTTTTAGTAGGTAGAATAATTTGCAACAGTACTGTGTAATGATCGGTAATGTCAATTTGTATAATTATTGGTAAAATAGATTGAATAATATTAACTTTCGGTTTAATAAAAATATGGTCTATTCATGACTTTTTGTTATCCTGTACTCTAGTAGGATTATTAATTGATGCTAAGTAGCCAAATTCGCTTAACATGTTTAAATAATCATTTATATAATCGTTGTTATTTCTAAGTAAATCGATATTTAAGTCTCCAATGAAAAGATGGTAATAATTATCGTTCTTGTCGTTTTGAAAATAATTGTGACGTTCCCTATTAAATTCATATGGATCAGTTGATGGCAATCGATAGACAGCGGTAATTATTATGGAATTGTCTTTGTCTAATTTTATTTTCAGTCTTATTGATTTTGTGGTACCTATGGATACAATTTCACAGATATAATCAAAATTTAATTTGATATGGACAACGATACCATCACTTTGATTTAGAGTACTATTATTATAAATCATTTGGGTCGCCCTCAATGTTATATAATCCTTGATTTTCTACAGTCCATTTTTCAGAGAGCACTATACAATCGAAATCTGTTTCTAGGTCATGTAGAAGGATTTTAAATTCATCGATATTTTTGTTGATACTAGGTATGATTGTTATGGATTATTTTACAATTTTGAACTTCTTTATTTATATTAAAAATTTCCTTGCATTCCAGTGAGTTCCCTAAACTATATGTTTCAATAACATTTATTTGGAAATCTCTTATACAGGGTGTTTCAACCAAAAGTAGGTACCCTGAATAACTTTGGAGATAAAAATTTTTTTGAAAAATTGGTGAAACACGTCGACCTTGTTTCCAAGGGGGGCATATTTTAATGTAATACTTGTATACCTATCATCATCTCTCTACCCTACACAGCCACCTCCTCAAAAAATTCAAATGGTAAAGGGGGTCGAGTGATACATCTTTTGAAAGGTCTTTCAATTCTCTACATAACTGTGTATTTTTTTAAACTTTTATCGATTCGTTCCCGAGAAATAATTGTTTCATTATTTTAGGTTCGGGAAATAAAACTAAAAGAAACAGTTTAATTTATCGTATGTATTGTTCAAAATGACCCCCACTGACTTACATACAGTAGTATAATCTATCTTGAAATTCTGTACGAACATTTCTGAACACATCTGGAGTCAATAAACGGCATTCTCGAACAATTCTTTCACGTAACTCTTCCAGAGATTCGGGTTTTGTTGCAAATACCTTCGATTTCAAATGTTCCCACAGAAAGAAATCCAAGGGAGTTAAATCGGGTGACCTAGCGGGCCACTTCATAGGACCTCTTCTTCCAATCCATCGCTCAGGAAACCGATTACCCAAAAATTGACGGACTGCTATAGCAAAATGTAGGGGTGCCCCATCCTGTTGATAAAACAGTTCGCCCTCTAAAAGATTATCGTCTTCTTCGAGGATTTGAGTAATCATTGGGTCGATGTTATTTTCTAACAGATCGAGGTACCTTTCGCCATTTAAATTGTCAGGAGTAAAAAATGGCCCGACAATGTGATCCCTTAAGATGCCAGCCCAAACATTTAACTTCTGAGGCTTTTGGGTATAAGTTTCCATGATCAAATGTGGATTGGTTTCACTCCAGTACCTAAAATTTTGCCTGTTTACCTCCCCATTTAACTGAAATATCGATTCATCAGAAAAACACGTATTGTACAGTAGGTTGGCATTACCGTTTAATTGTTCACTAAAAATCTCACAGAATTCAAGCCGACGATCGGGATCATCTTCGTTTAATTCGTATACAAATTTAAATTTATATGGATGAAATTTGTGAGCCTTTACAATTCGATGAACACTGCTTCGTGATACACCGGAAGCCTCAGCTACTTTCCTGATCGATTGAGTATTATCCATCTGCAAATGACCCGGAACTGCCACTTTGACTGCTTAATTCCTAATCGGTCGCTGAGGTTCATGCTTTTTGTTTCCTACAGAACCTGTTTCCATAAATTTTATCAATAATTACCCTTCTATCTGGGTGATTTCTATTGAATATGCGCTCCGTAGCTCTAGCACAATTATCGTTTTTAAAATAAATTTATATTCTCTCCTGAAGGGTATAAACCATTTTAAGAACTCACTCTGTTAAAATGTATCTCAATTTAAAATTGGTTGTGAACAAATTAATGTTCAAGGACTATCAAATACATATGAGTCTTTTATTATTCTAAAACTAAACGGACAAGGAAAGTATTTTTTGGCAAAAAAACTCGTGTTGATTTGAGAGCACTAAAAAATGTAGTTTTTTTCTATAAATTCCAATACCCAGTGCCGTGTATTTTAGATTTTTTAAACGATTTCGATTGTGTGTAATCATCAAAATTAAAATTATTTTCCTTAAGAACGAATCGGTAAAAGTAAAAAAAAAATACACAGTTATGTAGGGAATTGAAAGACCTTTCAAAAGATGCATCGCTCGACCCCCCTTGCCATTTGAATTATTTGAAGGGGTGGCCGTGTAGGATAGAGGGATGATGATAAGTATACAAGTATTACATTAAAATATGTCCCCCTTGGAAACAAGGTCGACGTGTTTCACCAATTTTTCAAAAAAAATTTTATCTCCAAAGTTATTCAGGGTGCCTAACTTTGGTTGGGACACCCTGTATAGTGATTCATATTTCTTTAAAGTTTATGATTTAAATTGACTATAGTAAATTAGTTATAACTAGTGTAATCGGTATAATATAAATTAAAAGAATTATGTGTTAAATAAATGAAACATAAATGAGTGTATATAATTAACAAATAGTGATAAAATATTGTTAAAATGACAATGATGATAGAATGACAATAATATTTCAACATTCTTTAATTATAAACTGAGCCCATATTTACTCAATTCAAAATTTCATGAAATGCTAGTTAAATCTCATGCCATGGGTTCCGATGAAATTGAGATTAAATTGTTGTCTCTATTTTTTCAACAATTATTGAGTGATTATTTTACATATACAGAGCGTGCCATAGTTACCTACACTCCTTCAAGGGGGTGATAGAAGTAGAAGAATAATTTGAGTTTTGGATATAAATATTTACCTTAAATTAGTTCATAAAGGAGCTACAACCCATTAAAGGGAGTAAGTACAACAAAGTTATTGGTCAATAAATTCGAAACGTCTTAAGTTGAAAAAATAAAATTTGGATGATTTATTAATTTCATAATGTTACATATTTCGTCAAATTTCTATCAAAATATCTTGATTTGTTGGAGTAGTTACAGGGGCGGTGAGGGTAAATTTTCGCTAAAATTTTTTTAATCTTATTTTTTTTAAACATTTAAAACGAAAAAGGCACCAGTGATAAAAACTCCATAAAAAAAGGTACCTTGACTATATTTCCATAGGAGCCATCGTTTTGGAGTTATTTGAATTTTAATATTGCAATATTATAGGTATGCAACAATACCTCAATAAAAATAATTCCATAATATTTAATTACATGCTTCATTGCATAAAGCGATATTTTAAATTACTGTACAAAACAGTAGTTGAAAATATTGTGGAATTATTTTTGTAAAGGTAAGTATACTCCGTTTAACGAACAAATATAATTATGCCCCTCCCCATAAATTGCGCCAAATTCGAATAGAATTTTTCTATTGGTCATATTTTTAAAACCCATATCACAAGATAATCTTAACATGATAGCTTTTTGACCATCAAATACGTTTTTGGTCTTTAGTCTAAGTCTTAATTAATTACTTTTATTTTTAAAAATAGCCTACAGACACTGCTACCATTATTGATTTTTATTACTTATAATTAAAATGTCAGAACTTGTGGCGTTTTTGCTAAAAATATTAAAAAATTCCTGAAAACTTATATAAAATATTTTTTAACTAAAAAGACATATAAATATTCTATGATGTCATATATTTACATTACTTCTTAGGATTTTAGATCCTAATGATATGTAGCCGTCTTTAATTAATATACTTTTTATTTTTAAATACCCTACAGATACTGCTGCTATCGTTGATTTCTATTACGTTTAATTAATTACTCTCATTGGCTGACCTTGTGGTGTTTTGCGAAAAACATTAACAAATTGCTGAAAATTATATAAAATAATTTTAACTAGAAAGACCGGTGACATCATCCATATATTGTTGTAAATGACAAGTTATAGCTTGTCTTAACTTACAGATTCAAGAATATCGCGTCACCTTATTGCTGGAAAGATATAATTAATTACTTTTTTAACATTCTCATTGGACGAACTTGTATAAACATTCAATAGCCTATCAACTATCTTTAATCTTAGTTTTTTTGCTTTTAACATATAATTAATTACTTAACAATAGTCATGCCACTTCTCTAACAGCCATTTTTTTTACCCTAGATCTATGTTTCTTAGCCCCTCCTCTTAGCTATTATATTAGATATAAGTCTATAGTATTGATCAACATCTCGCCTTTGTTGATACTGAAAATCTCTCATCCGAAATCTAAGTCCTATGCAATTAGCCTCTGAGCTATCCCTACTCCGATACTATCATCCAGGTCCCGTGTTCTAGGACCGTCTACGTACACACCTCCGCGGGGCCCCTGTACGCCTCTAGCATCCATCCTTAGCACCAGATCTATACCCTCTTCTTATAGTTCACAGCATTTATCTCCTCCTTCTTAGCTAGCATCTTAGATATGTCTATAGGATTAGTTAAAATTTCTCCTGATACAAAAAAATGTAATTCCTATTCTATTGGCCTCTGAGCTCCGCCTTCTTCGATACTAACACCTCAGGTTCTAGGATCGCCCCTAGCTAACTCCCTGCACCTACCCGCTCCCCTCTGTGTCTAAGCCTAAATAGAAATCGATGTAACAATTTTTCTTTTTCACGTAGTCCCATAAGAGTCCATGTATTTTGTTTGTTACCAAAAAATGTTCATCTTTTTCCCATAAAAGAATACAAGGTGACAGTATCACAGAATCGGTATATAACAACTACTGATGGTCTATAAATGTTTGTGAAGGAATTATTGGAGAACATGTAACAGGGTCATGTTTCTTTGATGTTACACTGACTGAAGCTATTTATCTTCATTTTATGGAAAATTATCTGCCACAATTATTTGTGAATTTTCTTGAAAGAATTCGAAATCGGATGTGGTTTCAGCAAATTGATGCTCCATCGTATTAAATGCAGATAGAGACCACTTAAATAATATATACCCACTTTCATGAATTGGAAGAAATGGACCTATTAAATGGACTGCTAGATCCCCAGATCTTACAAAAATGTATTAATTTTTATGGGGATACGTGAAGGAAATTGTTTATAAAGAAAGACACACCAACAACATACAAAATATGAATTAAAGGATAATAACTGCGTTTAAATCTATCACCTCGGCAATTTTAAGAACAGTAGAAATCTCATTTCAAAAGCGAATAGAGACATGAGTCAATCAAAATGAATAACATTTGGAACACTTATTATAATTTTTTCTCATGAATTATTTGAAGAAACCTCTATTTTTTAAGTTTATTCTTCAATGTATATTCTGTATATTCTGTATATTCGAAAATAATTTCCGGTTATAGACTTTTTATCTAGTTTACTGGTATTTTTTCCTTAACTTCTAGCTATCGTAGAACTTGAGATATCGAAATCCGACGCATTATTGCCCCACCCTGTATATCAAATTAATTATTCTTCATCCATGGCGAACCTGATAACCATGCAGATACTGAGAGTATAAAATTTGCAATAAATAAAAATACAGTAAAATATAAGATGCAACATATCTACATCTTTAAAATCACAGAAAACATAGATATCAAAAATATAAAAAGTATAGGGTGTTCCATTTAAAAAAATGTAAGTTAGGTTTGTCCCGCTTCTATGGGACCACCTGTATATACTTTGTAGGGATTCTTGAAGAGTTTATTTGATTCACAACAACTTTTATTATCGAAAAATAATGAAAACATAGGGCTGGGCCTTTTCGCTGCATAACCCTGTACAAGTATTCTGCGCTAGAGGCCGGCAACGACACATATGCGTATGGTTATTGATTTCATTTTCCCATTTGTTTCATTAAAACGATTAAGTAGTAGAGCAGCTGTTAAACTGAACTTTGCTCTTTAGATTAAGAAAATTGTGTATTATTATTGTTACTATTATTAATACCGAGTACTCCCATATGCAATGCTCGATCTTAGTAGATAAGATCAATTACACCATCAGCAGCGAACGTGTTAAATAAAATTTACCTAAGACATTAATTAAATTTTATTTCTTAATAATCGACGTATCCGCAAAATATTTATTCGGAATAGAAGTCTTGCTAATGTGTACTATAAATGCACAACAAAACAACAAAATGTATTTACAGAGAAAAAAAAAAAAATATATATATATATATATATATATATATATATATATATATATATATATATATATATATATATATATATATATATATATATATATATATATATATATATATATATATATATATATATATATATATATATATATATACCCTAATCATAATCCATGGACTTTCCTACTTCCACCTCTCTCGGTTGGTTCTGTCTTTACTTCTCACTGCTTGAACACACCGATGTTGCTTAATTTATGCCATGAATGATAAATTGCCCTTTTTATGAAATTAAAATAAAAACGCATTATCTTTTATGTATTTTTTTACGAACTGTAACTTATATCAGATATATATTAACTTTGCGATGATGTTATCATTTATCAATCAAATGTTGATCGTATAATATAATGAACATAAAAATTGCGGTGTGTAAAAGAAAGCGGCATCATCTATGTTTATATTTTTGTACATAGAATTAAATGTGAAAGTACTAACTACATTAGTACGTTCCCTTAAATGAGTGACTTCCCGAGCATCAGTCCACCAGTCAAGTTTACCTCGAGAGACTCGATAACAAATTTAATTCCTGGTGCTTTAATATACAAAATATTTATTGGTGACATATTAGAATGAGAATGGTAATAAAGTTTTAACGGGCAGTTAAAAAAAGGTAATAAGCAAGGAATTATAGGTTATAAGATAACCAGTAGTAAAGAAGAACTATGCACACCAATATACTCACAGGAAAAAATATCCAAGAGAGAACAATGCGTTTTTCATTTTGTGATTAAGAGATAATGAGAAAAGTTAATTATAAATTAATTTTAGAATAAAATTTTCATTAATATGAAAACATTTCAAAAAAGGCGAAAAAATGTTATTAATTAATTAAACTAAATTACAGCAAGAACAACTCATATAGTAATAATAATCTTTTACACCCGACAGTTAGGCATAGGAAGTGTTATACAAAAAAGAAACCAATTTGAAGGAGGAATCCAACCACGTAAAAAAATATAGGGTGTTCCATTAAAAAAAAAAAAACAGAGTCTTTCCCATTTGATATTTGCATTAATTGACATGCCGTCATTGACACCCTGTAGAATAGAATAATGTAAAAAAAGGTACTAATACTTAGCGTGTAGTATGAACTAAGAATAGTATAATATTTGCTTACCCAGCTTGTTTTCATAGGTAAATAAAAATTGTTAAACGGACCCTTATAAATCCTTAAATTTCCAGAAAATGTTAAATAACTTGGCAACGTTGCATACAAATCCAAAAAACAAAATATCATTGTATAACACTCTTTTCATTTAATAAAATGGTGACAAAATATATAGGGTGTTCCATTTAAAAAAAGTAGTTTTTTGTGTGTAACAGAAAATTTGATAACCTGTAGATTTCACAATAATTTTAAATGATAGATCTTATCGACCCAAAAAACTTTTGTATTTAATAAATTGTTGTATCACTAACGGTTCAAAGGTTATCGAAGGAGAACACACTATTGACTCACCCTGTATATGTAATTGTGATCAGTTTAATGTTTTTATGTACTATTTTTATTATTTTGGCAACAACAATCGATTTTAAACTTTTCGCGCCCGGGCCCGGATAAACACGGAAATGCCTCATATGTCAGAAAGACCGGAAACGAGAATACTCGCAAAAGTGGAGGCATGGTTTAGGACTGAAACCGAACGAACTCGCTTTAAAATGGCATACTTATTAGACAAATAATCCACACTGACCACACCTATATCTAATTTTATTGGTTCATTTTTTAGTAATGGGGAGTATTCTTCCTATGCGTAACAATACTGACATCATACCAACGAAGCATGTCAGTTTGCCTAAATCTACCGTGGAATAAGTACTAATTGTTTTAATTTTTGACTGCAATTTTACGCAAAATATAATGGCATCCAAGAAATATTTGACAGATGAAAAGTTGCGCCATATTCTGAGGAACAGTGACGACCAAGGTACCGGAGCCGTACGAACACGCATACGCTCCCGCCGCGGTCCAACGGATACAAAGCTCTGAGCGACTGCGGTTCTGAAAGGGTTAAATGTAAGTACAGATTGTTATTTATTCAAATACGTAATTAATATGCTTTTGTAACTTTATGATTGCTATTACCAACAAATAGATAAGTAAATAAAAATTTCATAATCTTTGGGTACAAATTTCGTTTTAATCTTTTTTAAACTACATTAGTTTTTGCCATTTTAATAAAATTTTTATTTTTATGTCAGTTTTCCTTTTCAATGGACATTGAGTAAATATAAAAAAAATTCTGTTATATATTTCTTCTGTTATAATAAATAGTTAAAAGTGTATAATTTATTTTTATGATAAGACAAACAGAAAAATTCTCATAAAATTCCTTTATTGGTGTGACCGGTTTCCTGAACAAGTAAATTTACTTCACATCATCAGACACAGTGAAGTAAATTTGCTTGTTCACGAAACCGGTCCCACCAATAAAGGAATTTTATGAGAATTTTTCTGTTTGTCTGTCATCATGAACAATTACTCATATGGGATTAACCTACCTAATTTATTTTTATATGTACATGGTATCTTCGCAAAATTACCATTGTGATTTATTTCGGTGTCCTGAAGATGAAATAAATTTATTTCGAAACGTCGACTTAAAGAACCAGTTTGTTGTTTTAATTTATTAATCTCAATCCCACTAAGTCTGAAAAAACTTTAAACATAATAAATCACATTAAATGACGAACGCAAAACCTAATAGTTTTGTTTTGTTATATACAGAGGTAGGATTTACCAATCGGATATGACGTAACACCAGAGTTGGCTTTAGTTGGTTATGTGTCAGATTTGCATGCATATATGAAACGATATCTTACCTTGAAATTTTTTTAGCGAATTCCGTATTATTCAAAGTTGATAAAGTCAATTTATTATAAACACTCACTCAAAGAGAACTAGATGTATAGGGGGATGTACTTAACAGTAATGTACACAGACAAGTACATTTCACTACCGATTACAAGAATAAAAGTATATTATTAATATCTGTTCTAAATCTGTTGGAGTTAACTTTGGCGTTTTTCTATGAAAATCTACTTATATTGGGAGACATCGACATATGTAACTGGGACATACTTAAAATATGTTAAACTTTCGCAGTCACCACATTCATGCCCAGTGTGGCAAAATCTACTTCTTTGCCGTTTAAAAGATCTATTACACCTGTCATCGTAACAAATCTGTGATTTGTTTTTAAAACACTTTGGAATTTTGTTTGTACCCTCGCAGCAATTTCTTCCTGTAATTAAAAAAATATATTGTCGAGGGTCGAACACAACCTTTACTGCATCAACTGTAGTAAATTCTGATGTTGGCTGATATTGAAGGTACCGTATGGCTAGAGGAATTCGTTAAAAACTTCCGTGTATGGTCTCCAGATTTTCTTGAACAGTTGGATCCGTAAATTCCTGTTGCGTCTGTGAAATAGCAACCGTGTCATTTGGATTTAACTGCTGCATTAGGGATTTAACATTTTCAAAATGACAGTAATAGTACAATGCTGCCTCTAGGCAAATTCCCCATCGGGTTATAATGGGCTGTGGAGGTAATGGAGTATTTGGTAGAATTTCATGAATTAACCGAACATGATTTGGTGCTTGATGAAAAATTTTCTTTACACTAGATATCAAATTATCAACATTAGGGTAGCACCTCCTAACAGCTTCAGCAATCCTATGAAGCTCATGTGCTAAACATATTACATGAAATATATTCTGATGTTTCCTTTAAAGTTCTTCCAGCAGCTTTCATATAATTCATTCCATCGGTAAGAAATAATAAGAACTTGTCCTTATTTTCTGCATATTCATCACCCCATAACCCTTGTAGACTTGAATCCACTACCTCCTCCATAGAGCGAGAATTTGTAGCTTTTAAAACAATTTTCCTTCTATGCACCCACTAAAACATTCACTACCTTAAACTCGCAAGCATTAGTGGTTTCGTCCACGCTAAGCCAGAGGTACTTTCCATTAATCTCAGAAGAAATTTTCTGTATAATATTTTTACACTCGGTTGATAAATATTTTTCGTGTAGACCCCGAAGGCACGTTAACATTGCTATTTTTACCACTAATACATTTTTCCAAAAATTGTCTAAAAAGTGGATTGTCTAGTTTTGACCACGGTATGTTATATGCTATCATAAATTCCACTAAATCAGTGGTTAAAATTACATCGCATGTCATTGTAAGTAAAGCCACCTACCTACCTATGGTTTTCTGCGGAAATGTGTCTATTAATATTTGTGTTGCATGACCACGAAATTGCTTTGTTACATCTAGTGCAATACAATTGTCTACCATCAAATTGTAAATTAGAAATATCGCGAATCCAAGAATTTACTGTAGCTTCCGTCGGTTTAGTACGTTGTGACATTTTAACTGCGCATAGTACCTACGTCCGATGGAATCCACGTTATGCAAGATACTGTTTGATCGTGTTATATGTTTTCTCCCCGCAACGCTAGGGCCGGCCGTTGGCCTTCAGCAATGTAAATTACCAATATACTCTAATTTAAAAGAATCTATTACGATATTAGGTTTTAATTCAATATAGTGCATTCCCTAACAAAACTAAGTTACCATGACATTGTAAAATTAAATAAAATGCACTTAATATGTTTTTGTAATTTGGGAACGTTTCAGCAGGTGTTTGCAATATATTATATTATATCTGTAAAAGCCATCCCTGGAAACCGATCGTTAACTCCCACGTATGGTTATATCTTATATTATTATAACCTACAAGAAAATTATTATTATATTTCCATCGTTACATAAAGTTCATTATAGAAACCGTTCTAGTAGTACGCCTTCCTTCTACTATTTCCTGCGGAAAATATCATGTAATTTTCAAGCTCTAAAAGGTGACATGAAACTTTATAACTACCTTTACGTAAAAACATTTTAAATACGTTTTAGGTGAGCTTTTCATGCGGGATTTAGGTCACGTGATTTGGTAAACGTCACTTTATTATGTTGGTTCGTTCAAAAGCGTCGTGTGCATACTAGATGAGTACAAATCGTTAGAAATGCATGTCTAGACTTAGTAAACCCTAACTTTATCCTGTCTTACAATGTAATTGATGATGCATTTGGACATTGTATTGGACTAACGCGAAAGAACCTTGACAAATATACAAGGTAACTGTGAAATACAACCAACAACAAAACGTAGCACCAAGGCACATGGCGAGTAAAAAAATATAATTTTGAAAAGTTTTTAGTTTGCCTACGAAAAACAACTTTTGTATAATTCACTAATGTAAGTGAAAATCACATAATATTTCAAACAAATGAAAAAAATAAACATTAGTTTTATCTGTAATGTCCCTTACTAAATCTGCATACTCTTTAAAACGTTCTCTTCAAATGTTTCCTTAACCGTCTCTCAAATCACCGAAGTAATCCTCTGAAAATCCTAGGATTTTGTATTAGGTAAAGAGAGATGAGGGAATACAGTGTATGGTAAAGTCTGAACCACATCTTGGAGATAGATAATTCCTTCTTCGATCTTAGTTCCAAACAAATAACAAAATTTTTAACATGCTCCAGTATGGAATCGAACCTTCGATAACGAGTAAATATTTATAAGCGCTTTACCTCGATTACTATGAACCTTATAGATGATAGTTTTAATTTTTCGTTATCATGAATTTAATTAAGAGCGATTTACATATTTATGTAGGACACCTGATGAAAACACCTTCTTAAGAAGAATTTATAAACAATATTAGGTTAGTTAATTCAAAGTATATTCGATAATACGCAGAGATTTAAGTTTATATCATATCGATCTGCTATTCAGAATTGGTCAATATTTTGCACATCAAGTCTCTTAAATAGCATGAAATTAGTTCCAAATATTCCATTCTGTACAACGCCACCGTTAAACATTCCGGTATTGAACACGGTATTTTGCTTCCATTCAATTGGCTAAAATAATGTTAGAAATGGAAAACCGATAACTTGATGGTCACTTTAAAACATCAAAATGATATCATTTTGGGGGTCAATTTATGCTCTGGAGATAAGGCCACTACTATTTATGAAACCTTGCCGAACTTAGGTTCTTGAATCTGTCTTTGTAATGCTAAAGAATAGTTTTCCAACACTATAATACTAGAACTCACAATGGAAGTATTACTGTGGATTATGTTTGAGAAATAGCTGAACAAACCATGACCTCTCACATCTATCTACTTACATTACTGTGGATTATGTTTAGAAATAGTTGAACAAACCTTGACCTTTTACATCCATCTACTTACATCCATCAACCATGTGTGTGATATATATATATATTATTCCATTCCCTGAGAAACTTCGATGATGTCTAGATTGCATAAGACAAGTTTTATTGAGACACCACAGATCATATTCACGTATGTACATGGAAATAAATTATCTGCAAGTGAACAAAGCAGCCAATACAATGTGAAAAATTCACCTTTCTTTTCTTTGATTTTGATGATAGTTTAATCAATAAATCATCTTACCACAATCTAGTTATTGCCAAATATTTTAATATAAATATTATATATATATATATATTATAAATAAAACTACGTCTCGAAGACACTTAATACTCAGTTTATTCAATAATGTGAACAGTTTAGAAATAATTGACAGCGCGCCGAATAAAATATACATATTTGATTCCATAGAGAAACAATTCCGAGTTTAATATGCCCTTCGTTCGTCCTTAGGGATTTTTATTCCTTAACTTTCAAATTGAACATCGGTTTTGTGTGTCAGACTTCAATCGTTCTTTTATAGTCGAGGTCCCATTGTATTTGAATTCGTGTCTCATATAAAGTCTCTGAAGGGTCCCTGAGCTTTGAAGGCATAATACTTTCCACAGCGTCATCTAAATATTGCTTAATTTGCATTACATAGTCATTTATGCTTGCGACTCACACTTCAAAAGGTTTTAAGTGCACTATACGTTTTTATAATGTCTAACAATTTAACACTGTTACTGACTCAAAAAGAAAAGGTGCCAATAATAAAGATTTGTGAAGGAATGCAGTTTAATACCAATTTATATTTTATAATGAGAAATAAAGATTAATTTGCGAAATTTCATAGAGAATGCAGTAAATTTAAATTCCAAATAATTGCAATGGTTAATTATGTTTTAAGGATGTCAAAATACAAAATCATATAACTTGTTTGTTATACGGTGTGTGTGATAAGGCATAATATCAGCGAACTGCTTTAGCCGCTAAAACTAGATAAAATATAACTTTAAATTCCTTTTGCACTTTTTTGCTGCAATTTGATTCGTTGAATTTTTTTTTTTTTTCAAATAATTAGCCTGAAGTATGGACAATGTATCCTATAAATAGTAGCTGCCAATATTTGCGACACTGAGAAACAGTGTCGCAAATATTATTATTGAGAAACAATGACTAATAAATGTGTAGTGGGCGGTCAAATAGGAAAACCACGGGGTTGTTTATCTTTTCATAGGTAAGTAAACACAACATATCAGGATCGGCATAATGCGAAAGCGTGAAAGATCAAAAATAACTAAAATTAATGATAGTTTTACAAAAACAGAAACAACAACATTTGATTACATTTGAACAGTAAAAAATCCACATTTTATCAAAAAAAGATACTTATACAAAAATATTTATTTTAACTTCTTTAAGGTAGCTCGCAAACTGTAGATGTTTTAAAGTCTGTTGATATTTTTTTGAATAAATTAAATTTTAAAGGTTTTTATTAAAAAATGTGTTTATTTTCAGATTTCCCGAGAATCTGGTAAGAAGAGAAAGTTGGCTGAAAGCTCTCAAAATGGAAAATGTCAGTAAGTGGCACTACGTGTGTAAAGAACACTTAAAAAAGTGATTATACTATTAAAAGATCTGGATTAAAAGTCTTGAAAATCAGTACTGTTCTGTTTTTTTTCCTGGCAACATTATCACCAGGTTCGTCACACGTACTGTCTAGGTTATTAGAGAATTATACTGAGAACTAATAATATAGTGACTAGTCACTCATTCATACCTCATGAAATAATATTAAGTAGGTACCTACAAGGCATCAACTCTTTTGTTGGTATGTTACTTTTATTACAGTGATGTAGGTTTGTATATTTCAAAGACATCTCACTTGTTTCAGCATTGAAAATTATATTCCCTCGCCACCATTAGTACCCAAGATAGAAAGGTATGTTAAATTTAAATATATAATGTACTCCTAGTGATCCAAAAAAAAATTTTTTTTTTGGATCACTGAGAATTCCCAAATTTGGCAATTAAAATTTTCAACATTTTAGGTGACACATTAAATTTGGTGAATGTGGTACCACCAGAAGAGACACAATGAATGAAGGAAGAAAGGTACAATTTTGGAAAAAAATAATAAAAAATTTTATTGCATTTCTGGACGAATCTCGACGAATTATAATGAAAAAACATAACTTTAGGAAAAAAATCTGTCCGTAAGTCTGTAGTATCGCGATAGCATCCACAGTTTTTGAGATAAAGCTTTCAAATTTGGTACAATTGTTCTAAAGGCCAAAGACAATGAAAAATTCGGTGATGAGCAAAGTTGGTCAGCTGAAAGAGGTCCACGGGATCCAATGGTAATGGTGGGGGAGGCTGACGCCTGGCAAGTAGGTCACAGACGGGCCCTTTTTACCAACCCTCAGCTGTCCCCTCAGCCATGTGTTTCTCTTGCTCACTCATCAAATCCTTCCGACCTTCTGATCAAGGTCAGGATGTCACTCATTGCGAGGGAGCTCATCTCCTTCCTTAGAAGCGCCTCAGAACCGAAGATACTGTGTCTCAGGCACCCAAACAATGTCCCAGGAAGTGGTAAGATGTTTCTTCATCACTCCTGCATCATAGACATGTAGGGTCTTCCTCAATACCTATTAATGATAGATGCCTCCTAAGTCTCCAGTGGCCTGGGGGAGCATACTGCTTTTAGAGCAGCCTGGCTATCGGAGCAGATGTATATTATCTGTTTCGCCCCATTCATAACCTCAGCCCTACCCGTCACTGCTAGGATGGCGTAAACCTCTGCCTGGAAGACCGTGATGTACAAGCTTAGAGCAAAGCTCTCCTGTACTTCTTTACCTTCCAGATGTATTCCCGCCCTGGAAGATGGTTTAGTGGCCACCCAAGATCTGTCTGTGTAACACACCAGAGAGTCCTAGCGAAAGTCAATTCTTCCTTCACTCCACTCCTCCTTACTGGGGAGAGTGAGAGTGTAATTCCTTTCCAACCTTAGCTGATCATTGGCTTCTCTCACCTTCAGGACAGAGAGGGATTTCTCTCTCCGTCAGTCCAGCAACTGCTGCGTGACCTTCAGCTATGCCTGAACACTGCCAGCTCCCAGAATTCCGCATTTTCAGATAGGCAGTCATAGCCTCTCCCTTTATCCACGAGGGAAGCGTTGGCAGGCCTTGCAAAACCTCCAGAGCAGCTATCGGTGTCGTCCTCATTACGAAAGTGATTCCTAGACAGGCTAATCTCTGGACTTTTGCCAGCTTTCGGGACGTAATCGGGACCCAAACTTTTTTTGTATTTGTCTTCACAAAAAAAATATATTCTTGATGAAAGATTATAAATCATGTTTACTATATCAAGACAATACAGTATATTTTCCAAGTACTTAAATAAAGCTGATATATACTGAAATTTGTTACCCATTTGACCTCATAAAATGGGGTTAGGATAAATTTGGCAGTTTGACATTTGAAATGTCTAATTTAGTTAGAAAAATGTCAATGTCAATAAGAAGAAATTATTAAAATATATGATACGAATTATTATTGACAGTATCGAACAACGCTAATAATTAGATATTTAAACATTTTAATTAAACATTTCAAGGTTAC
Source organism: Rhamnusium bicolor (assembly GCA_029963845.1). Classification (NCBI taxonomy): domain Eukaryota; kingdom Metazoa; phylum Arthropoda; class Insecta; order Coleoptera; family Cerambycidae; genus Rhamnusium; species Rhamnusium bicolor. The sequence continues at coordinate 1,179,706 of JANEYF010004462.1, forward strand.
GCTTAAAAACAACGGAGATTAAAATAGCAACAGTAGAATAGCTTTGAAAAATAAATTACTCAAGCAAACAAATTTTGTCTGTCTATTAAGTTTTAAGTTACGGAAAAGCTTTAAAATAAACGCTGAAGCCTGAAGCCGCCCCTGGTTTGTTTTGGATACGTTGATATATAAACATGCAAATTGTTGCTTATGTATATGTCATAATAATCAGTGTATCTCTTATGGGTGTTATTTATCTTTATATTGCTAATCTGAGGTAAAAAGTGCATAATTTTGGAAGACTGATTCGATTTATTTCAAGATGCATGGTTCACTAATATTAATTTTAAATGCGTAAATTGCTCTCGAGATACCTCACCCTCAACAACAATTTATTTTTACTATCTCTTACTCCCCTTTCCTCTTCCCCCTCTCTAGTTTGCCCCTTAAATATACATAAAAAATCGATGTACTTCCTTGATTATTTGTTTTCTTCAAATTGTAATTTAAATATAACCACTCATTTCCTCTCTCCCTTCTCTGCCGTCACTTCTACACCCCCAACGTATTACCGATATGCCTGATGGACTAATTATATTTTTTCTCACTCCTTTATTTTCACCCTATGAGAACCGCCATAATTTATTAATTTTTTTCACTATTTCGTTAATTCGGAAATCTGATTAGATCCAAACCCGGAGTTTTAGAATTTTACTCAGTCATTTCGATTTTTACCCCTTAAAAACTACCCCAATTTATCAGTAGTAATAAGTAATATTTTTCTAATTTTTTTCGTTAGTGCAGAGATTGATTTCGATATAACCCAGAACTTTTAGAATTTTACTCTGTTATTTCAATTTTCACCCCCTAAAACCATCCCAACTTATCGGTGGTATTTTGTCCATTATTTTTCCTTAACTCACAAAATAATATTGGACTATTTTCATGAGTTTCAGACTTTTGGGCAAAAATTGTTTAATCGGACCCAATGTGCAATGGTTCGCATAAATCAGAGGATGTCCTCCATAACGTACCTCCTAATCTCGCTAATGAAATGAATTACTTGTTTTCCAAAACAAAAAGTGCTTTTTTTCGTTTATGACTCGGTTTATAATTATAAATATCATGTGGTGTGCTCGTAATGTATCCCCCCCTAATGTTAATATTTGAAGTGAAGTAACCAATTTTGAACAAAAGCAACCTTTTGAACTATAAATGGCAATCTCAAACATGGCACCACTGCGCCATTCTATTCAGTGACTTTATGTGGCACCTCATGTTAAATGATACTTCATTTGAAACATCTTTTGATGCTGAATACAATCATAAAGTTTTAAAACAGTCTATCGATAGGAATTAAAATAGCTGCGTTATGAGCTTTTTTATGTATTAGAATTTTCATGCCCAATTTACCTGTGCTCACGTGCTAGCTATGTGTGATATACAACTGACGTGTCTTAGGTGGCCTTATAGATGGCAGCTAAGGTGCCCTGGTTTGACAGAGCCTGTCCATTGATATCTTGGAATCGTAGTTTTCCATAGATTTTGCTTGTATAAAGGGGTTTCTTGAGTGTGATTGTATCAAAGTTGGATGAAAAATGTTTACTCTACACGGTGGCACTAAATGTAAGTAATTATAGTGAAACATTTTTAATTTTCCATTCTTAAGAGGTTCAATATGTGAAAAATCGAATATTATATTTCCTTTTCGTAGGTGATACTGTGGAGATGGTAAGAACGACTGCAAATCTTGCTATCTGTAACTGTTCATTGATAATGTAGGCGACAATACTTCAGCGCAGGCAATCGACCAGACCTGGGGATCCATAAGAGAATGTTCAATGAGAAGAACGCGTTGAAACGAATGATTGAGGGATATGGAGAAACAAGTCCTGCTAACTCTGTACGGTTCATCAATATCTGAAATATTTCTCGACGAATACCATCTCAAATGTTTCGCAAGATCTGTGAGAAAAAGTGGAGAGTAATATTGCGTATCTGTCACCAATAAAAAGCGCTGTTAGGGAGCACTTCTAAAGAATGTACCATCAGATGCAGAAATGGAAAGTGGAAGAGTTACCTCGCGAGGGTTGGGGACGGAGATTAAGTTGTGGCAAGCTCTTTCCTATAACCACTTCAAAACCTCCAGCTCCTGACGCTGTCCTAAAAACAATATCCTGTAACTATGCGAAAGGATGAGGTTCGGAATGTGGTTGCCGAGCTTCGACCTCCAATGTTCCACGATTTGTGATAATTGTCACGGTTATTCCTTCGTCAATGCTCCACCAAGCGAAGATTCCATAGAAACTCCATTGGACGATCTCATTCTTACGATAGAGGTTAGAAAAGATGAAGACATTGCCAAAGACGAGTGGTATCATTCGTTTCCATGTCATCCAATAGAACTAACGCCAAAATAGATATCTATACCAAAAACCGTTTCTTTGGGAATTTTTCCGAAGATTTGTCTTGTTGTAGCTTAAATTGACTTGCTTATATTCCTGACTTAGATCCTCCTCACGCCTTTAAAATCACCGTTCCAGTCTTCCCATACTCAGCCATCCTCTCTCTTGCGAAATAGAAAATGTGACACGTTTTTAAAAAGCAAAATAATCCTCCAAAAAATCTAATTCTTATAGATCCCTTTGACTTAGAGGTGATTAAATAACATCCACTGACTACGCAGAGAGGTGATTCAAGAACCTTTCAAGTTTCTAAATAGGGCATAACCTGGACAATATTTTTTATTCAATTTTTCTTTAAAAATGTTTACGTGAAATAGCAACTCTGATTGCAGATTAGAAATTAGCCAATTATAGAAATAAAGAAATTAAATTAAAAGGAAAATAATGCAGTTTTAATAATAAATTCGTCATTAAATGAACTTACTACTTTTGCTATTTTGCAACGATAGATTTTAGTTAAACAGTTTAATATAAATAAATATTCAACATTTAATTGATTAGTAGGAGCTAGACATGTTAGTTTCTTTGGAAAGATAGGTCACCTTAACTACCCCAAACAAATAATTGGGTATTTACAAACATTTTGCTATTTTGTTTGTTTTTACGTGCCTTAGTTACTTTGTTTGTATTTAGGGGCACAAACTTAGCAACCATTTAGTATAAAATGGGATGCAGATGCTGAAAAAAGTCAGATTAATTCCTTGAGCCCATCCGGGAATGATCTCAAATACAACTTAGGTTATAAATAAATGTCAGTTGAATATTTGATTGATACTTTCTACATCTCAATATAGAGTTAGTCCTAAATTGAGAGACGTAATTAACTAAATATTTGAGTCTGTCCCAATACTAGTTTCTTAACATATAGAGTTTATTCTGATCTCTGTAATCGTAAATTGACAAGTATTATTTATACTGGAAGTTATCTTTAGTTCTTAATCAAAGCGCGTTGTGTTAGTTTGACAGTGATAGACGTCAAGTGTAAGTCGAACTCAGTCAGCAAAATGTTACCTCGTTGTTACTTTTGATAGTGACAGATGATAAGTGTCATTTGAATTCAGTAGTAGTAATTTTGCCTAACTGTCACTTTGACAGTTACAGATGTCAAGTATAATTTCAACTCAACTGCAGTAATTTTAATTAACTGTTCTTTTGTCAATCGAAATTAATTTTGATAATCTGCATTAACAGCGACTACATTACCACTTTACTTATTCATTACCTTCACCCCAAAATGATCTCCTCCTCTTATGTCAATATTAGTTAAATGAATTTAGTGTTCTGTTGTATTTATTGTTGATCCTATAAGTGGAATGTTCGTGTTATTACATCGTTGAATAAACTATGTTCAGTTGAGGTTTACGATCTTTAATTTCTTAATGAACCCTGGAGTAATTATTTCTTTACTGTAGTTTCAACAAATACAATAGGCCTTTGGTTCTCCAGCGATAGAAAAACTATTGTCCATTGTGTAAACCACACACATGTTCGTTACAATTTAAATGCAATGCAGTAGACACACTCCCAAATTATCCAATAAAAGTAACTAAACAGCAAGCAATTTAAATTACTATTTCACCTCTGTTAATTACCGCAAACCACGTAAATTGTATCATTTCCGAGCAACTTCAATGTAATTAGTATTTTTACTTTTCATATCTCGTTAAAAGAAAACCTATTAGCGTTTGTTCCTTCGCTCTATGTTATTGTTTTGGTTTCGTTACAGCCCAGAGTGATTAACTACAAGTTTACATGAAGCCTCTCCAACCAATTTTCAAATACAACTTTAACTAAAACTAAACATGATTTTCTTTCCACTTTTAAATGCTCAATTACAAAGACCACTGGCGAATTTTAATTAGTGTTACTCAAAGATAAAACAAACTAATTTTCTATATGCAATTTAGTATTTTCACCTACGAAGATCTGCTTCATTTAATATGCGATCATATTGTATAAATTACCCACTTTGTAATTAAATGGTTTCATTACTCTTTCACAAAAAGTTTTTTTTTGTCCATATATTCCTACAGCTTCATCGACTTTAATAATTAGAGGCTGCTGATATCGATGTCTGATTCCGGTGATAGAGTAAGTTTAGTATTGAATCAGGTTAGCTTAGAGTATCAAAGTGATATAACACTTTAATAACATTGAGCTATGCTGTTTAAAAAATAAACTTAATCGTCCCATCGCCATAAGTAACAGCGGATACCAACGCCCTCCGGTATTTTAAAGTACACAAAACTGTATGTACGATGTGGCCACATATCGTCGGCTTCATATGAAAAGTACCTAAATCCAAAATAACAAATTTTACAGGAAACATAAAAAACTGATTTAAAGCAAGAATTCTGACTCAAGGTAGGATTTATTTAATACAATTATTTAAAGAAGTACCCTTCAGATTACTTACCATAGTAATTCCATAATTTCTAATTTTGCTACAAAAAAAGGGAGTTAGGTAAATTTCATCTTTGTATTATGAAAATATTTTGGACTTGGGCAATTTTCAAGTTAATAAAAATAAATAATGGTGATGCTGAGAAGTGTAAAAAGAGTTCACTCATCAAAGTAAAAAAAACAAAGGTAAAATCTTTGTAATGCTTTATTAAAGTAGTACTACAATAAACACTAATAAGGCACTACAATTAATCACTGAGGATACTGAGGTAATACAATAAACAATAATTAATCATAGTTAAGAGTATCATACAAATTATGGTAGTTTTGTTCCATGGTCTTCTTTAAAAACCTAAAGATTGTCATATTTTTCTCTTTTAATCTTCAAAGGTTCTTTGTATAAATAGGGTAATACTTGAAAAGGTACTACTTTCGCCTGCTTCTTTCGTCTTACGGTTAAAGTTTTATAATCATCTGAATGTCGAACCTTGAAATCAATGGATCCATCACTCTTACACTTTAAGGCTGTAATATCCTGTACAGTAGGATCTCCAACTTTAAACCCAGGACGTATCGATTTCAAGAAGTTTACCTGATAAAATTCTTTAAAAAAATCGTGTTGTAAGTATTTTACAACATAAGGCCTCGGCAACTTCCTGACCGTTTTAACAAGTTGTACATAATCAGCAGGTACATTGATCACTCCACCCTTTTAGTTTTATTTCTATAGTAGAGTGCGTTAAGTCACACTCCATTTGTGTGTGCCTTTTCTCTAAATACTTTTGTATAATGCAAATGTCATTCTCCATTGCAAAATTCAAAAGAGCATTGGATAATAAAGCATTTCGATTTTGGGCTCCACAGCCTTCACTATAAAATATAATTATCTATTAGAAAACTACAATCAATAGATGCAAAACAGTTTGCTTTCAGTTCACCTTCTCGTTCATACCATATAAAGCAGTATCCATCTTTACTGTGGAGATCAAAGATGGTAAAACTATGTACGATTAACTTTGTTCTATAATACAACGCTGAAATATTCGATTTAGGACACAGTAGGACAGATTGCAGATTCAAAGTGAAAACTCTATTTTGAGACTCTTTGTCTTTTTGCTACTCTTGTCGAGTTTCTTCCTTTTTTTAAAATATGAATATCGTGTTCTGTTTCTTGTCTATTTTTAGTTCTATATCCTACACACAGGTCACATTAATCTTTCTTTGGCGAAAATATGAAACAGGTTCCATCTGCTTTTCCTTGCACCAGTTTTCTTTATAAAAATTATAAAGTTCGGCTTTAGTCTTGAATCGGGGTTCTAAGTATAATTTTGTAGTAGACTTACGGCAATAATGTAATTCTAATTTTGGGAGACAATTGAAAAAAATCTCTTCTTCGCACTTTTTAAATGTCTTGTGTCATCGGTTTTAACTTCTTTACTATCTTTCTCTTCTGTATCTTCTCTATCATCCTTTATCCACTCTATAATCGTTTTCTTTTACATGCCCAGTGTGTTAGAAAACATGGAGTTGCATGTCCTAATTCTTTCATGTTGTTTATCCAAGAAGTACTGAAGTGAATAGGCTCTCCTACTGCCAATTTTATTCTTTCTATGTCTTGCTCTTTTAGCCTTTTTATTAATAACTCTGCTGCTAACATATATTTTCCTTTCGTTCCAAGTTAATTTCCAAAAACGTTTAAAAATGCCCAATCTCTCCTCTTCACTAAGTTTGAAACATTGAATGTTCTTGCTTTTATTCCTGTTACACGAACTACTTTGTTTAAGTTACCTTTTATCTTTTTAACCGACAGATTTGTTTTCTTTCCTTCCAAAGTACGTTAATCCTTCTTCCCTTCTTTTTTGTTCTTATTATACTTTCATGTTTTCGAGTCACGTAATCTACTTTTTGGTCTTTTGCAGTTGCTTCCTTCCCCATTTTCTGTATTATCTTCCTCTTCCATTAAAGCAGCATCTTCACCAGAATCCTGGTGAGGATTGCTACCTTTACTATCAACCCATTCTTCATCTAATGTCTCTTGATTAGTGTCGCTTTGTTCACTGTCCTGTTTCCGGCTAATTAATCTATTCTGATAATCTACACCAGTATTTTCTACAGGCTTATTGTCGTGTGCACAAGGTATTGTCAGAACTTTTTCTGATGGGTGTATTTCTACAATGGTAATAGTGTTGAACTTCCAATTACTTTCACCAACATCGAATTGTTCAGTATTTGTCTTAAAACTGAATTGTTCTTTATTTTCAAATATTTCGTATTCCAAAATAATGTCCTCTAAGTTAGAGTTATTGTTTACGATAATATTATTGTCAACATCGTTTATTGGAACAAGACCATAATTGTTATTCTCGTTGGGCGGAAGAAAGTCGTCTAGTGTGATGTCTTTGCAAATTTCCTTCCCTTCTATTTCAAAAAGTTTTTAGTTTTGGCACATTCAGCATTTAAATTGTGAATAGATAAAGATAACTCGTAATCTTTACAATTTTCGACTTTGGAATTGTCGCCATGACAATTTTAAGGCGCTGATGTTTCCTAGCCAAAGGAATTAGAAATCAAAGAAACGTCACTTAATATTCTAATATTTTGTTTTGCTTTGCTAGGATAAGAAATAGTGGTATTTCTTTTTCAGAGTCAAGATTTAATTTACTCAGGTTATTGATGGCATTAAGTATCTTAAAGCCTCTGGACGATTAATTCTGAAAAAAAAAATTCTAGTGTTTTCCCACAATCGTGCAACAACTGTTGATCCAAAGGTTTGAGAAATAATTTCTTACTGGTTTTCCCAAATTCCTCTCAAATTTGTGAGGACTTTGGTTTTATCCATAAATATAATAAATTCGCAACTTTATAAAGCATTTGGAAAGTGGAGTTTTCTTAGTGAATGTGGAAAAAATCAATCGTTATTTTGCTTTCATTAAAAAAAATACTTTGTGAGACAATGATGCTACTTGTATAAATATTTAAACATAGAAAACTCCAACACGTCGAATGTACGGCAAGTTCATCTTAAAAATACTTTCATTTTAGTTAGATAAGTACAATTATTTTTTCTGCTTCATAATGAGAAATAAAAATATGAAATATGTCTAACTCCACATAAAATCTTGTAAAACATAGTGTGAAAGATGCGTAAGTCCTACAAATTAAACTCGTTTTCGTTCGTGGTTTTTAAATACAAGTACTTAAATATCAATAACAAAATCTATACTACATTAGAAATGGTACTTACCTATTATATTTGCACAATAATTCCCGACAAATGAACAAGGTTTTAATAATGTAATCAGATTATAAACACAGCAGCAGTAAACGCACGGCAAAGACTCATTAGGAATAATAAGATTGATGGACTTGGGCAATTTTCATATTGTTAACACATGTCATGGAGTTAGGCAAAATTCTATTTTGCGATTTTAACGACACCTATTGCCTTTTTATGGGCGTTCTTCTCTTGCCGTGTACATATTGCCATTAACTAGATGGCGCAATAATCCCGTGTCAAATTTTCGGACTTAAGCACTTTTCATATGAAGGCGACGATATGCATTTTACTGTGTGTGCAGAATCCAAAAAATTTGTGTAGATAGTGCTGAAACATTTTAAAATATATACCTCTGGTCTAATAAGAGTTACACCTCCAAACAGTTACTGTTATTCTTAGAATTTGTTGTGGCTAAATACCATATTACACGAGCCAAATGATATATTGTGTTAGATGATACTGACAGAATCAATCTGACACAAACTTGGCAGTAAGAACCTAACAACTCACCTGTAACGAAGCTTATTTTTCGATATTTTGTTTTAATTTTATTAGTAGAAATATGTTAAACCAATTTACAATTTATTTGTCAGTATCCGACCATTATTATGATTACATTTTGTTTTCTTAGTATAAGGTATAGTATAAGTTATAGCATAGTAGTAGTAATTTAGTGGTTGTAGAGTATAGTATAGTACAAATATGCAGATATTTTAAATATGATATTACTTGATTCTCCATATTTTATACATCACCGCGCGCATCTCGCATGGTAGATATAGTAGCCAGGGTGAGCTGTTAAAAATTTAGTTCACTGTCAGTCACTGAACATAACAGTAAACTACTCTGCAATGTAATTACTCCCAATATCTCATAGTAGTGACATCAGAATCAACTTGTAGATATTTTAAGTAAAATCCGTTTTTCAAAATATTAGTCGATATACGTAGTTTTGATACATGTAAAATTTTCTGTCATTATTGCAAACTGGCTGCAAAGGATACAAGTCTCTGTGACGTACATAAGATCTAGTGCTTCGATTTTCTGCGTTCCAGTCCACTCTGAATACTATTATTAATATAGAAATTTCAGTGGAAGCAATTTTTCCCCTGTCATATACCATTTAACCGTGGAGTACCGTCCAGTTAGGGAATCTCGAGTTCCACCGAGAGACTGTTCTACCATTCCGTCAAACCAGACATTCAATACTAATCCGTCAACCGCACTGCCGCCGCATCATCACCCCGAAATCAGAAAGTAACAGTAAATGAAAGTTTGAATAAGGCAACCAACTTGATTATTGTTGGGACTCGTTTTACTTACTAATTTGATATTTTCTCTCCTGGTTCAGCATTAATATAATCTATTTCCTGCTAGCGAACTCGTGTTGTTTGATCCTCAAAGTAGTGTTATATTAACATATGTATCTTCTGTTATTCGATTTATTAAAGTATAGTTTATCCAATATGAATTGAAACACTTCAGTCTAAAGTGTTTATACCAGGAGGGCGCATTTTCACTCTCATCGTCAAAGAAATCGTGCTTGTATTTATCGAACGATACCTCTACATTACATTCGATATGAGCATGTGGCAATGCAGCTGACTAGATGTGAAACTTGGGCGGTAGTGTCAGAACTTTGACAAATTAAGTCGTGATTTGAATAGACTACTAGAAGTTGTTTATACTGACCGTACAGTGCAATTCATGTAATACTTTTGGATAAATAGATTTATTTTCTGTGAGGTATTTATAGCATTTTAGTGATCTTATTAAGTGGTTTTAGTAATATTTCAATATTTGCATTAATTATTATTATTAACATGGCTTTTTGGAGGCCCTTTGAAACGCATGAAATTGAATTATCAATATTGAACCGGTGCGTGGCGCCGTTAATTGAAACTAATTCGGAGTTTAATAAGAACAAGGATTTACATGTTCAATGTCAGCGTCTTATTTTAAATATTTATGAATGTTTAAAGAGAGAAAATATTGAAACGACAGATAGGGACATTGTAAATAGAATTCATGAATTAACTAAACTTTCGACTTCTACAATTTATCGCGTTATTAAGGAAGGGGATGTTATAGATCACTCTACAAAGCGGAAAGGAAAAAAACCGAAAATTTTGTCGAATTGACGATCGAAAGATGTTATTCGGCGAACGGTTTATAGTTTCTATGAGGAAAATAAAGTACCAACTTTAGAAATGATTCGTAATAAATTGCGTGATTATCCGAATTATAATTATAAATCTTTAGAAACGCTACGAGGTATTTTATTAGATTGCGGCTTTAAACACAAAAAAATAGATAATCGAATAATTATAATGGAATAGCGACATATCGTTGAACTTCGACGAGAATACTTACATAAAATGAAAGAATACCGTGAATCAAATAAGCATATAGTATATCTCGATGAGACCTGGTTTGACACACACGATGTTGTTCAGTACGGTTCGGTAGATGACTCTAAAAATTGTAGTTTGAATACACCTTGCTCGAGAGGAAAGCGCGTTATAATTCTTCATGCTGGAAGCAAATACGGTTTTGTACCCAACGCATTGCTCTTGTCGGCTAAAAACATAACACAATCCTCTGCTGATTATCATGAAGACATGACTGCGGATTTGTTCGAAAAATTGTTTGCTGAACAGCTTCTACCTAACATTCCTCCAAATTTGGTCATTGTTATGGACAATGCTTCGTATCACTCGCGTTTATTACATAAAATACCTAATAATAGTACCAAAAAGGAGGACATTTTAAAATTTATGAGGAACAAAAAATATGGACATCCCTGAAAAGGTTCCGATAAAGAAAGAATTATTAAAATGTATAAAGGAGCATAATTTAAAAAACGAATATGTAGTTCATGATCTTTGCAAGAGACACGGTCATACGCTCGCGCGGTTGCCACCGTATTATTGCGTATTTAATCCGATCGAGATGGTTTGGGGCACTATAAATAAACATTTACGGAAATGCAATCAGTCACCAACTTTAAGCGCAGTAGTACTTGATAATATACGACAAGTAGTAAATGAAGTGAGCAATAGCGACATATGGGGAAAATGCGAAAGTCATGTTATACAAAAAGAAAACGAGTATCCTATTTTGCCACCCGTAACACCAATTATTATTCAAACCGGTGACAATTCTAGTTCAGAATATTCTTCTGATAATTCAATTGCCACTTAGTATTTTTGATTAAATGTTTTTCTACGTTTAGTCGAAACAACTTAGCTTGAACGGTTCAAGAGATTTATAATTGATTTTATTTGAGTTTTTAACAAATTTTAAATATTTGTCTCTTATTTTTTTGTGATTCAATTGCCACGCAGCATTTTCATTTGAACGTTTTTTACGTTCAATCGATGAACGATTGAAGAGATTTATAGAGTTGATTTTTTTGAGTTTCTAACAAAATGCAAATATTTATTTATTTCTTTCTTTTTGTTTTATTTGTTGTGTTATATTTTATTTGAAAGAGTTATTTAATTCTAATTTAATTCTAACTTTCCATCATACTAACACCTTTCATATTCCTATCCTATCCTGGCAAAAAATACTCACACCTCCATGTTGGTTTTTGCCGGATGGTGACATTTTATACAAGACTCAATATCAATTTTTACAGTTTGTTGAAAATGTCATTAACTAAGTGAGTAAGATTCTTAACTTTTATTCAATCATCAAAATTGCTTATTAAACTAATATAAATAAATAAACAAGTAAGTCAATAAATAAAAAGGTTATTATACATACATATGTATGGTACATACATATAAACTCATACAAAATAGTAAAAAAAATATTCGAATTATTTTAAAGAATTAAAAGATAATTCTAAACCTTTTTTGGTCGACGCTCCTGGATATGACTAAATTCCCGTTGTTGACGTTTTTATGCTGTTCCAATCCATATTGGAAACACTATACCATCGTATTAATAAGAGGTCCTGCTGGCGACCTTGTGTTGTTCGAAATTCAAGGTAGCGCCATAATAACATATGTACCTTCTATTGTTCGATTCCTTCAGATACCGTCATATTAATATAATTTCTTAATATGCCCTGTATGCATAAAATATATCCAATTCTATTTCTAATAGATAAGGTAAACAAGTTTTTATGAATACATTTTTTTAAAATTGATGTTCTCAGAAGATACCATATATGGACACACCGTGTTTATACTATAAAGCAAAAGTCGCTTTCTGTAAATATACATAATCAAATTTTCGTAAAACAAACTCAAGATGGCTTGGAAATTTATATTGTGTGGCAACCTTTATTCAAGCTAGCGCCTCAAAAGCCAGGTGTGAAATCGATCATCCCGGAGCAACGAAAAGCTGAAATGAAAGTCTCCGGCTCTTTCCGTATTCAATCTTTCAAACAAATGTCTCTTATATGGAAATATATCATGATAAATACACTAAAATTCGTTTTTCTACCATAAAGATGCTTCACTTGAGAATTAAGGGTGGCAAAGTGGCATATTATCCTCTCTAGAGAATTATGTGCCCTAACCAAAACAAAATTTATTTGCACGACATTGCTGACATCTTATCAGTGTTTAATTAATTTAATTTTGCAACATAAATCTAGCCATAATCTTCCCTGTCTCTATATTAGTTTATTTTTCATGTCATACCTGTTTATTTATATAATACGAGTATATTCGTTTTTAATATTTTAGTAATCTTACGAGTTGCATGTATTCTTTTTTTCATTTAATTTAAAAAACCTGTAGCAGAAAAACCATATAACGAGCGTTAAAAAAAACCACGTCAAGTTATTCATGCAAGGAGACACTGCTCACAACGATGTAAACATTGTTGGGTCCAGAGTGATAAATTTTTTCATGGGGTGGAATTATTTATGTACATTTAATATGAGATAAACATACAGTGTTACATGTAATATCGCTGAATTCAGAACAACATTATCTTTTAATTTTGAAAATATTTATTTGATTTTTGAAAAAATAAGCACGTATGATGTCTGAAGAAAAAAGTAATTGGAATTTACCTTAAGTTACTCTTAATTAGTCTCCTCAAATTTTTGAATAATTAAAATTAAAATTATGTTTTGTCTCCATATTCGTATCCCCTAGGGCAAAAACTCCTGCATTCTTAGTATTTTTATTAACTCAAAAATTAAGCTACAAACTCGATAAAGTCATCTAAAATGATCACATGTATACAGAGTATAACTTAAAGAAATGTCATAAATAAATGAGCGTATTTCCTGTTCAAATTTAAAAATATTTTGTTTTATAAATATTTGTTCTCAGAACTTTCGTTTCCAAAATACAGGACGTTAGAGTTTTCAAAAAATTATATTTAAATATCTTTTGAACAAATGAAAATATTGACACGGAATATTGTGTGTACAATAACTCATCTCTATCGAACAGTAGGGATTTTTTACTTGCCTACCATCTAATAGACAAGGGACCAACTGCTTTACATCCTTTCCGAAGCAAGGATATCACGTACAGAACCCTTGTCTAAGGTTGCATAGCTTCTGCGTATACGCTGATATACAAACCGCTAGATGACAAGACGAGGTCGCCAATTTCATTTGAGTTACCGTAAAATTATTGAGGGCGACTATTGTTGCTTAACTTTCGCATCGAGTACGAGTACTGTGTTAAATCAGATCTACGCTATTGTTCGATTAAATGCACCAATAATTTTATCTTATAAAAACAAGAAGGCATCTGACAGTGGTATTCTTTTAATTTTGTTGATGCGAATTGTCGATTTACATTTAAAATCGAAGCTGAAAAACTTTATAAAAAACGCTTTCCCAACCGATCTCATCCAGATCAAGGAGTGTTTTGAACATTCATATGCGCTTAAGGGATCTTTGAAACCTAATCATGGTGTTAAAAGGAGGGCGATGGTAAGAACGATTCGTCAGGAGGAAAGGATATTTGAAACATTTAAGACGAATCCTAGAATTAGCACAAGAAGAATTGCAGGAACGGAACGTGTGAGACCCATGGCGGTTCATCGCGTTTTAAGAAACAATCTGTTCTATCCCTATCATTTACAAATGGTTGAGGCATTGAATCCCCAGTACCGCGAATGAGATTACCCAAGAAAAACAAGAAGTTGTAGTTTGGACATCATGATGTTACAGTTGCTAGAAAGATTGGCTGTTAGGTTTAGTGGCTATTATAAAAACAGCATTATTACGTTTTAAAGATGTAATGGTGATCAAAATGGGGAATAAAATTCTGGCCATCAAAACGTAACTGGTGCCAATGATCACTAGAATACGTTAACTTTATTTTTGATTATTATGGATGTTTTAATGCTAGCTACGAAACGATTTTTATGGTAAACGTATAACCTACAGTTTGGCTTTTTATGGAAATTATTTAGCTACAAAATCGTCTCAAATATTACTTAATCAAGTGTACTTAGTTATAATTATAACTAAAATATACCTTTATAGGCACAAAATCAAACAAGATAGTACTGTGGTTATGTTTTGGTTTTAAAGGGTGTTGTCAAATAACATGGACATCCCTCATACTTATAATATAATACACAGTTCTTGGTCAATGAACAATGAACAAGAGGATCAAATCTATTGCCGCAGGCATCATTCCTGTAAACTTACATAAAATACTCATAAAAACAAAGAGGGCCCTCGAAATATCCATATTTTAAGTATAATTAAATTAATTCGAAATATATTAGTACTATATATTTGATAATTTTAAAGAGCGCCATCGATGGTAGGATTATCAAAACGGATTAAAATATTGAATTAGTAAATTAAAACGTTATTTTAGAGGCACATTTAACAAAATATTGAAAATTCAATGTAAAGGCCGCCATTCGAGTTGTTCTTGTTTGATAGAAAACATGGCGGCAAGTTGGCATTATTTGGCATATGTTTTCGGTACTGATGCTAGAAATAAGTCAGAATATGACTAAAGTGGTACTAATAAACTTTTTTTAGCCGAATGGCAAATTTAACTGGTAATGTTGGCCAAAGTACAACCAGAAATCTGACGAGAAATTTGGTTAAAATGGTTAAGAAATTTCCTCCCAAAAATGGTTAATCTATGGTCTATAAAAAAAACATAACCTCTCATTTGTTTATGGCACAGAAGGCACAGTTTTTCTGTGAGCAGCACAGAAGCACCGTATGGCATAACAACATACATTTCATTCCTCAGATAACACCTATCTACTTATTTGACTTTCTACATTTATTTTATGGTTACTATTAACTGATATATACAGAAGAGAAAATTGTTACTACTTTATCTGTGAGTTTACAACCATTGCATATTATATTGTCTGTGCATTTTTTTACAAAGAGCATACTATTTACATAATATAAATCTAAATTTTTACTTGTATATTGTTTCAATTAATTACAAACATCAAATAGTTAAAGTATGAAGCAAAGATGAGAGCACAATTTGGTTATGGTATTTTACAGACACGAATTTACATTTAACTTCACTCAGTGAAAATGGTTTTGCGGATTAGTTTCACTATCTGTCATATATTTAGATATGAAGTGTATATATATATATTTTTTTTCTTTTCTTGACCGTTAATACCAATTAATATTGATAGTTTCTTATTTTGTGGGGATTTCGGTCAGGTATAACTAATTTAATTTTTTTTCTAACGTTTCGGTTTATTACACCATCATCAGAGAACTACAATTAATGCAATATTTTAAATAATAAAATTGTAATAAAATTTTAAAACAAATTCCTAATAATTAATAGTGTAAGTAAATTTTAATGTAAAATAATCATAACAATGTTTTTAAAATATTATACTAATTGTAGTTCTCTGATGATGGTGTAATAAACCGAAACGTTAGAAAAAAATTAAATTAGTTATACCTGACCGAAATCCCCACAAAAAAAGAAACTATCAATATTAATTGATATGAAGTGTGTAAACAGTGCAAACAACACTTTGTTTTAAGAATATATACCTACCCTGCTGTGTATTCCCAAAGGCATTTATGCCTACAATATTATTATAAAATATCTGATGTGGCCAGCACATAACTTTCTTATAGTAATATATATCATCCTGATCTAAAAAAATCATTCTATTTAATTCTTCACTTACCTCAATTAAATTTTAATAGCGTACCTTGAAATGTTTCATTAAAATTTTTAAATAAATAAGTATCAGTGTCATCGATACTGTCAATAATAATTCATGCTCTATATTTTAATAATTTTTTTGTTGTTGGCATTGACATTTTTGTAACTAAATTAGACCTTTCAAACGTCAAACTGTTAAATTTAACCTAACCCCATTTTAATGTGTCACTTAAAATGTTGTTGACAATCTTAACTGCCAAATTTGGCTATTAGTATTTTAGAGTTACTGCGGATACACATGCGGACACACACGTGCTGTGTGTGTGTGTGTGTGTGTGTGTGTGTGTGTGTGTGTGTGTGTATTCGCGTGTGTATCCGGCAGTGTATTGGCAGTTAAGATTGTCAACAACATTTTAGGTGACACATTAATTTTGGCGAATACGGTACCACCAGAAGAGACAGAATGAATGAAAGAAGGAAGAAAGGTACAATTTCGGCAAAAAAAATTAAAATTTTTATTGCATTTCTGGACGAACGTCGACGAATTATAATGAAAAACATAACTTTATCGAAGAAAGTCTGTCTGAATGTCTGTAGTATCACGACAGCAGCCACAATTTTTGAGATAAAGCTTTCAAATTTGGTACACATATTCTAAAGCCCAAAGACAATGACAAATTCAGTGATGAGCAAAGTTGGCCAGCTGAGAGGAGATCCACCCAAACGTTTTTGTATTTGACTACAAAAAAAATATATTCTTGTTGAAAGATTATAAATCAGGTCTACTATATCAAACCAATGAAATATATTTACTAAGTACTTCTGATATAAACTAAAATTTTTTATACATTTGACCTAATAAATTGGGATTAGGATAAAATTAGCAGTTTAATATTTGAAATGACTAATTCAGTTAGAAGAATGTCAATGTCAATAACAAGAAATTATTAAAATATATGACATTATTATTGACAGTATCGAATGACGCTGATAATCAATTATTTAAAAAATTTAATGAAACATTTCAAGGTACGCTATTAAAATTTAATTGAGGTAAGTGAAGAACTAAATAGAATGATTTTTTTAGATCAGGATGATATATGCTGGTCTAATAAAGTTATGTGCTGGCCACATCATATATTTAGTTTTAGTATTGTGGTTGTGTATTATTGTGTTGTTCAGTTCATATTCGTAAATTAAAACAAAAATGATGGAAATGGTATTATGTAAATTCTAAACTAAATGGGCATCAGTGGTCACTTGACCGCCTGTAGTTTCAGATTTTAAAGAAAAGAAATGCATATTAATTGATTATCGGAATAGTCAGTTATTGGAATAACCATTTAATCGGATAACCTATTATTCGAATAATCAGTTAATCGTATAACCGAATTTTCTAATAACCGGTTAATCGGATAACCGAATATTCGAATAACCGGTTAATCGGATAACAGAAAACCGGTTTCAGTTGCCAGCACTAGTACTTACATATAAGTCTACGAATAAAGAATAAACAATGATACAAACCGCATCAACAAAAATAATTTAAATTTGGGACTGCGTGAACGAACTATTTTTTTTTGTAAAAGTAGTTATTTATTAATAACTTTTTTATTTTAGATTTTTTGCATTATTTAGTAGCTGTGAGCGTTCTGAGGTTATTGCCGAAAAGACGAAATTGGGCCAGTATTTTCCAAGATAGCAGCTTTGCCCCAACCTGGATTTATGAGGACTTTTGATATTTTCGACAGTACGACTTAATTAACAACTGTGCCAAATCTCCAGTCGATTAAAATTTTATATACTAAAAAATCCTCTACTAATAAAAATTATGTTACATGAGGAGCGCTTTATATAAATACACCTGTCCAAAAATTGTTTAAGTGCGCTACTGAAAATCTTTCTTGAGTGGAAATATTGGTAGAAGGCAGTGTCTTTTCTTTCAGTTTTTTAATAGTAATATCGTTTTGGCTTTAAGTGCTGAGTGCAAGGCATCAAATTGAATTGCGTGAGTAATGTTACGGAATAAAATGAGTTTCCTGTTTTTTGAGAGCTTTTATTTTAGAAATACTTACAAATTGCATTTCATACAAATTGTGAAATAAAATCTACGTGCCTTGTAAATATAGAACCAGAAAACCCTTAGCTTGCAATAAAATTGCATCCTATAAAGTTCTCACCCCACTTTTTTTTGTTTGTCTTTGGAAATAAATTAAAAATGTTTAACGTAACTTATAGTATTTTTTCCAAGGATTTCGAAAATTTCAACAAAAAAACAATTGAAAGTCAAATAAAAGTGGGGAAAAAACAAAAAGAATGTTTTTTACTTGTTACAATTTTGAAAAAGATTTAAGTTCTCTTTCTAAAATATAACATAACATATATATTTACCTTCATATTTGGTAAAATACTTATGACAATAATTGAAATAATTTATAAGAATAAAAATTTTATTTAAATTTAACGAAGAAAATAACATCAAATCAAGCAAGTAATATCAAATATCTTAACGAACAAATAACATTTATATTTAAAGGAACTGTTCAAAATATCCTCCATTATTTTTGACACAAATAGTATATCGTTTATATATATATTATTCATTACATTTTGTAACATGTTGGAGTTATTTACATTTTCTATTTCTGCCGAAATTTTAACTTCTTCTACACTGTTACTTCCATTTTTATAGACCTCAGTTTTCAAATGTCACTTTGAAAAGTATCCAGTGGATTTAAATCTGGGCTTCTTGGAGGCCACGATATAGTTTCATTCTTTCCTATCAACTTTGAGTACTGGTTATTTAAAAAATTCCGAACAGATATAATATTATGCACCGGTGCGCCATCTTCGTGCTAAATAATATCATTTAAGAGACCTATAGGCACTATTCTATGAATACGTACCTCTATTTCATTTTGAAGTAAATTAAAATATCTGATTCCAGTCAAAGTTCCATTAAAGGGAATGGTGCCTACAACTTTATTGTTTATTATGCCATACCACACTCCTATTGAATTTCTCCCTTGGAAGCTTAATTCATATATTTTGTGCAGATCTACTAATCAGCAATGTGAATTTTTTTTATTAAATATGTCTGCTCTGTTAAAATTTCCCTCTTCTCTCCACAATATGCAGGGTATATATTTTTAAAATTTTGTTTTTAGCAAGTGCTTTCGTATATAATAATTTTAGACAAAATCTCTCGACCTACGGTCTGGGGATTTTACAAATTATTATATTGTCAAGTCAGCAAAATTTTTAAAAGGTTGTGACGTACACAGTTCAACCGATTAAACTTGATGCACTCGGGATACAACCCTTGATTATATTAATTTACATGCTACTTAACATTCATGGTGACGAAAAAACTAAATGTTTATGAACAACTAAATGTTTTGAATTTTTTTTTAAGTTTCGTATTGAGCAATGTTAATAAGTGCTTAAAATAATCTTAATATGAGATTTGGGGATACACCCAATGATGAAATTAATGGGGTAGTTGATAAAAGTGTATCTGCGAGTACCATTGAATCACATGAATTCATTCATGTGATGTGGAATCAATTTAGGAAATTTTAAGAAAAGAATTCGTGCTACACAAAGAAACTACAGTTTGAACTAACAACAATCGTAATGTGGTCGAATATGAATCACCGAAGGAACCTAAACATAATTCATTTGTCTCCCATTGTGAAAATAACACAAATTGTCCCTTTAATTTTGATTATAATAATAATTAATGAAGATTGTATGGCTGTAGCACCGTGGCCACTCGCACAACATCGATGTGTGATAATAGTAGAGAAAAAATGAAAAAAATATTGTACATGTTCACGTAAAAGAAAAATATATTTACTCTAAATTTAAATACTATACCAAGAACGCCACTTTTTTATTTTACAATAACTAAAAGTTTATTAAAACGATATTTTCTTCTAAAAATAAATCGTTACAAAAATGAGAAATTTTACAATTTTTAAACAGAGCCTAGGATCGAAAAAAAATGTCACATCCTAGAGAAAAAATTATCGAAGAAGCAGCACCAGTGCAAGGTGTCGCAGTAAATCCGTGAAAATTTCATTGTACTTATAGCATTATTTACACATGAAATAAAATGTCAGGAACATTGCTTGAGTTAGATAAATTTATCCCGTATTGGCTTTACACAGTGTGTCCGTAAAATATGGAATAAATTCATTATTTTTCAAACCAAAAATATTTAGAAAAAAATCCTCGGTCACGTCGATTTTTAATATCAATTGCGCACATTATCCTTTATTTTCTGGTTATGACGTCATCGCTATTTCCGTTATGACGTCATCGATATTTTTTTATGGAACACCCTGTATATTTCTCCATTTTTTGATTCTGCTTCAACACCTGATTATATATGTACACTTAAGGTCTAAAACTGATAAGTTGAAAGATACGGCCATTTAAAAAAAAACCAATAAAAAAAGTAAAATAAACACATTTTTTATTAATTTTTGAAGTAGGCTAGTTTTTGTTTGATTCTTTGTTTTATCGTTATCGTCTTTAAATAAGTTTCAGTAAATCACAATAATACTTTACCCCAGTAGTGGTTTCTGAACAATTGTCGATTTATTTTAATTTATAACGTGAGTATCTGTAAAGCAGAGAATTGAAATTCTTACGATGATATGGTATGGTGATAGGATGCGGACTCAACAAGAAGTATGTAATTTATTTAATACTAAACGACCCATAACTCAATCGACAGTGAATAAAATTGAAAAAAGTTTAAAAAGACTGGTACGGTGGAAGATTTATCCAAAACAGGTCACCCAAATGTTGATGAGGATACAAAATTAAATATTTTACTGACCGTTGAAGAGAATTCACATACTAGCTTTCGCCAAGTTAGCTGCGATTGTGATGTTACTGAAACGTCAGTACATACAGTATTAAATTTAGAAAATCGGCATCCCTTTAAGATTGGGATTGTGTAAGAACTAAGTGATGATGCAGATCGGATGACACAATTTTGTAAAGCAGTGATCCTCTTTTGATAAAAAATATTATATTTTCCGATGAATGCAATTTCAAATTAAATAGTGAAGTGAATCGTCAGAATTGTAGATACTGAGAAAAGGAAAACCCTCAATTGATGCAGGAGCAGCACACACAGTGTCCACAAAAGGTAAATGTGTGGACGAGAATTGTAAGAAATAGAATCATAGGACCCTATCTTTTCGATAAACTGTAAACGGACCAGCATATCTCCCAATTTCTAATCGGCTATCTCATTCCAACGTTATTAAATTTATTCCCCAGTAGAATTATCCTGGAAATGTTGACGAAAGCCTGTGGTATCAACAGAATGGTGCGCTTCCCCATTGCAGCAGACGTTCGAAGGTATCTTGACCAAATATTTTTGGACAGGTGGATTAGTAGACGTGAACCCATCGAATGGCCACCAAGGGCACCGGACCTCAATCCATTAGATTATTTTCTGTGGTCCGTTTAAAAAACTTAGTTTATAAAACTAAACCGGAAAACAGTTTTGAATTAAAAGATAGAATTAGAACAGAAATAAACAACTTTTGTAAATTCATATGTTCAAAATGGCCGTATCTTTCAATTTATGAATTTTAGACCCTAAGTATGATACATTTTTGGAATCAGCTATTAATTCAAAATTCGAAAATCAAGAAACATACAGGGTGTTCCATTTAAAAAATATTTCGATGGCGTCATAACGGAAACAGTCATGACTTTGTAACAAAAAAAAATAAAGGATAAGGTGCGAAATTGAAATTAAATATCGACCTGTACAAGAATTTTTTATAATTATTGTTGGTTTCAGTAATAATGAATTTATTCCATACTTTACGGACACGCTGTATAATTAATAGTTTTTATTACATGTACAAAATTTTGTTATAAAAATAAATTCATGGAATATCGTAGAAACATTACAAAAAGTTCTGTAAGAGTTAAATTTTATCTAAAAAGAATAATAAAATAAAAGATCTATCGCTTTTTATGAGTTGATTTTAAAGAATAAAATTTAAAAGAATTTGCATACATTATCCGCTAGTAATTTTAATAGTCGACTTCATTTAAATGATCCAAAAGAGCGAAAGAATGAGAAACGATGCTAACTAAGGAGATATCTATTCTTAAGCAAATAATAAAAACGACTCAATCATCCATCCAGGGTGCTAGAAAGGCTAATCAACATCTGTCAATACTTACAGTTACGAAGTGAAATTAGAATCGGTCCATTTGCTTTATCGATCTTCTTTCTTCATTATTATTAGAGAGAGGATTTTATGCATTAAAAAGTCATGAGCAATTACATATTTTAATTTAATTATTTACGTAAGTTACAAATTATCGCTATACTTTATCAATAGGAAGACATCTTTTGAAAAATATTTCAAGGACCATAGCCACTTTTATATTTGCCAAGATACTACTACTACTACTACTAATACTACTCATACAGATATTTCTTTAACAGTTTTTAAGTTATGGCGTCGTTATAATTGTCCTTAACTCTCTTTTTTTTTCTGGTGCAGTTTTTAGTTCTTTATTCAGCGGTATCAATAATCATGTAAAGGTAAGGGAGGAAAAATATTAAGACAAAAATTAAAAATTGTTCATTTTAATTATTTAGTTACAATTCTACCCTAAATATAAGAACTAAATTAAATTACCGTTTAAAATGAAATATGCAGTAATATACTCCTTATATACGAAAAGATAGCGAGGGACCAAAGAAGGAGATACATAATAATTTTTAACAAATATATAGTTTGGTTGATGATGTACAACGTACTATGTACATCTCAGAAGCAAATTTTCAAAAGGGAACTATTCCACTTACTACCGCTAAAGAGGCGTGAGGTCTTTGAATAAACCTATATACGTGTTAATATTTTTAACAGTTTAAAATAATTCATTACATTCCTCTCCTCAATATTCTTTTCTTTCTTCACAATTATTAAAAATTCTTACCTATCCATTATAACATAACCTTTATCAATTATTTTCTAGAGAGAGACACCCGCAAGATGATAAATATTCACAGAATTATTCATCCTAGAACAGCCGATGGCGTTCCTCGACTGTAACTCCCACATCAACTGGATGCCGAAGACTCTTGAGCCTTGAGTGTAGGTATGACAGAATATTACTGAGTGCAGCATGTAACATTCTCAAGAAGCCGGCGAGGTGCTGATGTAAGTCATTCACTGAATTTCAGCAAAATCGCCCGAAAATCAGAATCAGAGCTGCTGAACAGGAAAATATGTTTCGGTAGCACGTCAATTAACCTCAGTATGTGTCTTCTGTAAGAACATAGAAACACTGAGATTATCGACCAAATATAGGCCTTTCTAAGGTTACCAAAGGGTTCATTATACAGTCTGTCAGGATGGTGTTATCAACACCCTGGTCTACCGTAGCCGCATTTTGCATGTAGAGTTTCCTGATCATTTGCAGGACCTGCCGTTAGACGCCGGAATCACTCATGTATTTACTTTCTACATGCCCTACATGTGACTTCAGACTATATCCGCCGATATAATGCGGAGTTACGAGGCTATAATTGCCTAAGGCATTCGTACGGGGTAGACCAGCTACCAATGCTGCCTTACATCCCTGGATATATTGAGTCCGTTTTCCAGAAGAAGAAATGTCGTATTTATTGCAACCACTCGTTTCCTACTCTCAGATTGTTACAAACCAATAAGCCTAGCATAGTTCTCCTCGACCATCAAGCCAAGAGTGATATATGTCTAAGAATTTTCGGCTCCCGCTGAGAAAAATATCACCTTTGAGGATGAGAAAACGAGGATTAAATATCGCGATCTCTGTTAAGAGCTCTAAGTGTTGTATCCAGGCTACTTGGTCAAGATAGTCGTCGTAATAATTGGTGTACTCGAAAGCGTAAAACCTATGTTGCTCTCGGAATAGAATAGCTTGTCGGTCTACCAAAAATCAGCCGAGAGGCTGGTAGGCTAAATGCAAAAGGCGGTCGGTCATTCTAGGGTTTCTCCATCTGCTTTTGTCTAATGATTGTGGGATTTACAGCCACTAACCTAGCGGGATGTTGGAGGAATTTATAGTTAATTCGCCAGCGTTACTTCCTTGCGCATTTTGCAGTTTCCTATTGTGCTAACGTTACATAGTGCGTTAATCAAGTAGTAGTTGGATGCAAATACAGTGTATCTGTTTCTTAAGTGAATACAGCACACAGGTAGGAAATTATATAAATGCCATAATCGTATAGAAATCGCGGTAACCGTCGGTTTGCAACGTTTGGACATTCATTTTATAAGCAGTAGAAACAGCACAATAAATGTAGTATGAATGTCTCCAAGTCTTTCCACTGTGTTTGTATTATCAAAACAAAAGTTACTAAATGAGTGATCGTTATTAGAAAATAGAACATTTAATACGACAATTTGACAATGTCACCAAAAGTGTAAAATGTGACATTAAAAATGAAGGCAAATTTGAAATATTGGTTCAAAGTTAGCGGTTTGCCAGCGACACGCACACACAACTCAGCAATGGAAATAAGTTTTAATAAACATACATTTCATTGTTTCTTGCCCAACAATAACCATTCAAATTTGTCATTCCTCTTAATTTTTCTTGTCCTGAAATGTCCTTTTTTGTAATTTAGAATATTATGAAATCCACAGTTCAAGGTCAGGGATCTAAAGTGAAATGATGGGCAAGGAAAATTAAGGGAAATGAGTTAAAAACACACATTGTTTGCCTACTGTTTATGGTATGTAGGAAACAAATTCACTGGATATACATCCGACTCCTACATGATTAGCATTATAGAAAATGGAAAAATGCCTCCCATGAGTTTTATCTGTCCACGGGAGGACTATCCGGCATCAGTTCTATCGGGAAGAAATAATAAAAATAAATTAAAATCTACGGATTAAAATTGTCGGAAACAGGACTGTGGGTTAAAATAAAAACGCTACCTTGCCTACGTTTCTTTTATAAACATTTAAAGAAACCAGAGCATTGATGACATAATCGTTTCTGACTAATATTATGTTCCCCAAAAACACTTGATTGTATTTGTAAGCATTCGCAATATTCACATTTTATCGATCTGTTCAGTTGTTAATTCCCTTAACTTCATTTAACATCACAATTTTTATCAAACGTGAGTTATTATTTAATATTAATTTTAATCCATAGAAGATTTTTCAGACACAAATTTCACATTTTAATAAATTAAAATGTTGATATATGATCAAGCATATTTTCTGAATGTTATTTGTAGCATTCTCTTATTTTTTTTTCTTTTTTGGGACTTACTACCACATTGTACTGGGTAACTGTATTTTTCAGATAAGCAAACTAAGAAGAAAGAAATATAACAATGATTAGTACGTTTCCTTCAATCAACGTTACTTAAAAAATAATTGCTGGGGTGTCATATTCACATTTTTACAGAATGTGCAAAAATATGTAGCATTTTCTTTCCAAATCCAAATCAAAAGTATTGACAAATTATTATGTAGTTTCATCTATTATATTATATATATATTTTATATTATATTATATATTTTTTTCTGTCTGAAATTTTGTGTACCGTCATAATTCGTCAAGATTCGTTCAGAAATGCAATAAAATATTTCCAAATTTTTTCCACGAATACATAACATCCTTACTTTGAGGGGTGAGGAAGTAAAAATGAAAAAAATCATGAGATGGCGTCTAGAGTTAGCGTGCTATAAATATGATACTATTTATCGACCTGGAGAAAATAAAAAGCTGCAGATACTTTTTCAAGATTATGTTCAGCAATAACGGGAGATGCTAGTACAATCTTAAATAATTTGCATAAAGCTGTGTGTCATCCAGGTGTAACTCGAATGTATCATTGAATTCGATGTAAAAATATGCCTTATTCGAAAAGTAATTGCATCGTGTTCTGTTTGTGCTGAACTTAAACCTAGATTTTGTAAACTTCAAGGAACTTTATTAACACCTTTTGAAAGATTAAATATTGACTTTAAAGGACCTTTACCATCCTCAACAAATAATCGCTATATCCTAACTATCATTGATGAATTTTCTCGATTCCCTTTTGCCTTTCCTTGTGCTGATGTCACTTCTTCTACAGTTATTAAGTGTTTACGCAAACTATTTACAATTTTTAGAATGCCGTCGTATGTTCATTCTGATCATCATTTTTATCACAAGAATTAAAATCATTTTTTGATACCTGTGGTATAGCAACTAGCCGTACAACAGCTTACAACCCTAAAAGTAATGGGCAAGCTGAAAGGTACAATGGTATTATATGGAAAACAGTGTTACTAATCTTAAAATCACAAGACTTAAAAACAGGTATGTGGGAAACTGTTTTACAAGAGGCATTGCATTCCGTAAGATCTTTACTTTGTACTGCAACCAATGCATTTCCATATGAACGAATGTTTAATCATCCTTGGGGATCTTCTAATGGCGCTTCTGTACCTACTTGGTTATTTTCTGGTAAAGTTTTATTAAGAAAACAATGCAGAACTAATAAATATGAACCTCTAGTAGAAGAAGTAGAGTTGATTGAAGCAAATTCTGATTATGCACATGTTTGACTACTTAATGGTCAGGAAACAACTGTTGCACTACGTCATTTGGCACCGGCAGGGGATACTAATTCTAATATTGATATTGATCAAAATACCAATGTTTATCAAGATGCACTAATTCAAAACTCTTCAACTCCTCTAATAAATGAGAATAATTCAATTTTGGATACTTCACCTGTTTCTCCTCAAAGCCCATCCTCTCAAAAAGAACTAAGTATTGAGAATGCTAAGTCAGATATTTCTCAAGAAAATGAAATCCCTGATAAATAGAAGAATAGACTTCAACTTCACAGGCAGACTCCGAAATATTTAGAAGATTATATATGAAATTA
Source organism: Rhamnusium bicolor (assembly GCA_029963845.1). Lineage (NCBI taxonomy): Eukaryota > Metazoa > Arthropoda > Insecta > Coleoptera > Cerambycidae > Rhamnusium > Rhamnusium bicolor. The sequence continues at coordinate 1,206,868 of JANEYF010004462.1, forward strand.
AGACTGGATGAATGTTATATATTATAATTAAAACTGCAAATCGTTTCTGTGTATCATGGTCGTTGAGTACAGATGTACTTACTGTCGCCGGCATTCACCTTTACCGTAAATATCTTTCCCCAGTCCAGTATATTATTAGCTTTCGAGTTGTGTACACGTTAAATCACTTGGGCGTATTGCATATTGTTTTTGTGTTTTTATTTTATTTGTTGTACTGTATTGTTGATATTAATTTAATAATAAAGCATGGCAGTCGTACGCAGGTGTAGAAAACGGCGATTTGCTAACAAATTGAATAAATTCATAGGTGAATTCCCGAATTTATTCTATGATGGTGCTAAAATAATTTATAAAGTGTGCGAGAAAGATTTGATGTGCTGGGATAAGCGTGAATGTGGACTTCACGTAAATAGTGTACATCATAAAAATAAAAAAATGGCGTGCCTTCGACAACACAGTTTATGTTTGATTTACTATTAATGCTAATTGCCTGTGATGTTCCGCTGCACATACTCGATAAACAACCATTTCGAGAGTTCTGGAATAAATACAATGTCCAGGTAAAGTTACCAAGTCGCACAACGTTATGTAACTATCTACCAATCGTACACATAGACATGGTAAATAAGATGAAATGTGAATTAAAAAATACACAGCTGTGGTTATCTGTTGATGAGACAACAGATTGTAAAATAATTCTATTTTAAATGTTATGGTACGAGTACTGGACCCTCTTAAACCAACAGTTCCACTGTTACTAGCTAGCAAAAGACCAAATCAGTGTACTAGCAAAACAATTACCAGGGTGGTGCTGGAGACGTTAGAACAATTTGAACTGTCAAAATGTCAAGTTTGTGACTGATGGCGCCGTGACAATGCGTTCGGTAGGCCATTCTTTGCAAGAACAAGTTTGTATGTTTATACATGTTACGTGTAAAGTGCATGCTTTACATCTTGTGGCAGAAACTATTCGAAAAGATTTTCCAGAGGTGGATGCATTAATAGCAAGTACAAAAATGGTGTTTCTTAAATCTCCTAAACGTCTCCGTACATTTCATAGCCAAGTGTCCCGATATTCCTGAACCACCACAGACGATTCTTACACGTTGGGGAACATGGTTGCAGGCAGCTTTTTATTATGCTGAATATTTCTAACAAATAAAAGCTGTGATACTATAATTCAATCCAGAGAAGGCTACAGCTATTAAGGAAAGCCAGACAAAATTCGAAGATATTTCCGTTGAAACAGCTTTAAAAATTATTGCGAAGAACTATAAACCATTACATGAAAGCATAAAAAAATTAGAAAACAGTGCGTTGTCGTTAGCGGAGTCACTGCAAATAATGGACGAAGTAAATCTACTGCTACATGCTATAGGTGACGCAACAAATGAGCGCGTTAAAGAAAAGTTCGCAAGTGTGTTAAATAAAGATAGCGGTTTTACCAAATTAAGACAAATATGTGATGGTGCAGCCCCAGATCCGTTAAGTGCGACCAAGGACTATTTTACGTATGTGTGTATTACATTAGTAGATGTGGAACGGTTGTTTTCAAAATATAAGAATATATTTTCACCAAAGCGAACATCACTCATGGAGACAACTATAGAAACATACCTGATGCTACAAAATGGCTACACATATTCTCCAGTTTGTGATAAGCAAGCTAGTTCATCAAGCTAATTAAGAGGGTAAATTTTACATATATTGTTATAAATTGTAACAGTTTATTGTTTATCGTATTAGTTAATTTGGCGTACGCCACTGTCCCACGGAACATTTTTGACAGCCCTAATTATAAATCTTTATTGATATTCATATGTTACTTATGACAGATTATTTATATGTATCTATTTAGTTAATAAAAGCTTTAATAAATTTTGAAGGGTTAATCATTACAACAGGTTAAATTAGCTTAAATAATAATAGTCTAATTTTTCGGGATAAACTAACTATATCATACAAAAATAACTCCCTAAATAAAAATCCTACCTTTTAATTCTTAATTCTATAGAAATTTCTTAATTCTATGAAAATTACCGTCGAATAATAATTGGTTGCCTACTAATGGTTGCTGATAGATCAATTCTCAGTGAAGTAGTATTTTACCTAAAACAACTTGGCTAATTACAATTTTTGAATTCAATTAATATATGTATACTGGTGGAAATACTTAATTAGTTCTGATCTTCTGATTTATACATAATTTAGTTTTTAAACATTTGAATTTAATTGCCCGGAAATCTAAGTAGTTAATAAATTAATGCCATTTTTTCTTTTCATCGAAATATAGTCCCTAAGTAAATTATTAAGTATTTGGTAATTAGAATGAAAATATGGATTATGATTATAAAGTTCCTATGTTGTGCGATCATATTATTATGAGAGTTTTTCTTCTATTACTTCCTCACCTCTCAAAGTGAGGAAGTTATGTATTCGTGAAAAAATTTTTTAAAATTTTTATTGCATTTCTGGACGAATCTCGACGAATTATGACGATACACAAAATTTCAGACAGAAAAAATTGTCTGTCTGTATGTCTTGTGTGTTGTGTGGTTCGCGATAGCAGACTACAGTTTTTGAGATGAAGCTTTCAAATTTGGTACACACAATCTAGAGGTCACGGAAGAGATTGAGTTCGTTAATGGGCAAAATCAGTCCCAATGTCTAAAAAAATATTAGTGACATTCCACCAATGTGACATTTTTGAAACGTCAAGATGTGACTTTTTGAAATGTCAAAATGTGACTTTTTGAAACGTCAAAAAAAAGTGACTTTTTGAAATGTCAAAGTGACTTTTTTGAAACGTCAAAAATTACTTTCATTATAAACTCCACCACACGTCGAGTTTTACTACGGTGAGGAAGTCTGATCCCCAACTAATAGGCAGCGGTTTTTTTTCTTTAACTCTGATAATGTGTTTTGTCCATCCGTTAAAATCCTTACTCGTCCTGTTTCGTTTGAGGTGTTGAAACATTAAGATCGGTGTAATTTTTGAGTTGTGGTACTTTAGTAATAATTTTGTGAAGTGTCCATTTATTTGGGAGTACTGTTACTAAAAATATTTAAGAATTGTGAGGAATATTTTCTGTAGAGAAAATTTGTACAGTTTTGATGTTTCCTGCAATTTTCGTCTTGTACGGATTATTCTCCAGCTCGTGGTAAGTTTTTTTAACTGTCATTTTAAGTAGAAGATTCTTACAGGGTTATTTTACTTCCTTTAAGATTGTTCACAAATATCTTTTCAGAAATACTACTTGGTGAGTCAATATACTCTATCGAAACCTGCAGTGTTTAAATTACATATTGCATATTTTCTAAATGTTAATTAATCCCATGAGAATTATTTTCCCAGACTAACAAAACTAATTTAGTTGCAAAACTAAATTTATGTATAAAGTTTAAGAAGTCTCTCTATTGATTTTCTATTCTATTTTTATTAGATCACTGGATAATTGCCAGTCTTTCTTTCTTTGTACAGTAGTAATCAACAAAAAGTTTTCTGCTTAAAATCTAATTTCACCTGAGAAACTTCCTACTTTTCTTTCTAGCGAAATCTTTAGCTAAATGTTAATCGTTAGAGATATATAGGTCGAGCATTTAGTGCATTTACTGAGAACAATTTTTCAAATTGCGAGGAAGTTAATTTGCAAAACGAAGTTGGAATCGTTTTGTATTAATACCGTTATAAATTTATAATTCCCCATTTCACTTTCTGGCATAATAAAATGAGAACACGACGTAATCAAGACTTCTCATAATGATCTGATAAAAACTTAATTCGCATAATAGTTTTTATTTGAAAGTACTAACTCAATATTTGTATTGTAAAATTTGAAAAACTGATAAACTTTTACATTAAATAATAAAAATGATAAATAATTTTAATATCAAAATTGAAGCACTTGTTAACATACTATTTAAAACTTTTCAGCATATTTAAATGTTAACCATGATCGACAAAGGTCAATATTGATCATTTTAATATACACATTTTGATGATTTGAGAATCCGTATAATCATTTATATGAAAAAAGACACACTGAAAGAATAAAACAGATAATTTGGTAGACAGTTTTAAGATAATTCTAGAATAAGTGTTGAGAGTAAATGTTATTTGAATGCAAGAGAAGGTGGAGGTAACTATTATCGAAATCATTGCAATGATTTGTAGTTTTTCGAGTTGAATAAATATTAAAATGTAAGAAAATATGCTGTTTTACCATTTGTTGTGCGCTGTTTACTCAGGAGAACTATCGATGTGTCTAAATACTATATGGAATACTTAATTTAATAGTTTGATTGACAATAAAACGAGGTTCTAAAGACTGAAAAGTGATTGAGAATTAGTTTGTTAAAATCGATCAACATTAGTTCGGTATTGATTTATTTCTACCTAACGTAATCATCAAATTTGTGGTAGGCCCGTTACTTTTAGTTGATGATTTCCGTAATAGATTTTAATACACACAAGATGCCGTAAGTTGAAAACTGAAACATTTTCTATTTCAGTAATGTATAAATCGTTAACCGTTTCATTTATTCATTTTATAAATAACTCTTATTACACTATATCTTCTTAAATATATTACATACCTATTAATGTTTGTTTTGCTCAGTATTATAAATATATTTATATGATCTTTACCACTGGCAGTTCTTCTATAGGGTCATTTGGTCAATGACCTCCCACATACAAATAAAAAAATAGAGCTATTCATTTTCTGAAGTTTAAAAATATATAATATATACATATATATATACAGGGTGAGCCACGGTGGGTGGAGTATTAGAAGTATATGGAGAATGGATCAACCGATTGCTTTGAAATTTTGGTTACCAAGATAATCGAGTATGATCTCTCCAACTAAAATATTTTCGAAAGTGCGGTGTTGTCACTTATACGTAAAACTGGCAACATCTTCGTTATTTTAAATAGAATACTCTGTATATTTTTGCGTTTTTGGATCGTCGTCTCTTTCTGAGTAACTTTTATTAATATTTCCCTATACCTATCTCAAGCCGTTTTCCAGATAATAATTCTTTTCTGAATTTATTGCCAAAAATTTGACTTTCAGTAAATCGAATTTAACATTCACCACCCGCGAAAACCTGAAAAACAACATATATATATATATATATATATATATATATATATATATATATATATATATATATATATATATATATATATATGTTAAATTCGTTTGCCGGGTATACTCCCGCGTAGGTGATAGAACCAATAGCTTGGTTTAGAGTGTTGTTTTCTGATTCATTATCAATGATTTTTTCTAAACAATCTAATAATTCTGTTCGATAGGCATAAACAGTCTATGCACTTTGTATTAAAATTCCATCGTGTTGGAGCCGCTTTAGGTAATCTCACCTTAACAATATTATCTAACACGGCTGTTCTTTTTGGCGACTTTCCAAAGAATGAAGAAAAGCTGTGTAAATTAGCAAGAAAAATTTTATGCTTTTTTCCTGACTTGATGCTTTTTTGTAAAATTAAATTTAGTTGATGAGCGTAACAATCAATAAAATTTGCTGAAGGATAACTTTTTTTAATTTTGACTTGTACACCTCCAAAAGCATCATTCATTACTGATGCTCCATCGTAACTTTGTGCTATCAATTTTTCAGGACTTTCATTAATTTTCAGACATTCTAACTCTTTTGATATTACATCTGTCAAATGCTGCGATGTTGTTCCTTGAGGCTGAATAAATTTCCAAAATCTCTCACATACAACACCGTCTAAAACGTATCTAAACACAAAAACTACTTGTACTTTATTTATAACCTAACTTATGTCCATCTTTCAGTTTTAATATATTTTGTACAACACTCATATTTAATAGTAAACACCAAAAACCCTGTTTTACTTAATTTCACGACAAGTAGAGATTTACTAATAAAAACATTAAAAACAACGCGACAGAATTTACCGACCAACGCGTACCTAGTCAGCATTAAGACTGCTCTATTCACTATTGAACATCGTGCGTTACCATTTCCGTAAAATGTGTCAGGGACATTGTCCTCGCCAGTATTTTCTGTCGCTTTTGCTTTCTGACGATTCGCGCATAAGTCTATTTCACTTTAATTCGTTGTAAATTCGGTCCGTAGATAGCTTTGAGGACAAGTTGTGGACTGACCCAAGATTTCTAAATTCTATAAATGAATAATATAATGAATAGAGGCTCGGTGCTAGAAGGGGATACGAAATCCTGCGATATAGATATTTGAATAGTATTGTGCGTAGAATAAACTAGAAACTTTAATATATTTTTTAAGAATATTAAATATATATATATATATATATATATATATATATATATATATATATATATATATATATATATATATATATATATATATATATGTTATTAAATATGATTTGAAGGAAACAACTACTCAGCGGGCAAATACCCCGACCTACATTGAATTACACCTTCAAATCATGATAGATGGAAAGCCAATATCATCTGTCATTTCCTAACCAGACATAGATCGATTTCGAACTTATTTGTTCTCTTCAGTATGCCATAGGTTATGGAACAGACAAATGATAGTGGCCAACCTGCTAGTTATATACTAACTAAGGTGAAGTGAATAGTGGTGAGAGGTATGAAACTTCTCATATGGTCTGAATGCTACTATCCGACCGACCTCCTAGATGTCTCTGTGGCGGATAGCGACTTGCATCACAGCAAGTACCGAGAGCGGCGACCCCTAGCCCAGGTGGACTAAACTAATGTGTTATTAAATATGATTTGAAGGAAACAACTACTCAGCGGGCAAATACCCCGACCTACATTGAATTACACCTTCCAAATCATGATAGCCCGCTGAGTAGTTGTTTCCTTCAAATCATATTTAATAACACATTAGTTTAGTCCACCTGGGCTAGGGGTCGCCGCTCTCGGTACTTGCTGTGATGCAAGTCGCTATCCGCCACAGAGACATCTAGAATGTCGGTCGGATAGTAGCATTCAGACCATATGAGAAGTTTCATACCTCTCACCACTATTCACTTCACCTTAGTTAGTATATAACTAGCAGGTTGGCCACTATCATTTGTCTGTTCCATAACCTATGGCATACTGAAGAGAAACAAATAAGTTCGAAATCGATCTATGTCTGGTTAGGAATTGACAGATGATATTGGCTTTCCATCTATCATGATTTGAAGGTGTAATTCAATGTAGGTCGGGGTATTTGCCCGCTGAGTAGTTGTTTCCTTCAAATCATATTTAATAACACATTAGTTTAGTCCACCTGGGCTAGGGGTCGCCGCTCTCGGTACTTGCTGTGATGCAAGTCGCTATCCGCCACAGAGACATCTAGGATGTCGGTCGGATAGTAGCATTCAGACCATATGAGAAGTTTCATACCTCTCACCACTACATATATATATATATATATATATATATATATATATATATATATGTTATTTTTCAGGTTTTCGCGGGTGGTGAATGTTAAATTCGTTTTCCGGGTATACTCCCGCGTAGGTGATAGGCCCCGAGAGGGACCGTGTCATTTTCAGTTCGAGTAACCAGAAGCCGCAGTAAGCAGTTAGCTGTTAGAACCTGAAGATGGCAGATGAGGATTCTGCCGGAAACGTCGTTCAGACAACCACGGTCCCCTCTCGGGGCCTATCACCTACGCGGGAGTATACCCGGCAAACGAATTTAACATATATATATATATATATATATATATATATATATATATATGTTAAATTCGTTTGCCGGGTATACTCCCGCGTAGGTGATAGGCCCCGAGAGGGACCGTGGTTGTCTGAACGACGTTTCGGCAGAATCTCATCTGCCATCTTCAGGTTCTAACAGCTAACTGCTTACTGCGGCTTCTGGTTACTCGAACTGAAAATGACACGGTCCCTCTCGGGGCCTATCACCTACGCGGGAGTATACCCGGAAAACGAATTTAACATTCACCACCCGCGAAAACCTGAAAAATAACATATATATATATATATATATATATATATATATATATATATATATATATATATGTAGTGGTGAGAGGTAGGAAACTTCTCATATGGTTCGAATGCTACTATCCGACCGACATCCTAGATGTCTCTGTGGCGGATAGCGACTTGCATCACAGCAAGTACCGAGAGCGGCGACCCCTAGCCCAGGTGGACTAAACTAATGTGTTATTAAATATGATTTGAAAGAGGCAACTACTCAGCGGGCAAATACCCCGACCTACATTGAATTACACCTTCAAATCATGATAGATGGAAAGCCAATATCATCTGTCAATTCCTAACCAGACATAGATCGATTTCGAACTTATTTGTTCTCTTCAGTATGCCATAGGTTATGGAACAGACAAATGATAGTGGCCAACCTGCTAGTTATATACTAACTAAGGTGAAGTGAATAGTGGTGAGAGGTATGAAACTTCTCATATGGTCTGAATGCTACTATCCGACCGACATTCTAGATGTCTCTGTGGCGGATAGCGACTTGCATCACAGCAAGTACCGAGAGCGGCGACCCCTAGCCCAGGTGGACTAAACTAATGTGTTATTAAATATGATTTGAAGGAAACAACTACTCAGCGGGCTATCATGATTTGAAGGTGTAATTCAATGTAGGTCGGGGTATTTGCCCGCTGAGTAGTTGTTTCCTTCAAATCATATTTAATAACACATTAGTTTAGTCCACCTGGGCTAGGGGTCGCCGCTCTCGGTACTTGCTGTGATGCAAGTCGCTATCCGCCACAGAGACATCTAGGAGGTCGGTCGGATAGTAGCATTCAGACCATATGAGAAGTTTCATACCTCTCACCACTATTCACTTCACCTTAGTTAGTATATAACTAGCAGGTTGGCCACTATCATTTGTCTGTTCCATAACCTATGGCATACTGAAGAGAACAAATAAGTTCGAAATCGATCTATGTCTGGTTAGGAAATGACAGATGATATTGGCTTTCCATCTATCATGATTTGAAGGTATAATTCAATGTAGGTCGGGGTATTTGCCCGCTGAGTAGTTGTTTCCTTCAAATCATATTTAATAACATATATATATATATATATATATATATATATATATATATATATATATATATATATATATATATATTTAATATTCTTAAAAAATATATTAAAGTTTCTAGTTTATTCTACGCACAATACTATTCAAATATCTATATCGCAGGATTTCGTATCCCCTTCTAGCACCGAGCCTCTATTCATTATATTATTCATTTATAGAATTTAGAAATCTTGGGTCAGTCCACAACTTGTCCTCAAAGCTATCTACGGACCGAATTTACAACGAATTAAAGTGAAATAGACTTATGCGCGAATCGTCAGAAAGCAAAAGCGACAGAAAATACTGGCGAGGACAATGTCCCTGACACATTTTACGGAAATGGTAACGCACGATGTTCAATAGTGAATAGAGCAGTCTTAATGCTGACTAGGTACGCGTTGGTCGGTAAATTCTGTCGCGTTGTTTTTAATGTTTTTATTAGTAAATCTCTACTTGTCGTGAAATTAAGTAAAACAGGGTTTTTGGTGTTTACTATTAAATATGAGTGTTGTACAAAATATATTAAAACTGAAAGATGGACATAAGTTAGGTTATAAATAAAGTACAAGTAGTTTTTGTGTTTAGATACGTTTTAGACGGTGTTGTATGTGAGAGATTTTGGAAATTTATTCAGCCTCAAGGAACAACATCGCAGCATTTGACAGATGTAATATCAAAAGAGTTAGAATGTCTGAAAATTAATGAAAGTCCTGAAAAATTGATAGCACAAAGTTACGATGGAGCATCAGTAATGAATGATGCTTTTGGAGGTGTACAAGTCAAAATTAAAAAAAGTTATCCTTCAGCAAATTTTATTGATTGTTACGCTCATCAACTAAATTTAATTTTACAAAAAGCATCAAGTCAGGAAAAAAGCATAAAATTTTTTCTTGCTAATTTACACAGCTTTTCTTCATTCTTTGGAAAGTCGCCAAAAAGAACAGCCGTGTTAGATAATATTGTTAAGGTGAGATTACCTAAAGCGGCTCCAACACGATGGAATTTTAATACAAAGTGCATAGACTGTTTATGCCTATCGAACAGAATTATTAGATTGTTTAGAAAAAATCATTGATAATGAATCAGAAAACAACACTCTAAACCAAGCTATTGGTTTAGAAAACTACTTACAAAATGAACATTTTTTTTACTGGTTAAATTTTTTTCATTTAGTTATGCCTCATTGTGATATATTGTTCATTGATTGAACAATATATCAAAAATGTAATAATCGATGTCATAACAGTAAATAAGTGTATTGGCGTTTTTAATAGTAAAATTGAAGACATCAGAAATAAAATTTTGCATAACTATTTGGAGGAGACATCCATGCAGTCTGCCCAGAGATGTAACCAGAAGAATCAAAAGGAGAATATCATTAGAAGTTTGTGATATAATTACATCTGAGATCAAAAACAGGTTTGGCTTCAGTAATCATTTAGCAGTGTCTCAGTTATTTCACGCAGATCGATTTAAAGATTATAAAAAAGCTTTCCTCAAGATATGTTTAAATTAGTTAAAACGGAGTATCCAGTCATAAATCATTTGAAACTTAAAATTGAATTAGAAGTATTATATAGCCGAGAAGATTTTTCCAATAGTGAAGGTGCAGTTGCTTTGTTACAGCTTTTTATTAACAATAATTTGTGCAATACTTTTTCTGAAAGTGTCAAACTGTTAAAAATCTTGTGTACTCTCTCTATGACTACCGTCAAAAGTGAACGTTGTTTTTCCACCTTTAAAAGAATAAAGACATTTTTAAGAAATACTATTGGTCAGGAAAGGTTATCTTCTTTAGCTATGCTTACCATAGAAAGGGCATTAATAAAGAAGATAAAAGGCTTTAATGAAAACGTAATTGACCACTTTGCATCTCAAAAGGACCGGAGGATCGACTTGGAATTTAAATCACTTTAAAAGGTAGGTAATACGTAAACTTTTCTAATTGACCTCCCTATCTCTTACCAAGAACCGCGTTGATATGTATGTACAAAAATCCTCATCGGGTACTGCCGTTTTGAAAGCAACGTTAAAAGGCACCAATTGATTAGTACTCTCATCGGGTCTGCCGTTATTGAAGCAAACCAGTTAAAACATTGATTACGTGGAATTTAAATCACTTTAATACAGTAAACTTTTCTAATTGACCTCCCTATCTCTTGACCCACGAATCGCCACTGATCTTTATTTGTATCAAAAATTTATAAAGCATTTAATAATTCTAAACTTAAACGAAATATCTATCTATCTACGAGATTCACGGTTTAATCCTGATTTCATTCGTAATGCCACACTCTGATGTGCGAAGGTGCCAAAATGATGTGTTCAAGTTGGATGAATGCACTTTGCATAACTCTTGTAATTTGTAAGTTACCTCATTTTTAACAAATTAATTGTTGTCTAATAAAAAATAATATAACCAAATTATATTTTCCAGTCATTATTTTTTCCGTTTTGGGAAAATATTCATAAAAAATTTTTCCCGCATAATTTTCAAATTAGTTTTACTCAAAGACGGATAATTTTAGAGCAAAAACGCAAGAGACCATTTTTGTGTAGAAAGTTTCATATTTTCATGTTCATAAATTAATGAAAAAGTGACAGAAAAAAGTTGGGACAAAATTTTACCCAGCCCCACAGTTTTACCCGCTCCTGAATGATATTGGTTCATAATTGTTATTTTATTTTATAATGCATAAAAAATTCAATACTTATGTACATTTTTATTTGTATATCTTTAGAAGTTTCGAACATATTCATACAAAATATTTTCAGCATTTTAAACTTAGCAACCTGCATCTCGGAAATTTAATTAGGTAATTATGTAACTATTTTTTGTAATTGTCAATTTTTTTAAAGTCTTATTTTTTTGTTATTTTTTTTACAGGGATTGTAACAGGAAACACATGTTTGTCAAGGAGTTCATCATGGATTTCAACATCACGGAACTGGGTCTCGGGAGAGATTTTGTATAAGGCAAAAATAGAGGAAACACACTAAAATTACACAATTAGATAATAACTAAAATGTAATGCTATTATTTACAATATTATCGAATAGTATCAAATAATTTTCTGTGCTACTTGTTCTTAATATGCTAATTAAATTGAAGCGTTGTACAAAATTCTTATATTTGTATTTTAAAAGAAAATACTGTATTTAGCTATTCTGAAGGTACCTTAATATAGGAACTAAATATCGTGTTATTTTATAAATCAAAAGTGTTGTCCTTTTCTGTTGACTACACTTCAATCATGAGCTACTTATTTATGTATTTCATTGAGTTACTTTAATTACTGAATAAATGTAAATTTTATCATCAATAACTACAGTAGCTAATGCAATAATGTACTTAATAAAAGCTGATAAATGACCGGGAGACTTATTAGTTATTAGTCGATCTGGAACAATTTGTCAAGATATTTGTCACTGATCAGTGATGATTGTGTAGAATTATATTCCTGCGCATTCGGCATTATTAATAATTTATGGAAGGAATTATTAGATCGCAAGGTCAAGTATAGATTGAGTTGTTTCGTTAATCTGGCTCATTCTTCTCCATTCATCATACCCACATATGGCAGAACAGACTTGAAAGTCACTATAGTAGAAATACATTTGAGTTATTATACATCAAATAAGTAATTAAGTGCTAGAAAGATTAATATTTTTTTCAAAGGAATCGTATTCTCTCTACAGATTTTGACTTTACACGCTCGCCGAAAAACAAAGTTGTGTTCTGAAAAATTTGTGAGTAAACACTCTGCACTATGGGAAACATTAATGCTATTTATATTTAATGTTTATAGGCTTTAATATTTAAGAAATGAAATATAATAATGCTAAAAATTTTTGTATAATTATTATTATAACTTTTACATGTCATACTTGTCACAAATAAATATAGCATATATCTTTTTAAACAATTATATTCCGGGTTATTTGCCAAAACGCTGAAATTTGGATTATAAAAAAGATAATATGCACATTATGTTCAGTACGACTAACTCAATAATGTTATTTTTAATTCCAACTACCCTATTCAATAAAACCGAAAATAAATAAAAGTACTCATTAGTTAAACAATCACTTCAAAGCATCTACCGATATGTGTTTATGTATTTTTGCTTCGTCAAGATGGCCCTTAGAACGCCTCGAAATTAGCTACGAGTCCTAGTAAATCCTAATGTATTATGTATTACTGGCCTCAGAGGACAGAGTAATTGAAATTATCTAGTGGAAATTCTAACCCTACGGAGAATTTCCACTATAGTTTCAAATATTCTGTTCTCTGACATAATCATTCAACAATGTAGTCGATTTTGACTCTCTGAAGACAGTTGCCATCTTGCACCGACTCAATGGCAACTAAAGTTATGAAATCGTCTACTCTTTGGTCTATATATTCATTACTGAAATCAACAGAACGATATTGATATCAACAAATTCAAGAAATTGACTACATTTTTATAATCAAAACGTGGATCAGGTATGATAATCCGTTTAATATTAAATATGTTCGATCAGTGCAGTTAAGCAATACTGATTGAGTCCAGTAATTGTATGGACGACCGATAACTCGTCTGACAGTCAGTAGACTGTCAACAGACTTACCATGGAAGGCCATTAGCCTGATGCAGGCGGATATGCAAGCCCAGGTGGAGTATCGAAGAAACCAACCCAGGACGCTTGCCATTCTGCCAGCGGTGCAGGTAGACAGGCCCTAGCGGTGGATTAGTTGAGGATCGTTGCTCGGAGTCCATGCTAGACTGTGGGTCCCTAGGCAAAAAGGGCTAATTGTGGCTTACTTGCCCAGTAAAATAAGTAGCTACTATTAATACTGAAATGGGCACCCGATTATAGTTTAAGCAAGTATAAATCTCTTAAAAGAGATGAAATCAATAAATTCTTCCTTGAAGCTCCAGGAGAATGTTACCTAATGATGAAGGTAGAACAGGTACTTATTATTACCCAAAATTAAATAATCCATAAATTGCTCTTATTTGGGTGTTGCTGCAACATATCGGCAAGATGAACTGGTGAAAATGACCATTGATGATATCGAAGATAATGAGATGATTTTAATTATTGTGATTCCAGATTCGAATATCAATTTGCAGCGCAGTTTTACTTTTACTTACGATGAAAACTCATTGGTCTTTTGCCGATATACAGAAAATATTCAATTTTCGACCTCCGCACATATCATTTCGTCGATTGCTAGTAAATTATAAAAATGGAAAATCTAAAGCTCAATATTAGAATGAACATTATAAAGAAAATTCTTAATTATGTTGTACAGTATCTCAATTTACTTGATCCACATTTATTTACTGGCTACTATTCTCGAAGGTCTTCCGCTACATTACTAGCAAATTGGGGAGCAGATAATATAACTTTAAAGTACCGAGGGATACATTGATCCATAGAGGATAGAGTTACAGTGGCACAGAAAATCCTTGCACATGGGGAAAATTAGTATATCAGAAATTCTAAGAAACCTAAAAAAAATTAGATGACAATTTGACTCTTCTAATACAATTTCGTGATCAGGAATGAATAATAAAAATTGTGAGATTTATACAATAAACTTTAATATTGTATATAATTAGAGTAAACAGCGAAGGAAAATAAAATTACTGAACTGTTTAGTTGAAAATGCATCTTTTTTATCGCTGGTTGCTACGGGAAACGGGTGGCAAAGGACTTTATCGCTCGCATCTCAGTAAATGTCAACTTTACATTGTCAAATGAAAGCGCAAGAGCTGACTTTTCGTATAACTATAATAGTAGACAAATAATTATTGCACATAACAGTTTTTGAAGGAATGTACTTCACATAAAATAACCATTAGATTAATAAATTTTCCAATTTTGTTTCTTGGAGCTTTCTCGTCTCGTATTTATTAGCAAATAATTGCCATCTGTAGCTGCCCTATAAGTTATTTTCAGCAGGTATATTTTTACTATTATGGCAAAAGACAATGTTAAAAAAATCCAGTACTAAAAAATAAAAATAAATTTAATTATTAATAAAAGTATTTGGTGGCTCACTAAAAGTAATTTGACGTACAGGATACATAAGGTAAAATGGGGTAACATTGACACAACTTTGAAATACATTTTTTTTTGTCGCTTGACAGTTAAATACAGGGCTGCTTTTGTGATAGAATTAAGGTACATCAATTCTCTTTATGATGTACATAATATAGAAAAGAAAATAATTGCGGCTTACATTTTTAATTTTTTTTTTAAATGTCAATGTTCCCACGGTTAGTCTAACATTGACACCCCTATAAAAGTATCGTATATGATAATGTTTTTGATATATAGTGGAACATTGACACTCGCTTCAGATATTTTCATAGAAAAATATAAAAATGAAACAATATATGGCAGTATTATATATAATTTTGGGTTATTAGAAACCAGAACATAACATTTCAGCTTAGTTAATCTTAGGAATTGTTTTATAATTTAAAGGAATAAAGTTAACATTAAAGTAATGCATTCCCCTTCTAATCTGAGGTTCGCGCAGAACCATAGCAACTACATCTTGAGATACTAGACTACGATCGGGTACATCTGGATACATAAAAGATTTTTCCTTGTTTCTTAAAAAACTAACCAGGATTTCGGCACCATTTACATCCAACACTTTTCCTACATAGTGTATGCAATCTTCATTATTTAATGCTTGACCTCTAGAATCTTTATATCTAACGAGTAGCCATGAATTTTCGTCTATTTTCTGCTTATTTACATCTACCTTCGCAGCTTCTTCTGATCTATCGCAATTGTTTTCTTCTGTTTCACTACAGTTATTTTCATCTATTGAAGTGTCATCATCTGTATCATTGACTAGTTGTAAATTAGCATTACTATCTGAGCTTTCTTCAGTTATTTTAACAGACTTCTTGGCTTTAGGTGTGTGGTGTTTTTTTACTTATTTTTCCATTTTCTTTTTCTCATCTTCTATCATTCTCTATCTAACATCTTCAGCAGTCAATGTTTCTGCAAATTTCCTTCTGAGTCTACTTCGTTTTTGTATTAATGTTTGGCTTTCTTGTCGTCTTAATACGGACATTAGGGACAGTTCCAACTTTTTAGTTGGAGTAATGTCGTCTAACTTCTGATGTTTGGGAGTAGATGATGGTGAGGATTGATTACATCCTACAAAATCGGGTTCTGATGTTTCATTTTCGTTCTCTACTAAGGATATGCTGGGTTGGATTTGATTTTCTGAAGAATTCAGCAATGTTGCTGATATCGATTTTTCTAATATTTTATCTTTAGATATGGGATAAATTCCCGAGCTTCAAATCCCCCTATTGCATTAAGCCTTGAAAAACTTCCAGTTTCTTGAAGTTTTTTTTAATAGACTAGGAAATATTACCTTGTCCACGTTTTTAAACCCCGTTTCTTGATCAAAACTTTTTAGAACATTACGCCATGCTGTTTTCACCGGTTTAAAACCCCCAACATCTAATGGCTGTAGAACATTCGACATGGGCAAGCACAAGAGTTCAATATTTTGCTCTACAGCCATGTCAATAAGTGGCAGTGTTATGTGGGAATTGTGGCCATCAGATATTAGTAATTTCGGTCCGACTAATACAGCAGTAGCATTAACAAAAATATTTTCGAACCAGTCTACAAATTGTGCTGCCTCCATCCACCCAGATGGAGAACAGTTAAACACAGCATTCTCTGGTCCATTTTGGCACCATGTTGCATAAAGGTCTTTATAATTCACAAATAAAGGAAGGTATTCACCGATTGCACTACAGCATACTAGTACTGTATGTGGCTTTTGTTACATTTCCCACAAGTTTATGTGGATTGTTTGAACCTTTGCGACAAAATTTTCTGAATACCAACATCAGTTTGAAAGCCAGATTCATCACTGTTAAATATGTTTTGCAGTTTACTCGACAAATCCAGTCTTTCAATTATATTTTTCAATTTTTCATAAAAAACATTTAGTACTTCTAAAGAACAAGCCTCTGCCATATTTTTGGGAAGACTTTGTGCGACTCTGTTACGGATTTCTTTTTTCCAACGATTTTCAAATGATTTAATCCAGTCAATACCTGGAAATCCATTTTTAAATGGATTTGGACGATCCATGCGTTTTAGATAATCCTGTACACAAATACGTAATTTAAACCGATCCAGGCCAGAACTCCATTCAGCTAATTTTATCAAGGAATTCACCAATAATTTTTCTTCTTGTAGAGTAAGTACTGTGGGGCGGCCAACTGCTTTGCATTTATAGTTTTTCAAGTGGTTAATTAACGTTGAACGGTTTATGCCATACATTTCGGCAGCTCTCTTAACAATTAAAGTTTCGTTCTTCACTTGACTTACTGCGTTCTTCATACTTTTTTCATTATAGCTTTTATATTTTCTGCGAACTTCATCGCTTTTCTTTGAGTGGGGCATTTCTGTGAAGAAAAAGTATTTATTTAACAATGACACATTTCGAGAGGGTAACATTGACACGTGTCAATGTTAACCTCAAATCGAAAAATATTTATTTTGTAAATTACAGAAACAAAATTAAAACAAACTAAGATCTATAAACCAGTGTTACAAAAATAACTTACTTTGATCGATTACGGCAAGAATCCTTAATAATTATTAATATAAACTGAAATATAATGAACAAAATACTAGTATATTGTGAAAAAAGCGTGGGGTGCTTTGTGCAATATTTTTCGTATTGGCCACGCTTTTTCCAATAATACTAGTATTTTTCGTTCATATTATTTTCAGTTTATATTAATAATTATTTTTCACTTTTTAGTTTGATGTGCTTTAAAAGCGTGTTTTTTAGTTTTTTTTAAACTATATTTATTTTTAACTTTTTAGTTTGATGTGCTATGAAAGCGTGTTTTTTAGTTGTTTTAAACTATATTTATATTGTTATTGTGCTGATTTATAACATATTACGTCAACAGTATTTCTGAAAAAAAAAAAAAATTTATTTCAGCCGTGAGGTTCGAACTCACCCGGAGAGTCTGTCGTTTCGCGTCGAGTGCCTTAACCCACTCGACCACCGGGCTAATTAACAATTATGGAATCTACTGACATATTAAGCCTTTGCTTTCACGCAGGGATACGTGAGGAAAGGTTGGCGATCCTGAACAGGATAATGATATAAACTTATCAAATTATTGTATTGTTACCGGTTCTTAATAAGTGTACAAAGTTTCAATTAAATCTGTCCGTTTAAAGTGGGTTAAAATCGAGTCCAAAGAGTCGGTTACAAACAAACATACAAACAAACAAGCAAACATACAAGTGAAGCTAATATATAATAAAAGCGTGTTAAAAACAAATCAAGACCAACAAAGTTTTATGGAGACTATGGAGTGTAGAGAAGGAGGAACGTCTCTTATGGACGGTACGTTCAAAATGTGGTCTGAATTCTGTAAGGTATGAGATGTGGCGCTGATCGTATTATGGGATTGAGTCTGAAGTTAAACACTTACTATATCTCTGAAACTAGCTTCAGATTCTATAAACTAACGAAAACATAATATTATGTAGGTGTTGAAAAGAATTATACAGCGTAAAAAAATAATAAAAATAGTAAAAACAAAATCACGTAGAATACCTCCTCTAAATCAGCGCCACCTATTCTTCCATCAAAAATCCGATCACATTTTTTAACACGGAGACGTTTCTCCTTCTGTACACTCCATAATGGAGACGTAAATCAACAAATAATTTTATTACACAGTTAATCCCACATTAAAAGTTTACCAAATGAGTTCGAGATGTTTGAGTTACCCGCTATGAGATGGCAGCACTGTAGACAAGATTTTAGACGCCACAGAATAGATAAATTTCTTACAGAACTGCAAATGGGCCGACAATTTAAAAATATGTCAATGTATCCCATATGTCAATGTTACCCCGTTTTACCTTAATTTACTTATTCACAATTGAAGCGTTTCTGATAATAACAACTCTAGTCAAAAATATGAAAAATATTGAATTTGATACCAATAGATGGCGATACTGGTAGTACGTTCGGCTGTAATAAAATACTCTACAGAAACCACATATGTATGTGCATATGCGACAATACGTTAGATTCGTTGATTCCACAAAAATAGCCATTTTCAGCCCGTGTCAATGGCACTGGTTGTTTTTGTCACAAATCTAACTTGAACCATACTTTCTAATGAGACCTAATAGCCCGCTTAATTTGAAGACTCTTCGTATGTACAGAATTTCTAGAGAAAATTCCGATATTTTCTTAGTACTAGACTCATATTCTGGTCCAGAGATGAGATCTAAAAATAAATCTAAGATTTATTTATTTATTTAAGTTTAACCTCCTTTCTTTCATTATTTCTTCACAATACATGAATTATATATTACATAGATATTAGGTAGGTACTTTGTTATTAACTGCTTTATACTAAATACACATACAAATAAAGTAAAGTATAAAATATTGTGTTTTTCATGGCACATAAATAAAATTTGTGAATGCTAATGTTGCCTATAAATTGAAACTTGTGGGACTGGCAAGAAGAAAATAAAATCAGAACATAAACTGAACAATGGAAAATATATCAGATAATCATATCATCTCAACTCCATGTTTAATGCTTGTTTCTAACGTTTATTCTTTGAGGTTTATTAGTGTATATTTTAGTTTCTCTATATTGGATACAACGTATTTTTAATTTATTTTTTTAATGTGTTATATGACAGATGCCTTAAGTGGATTAGTAGGGTAATAAATAACTTTACAGCTTCCTAAGATAAGCAACGCTGACTGGCACTAGTGTTGTATTTATTGTGACAAAATTATTCATTAATTATACTTCTAGTTTGTATGTTATGTTGTATTTTATTATGTAAGAGAGGGCATTTATGTTTAATTTGTAATAATTTCAGCATGTAGAGTCCCTTTATAACATGCAAATTATTTTCTTGGTACAATTGTGTAGAGGAGTAAGTATTATCTTTTTTAAAGAAAGTTTTGATTATGAAATTTTGTATAATTTGGAGAGGTTTTAAATTCCTGTGGTATAGAACACCCCAACATGAAATTCCATATGTTAAAATGGATTCTATCAAACTTGTATATATTATGATTAGAGTTTTTCTATTTGGAATATTTTTTTCATTGAAAAAAAGTGTATATCAGTTTTCTGACGTTTGCACACAAAAATTTGACGTGTTCTTGCTCACTTTAGATATTGATCAATTTTAACTCCCAAATACTTTATATTAGATACTCTCTCAATATCACTAATATTACTATTATTATTTTGTATAATACTAGGTTGGCCAGTTATAGTTGGTAACAAAGTCATAAATTTGGTTTTATTGATAAAATAAAATCAACCTTTCTTATAAATAAAATCGTATCCATTGCTTTCAAAGAAGGCTTTCAAAATCAATTTCAAATTTGTGATAACCGCTTTTTCGGCGATCTTCCATGAATATTG
Organism: Rhamnusium bicolor; assembly: GCA_029963845.1. Classification (NCBI taxonomy): domain Eukaryota; kingdom Metazoa; phylum Arthropoda; class Insecta; order Coleoptera; family Cerambycidae; genus Rhamnusium; species Rhamnusium bicolor. The sequence goes on from JANEYF010004462.1 coordinate 1,227,425, forward strand.
GTTCTATTAAAACTCGAATGTCATAAAATATATCTTGTAATAAAAATGTTTCCTCTGGTAGTGCATATGTTCCATCAAGTGATAAAGAAGGAAACAGTGATAAATGCGAAGTTCCTGAGAACATTTCTGAAAAATTTGTCCAAAAGCGGCTACGAAATCCAAACCAATGGAAAAAGGTCAGCAATTGCAAGAGATAGAGGAGAAGACTATCCTTCCCAAAATGGAAAACTTATGCTGAAAAAGAAGATAGAACAGGGACTGCTGTGTAAGGATAAATACAGATTGAAGTGCAGTGAAAAGTTAAATCTGGAAGCCGAAAAGTTATTCTGAAAAATTGTTATTATTTAAACATTGAACTCAAAAAAATTCTTCCTTATTTAACAGTACTGTTTTAATACAAGTAACAAAGACTCCGAAACAATATTCGTTTGCGTATTCAGTTACCACAAACAATTTTGGTATTTTATTCATTAATTCAAGAAAAACGTTAAGGTCATTAAAAAAAACTGAAAACTGAACAATCTACTACTTTACTAGATAAAATAGAGAGCATCCACCATTCAAGCAGGTCACATTGCTTAAGGACTAAGAACAAAAACATTCCCAGCTCACACTATTCACGGAATAAAAATCACCACAAAATGTTTTTTGTAACTCATCTCAGTATAACTTAAAGGTACAAAATATTCATTAAATAATCCGAGGACGAAAATGTTTGCCATAATTTTATGATGAAACTTTCTTCATATGTTAATATTTTTTCTACGAAGTTAAACTTTTCTTTTCGGAATCCGAAAAATGATACTGGACAAAATATTGATGGGCATACAGAAAATTACAAAGCAGGTTTTGAGGCTCAACAACGAGATAGAGAAGAGCCTTTTGTTGATAAAAATAAGTGTTACATAACTTCGGATTTACAGAAAACAATGCCACTTCTGAAATTCAAGACTTTTTATTGCAGACAAACGTTGCTACATAATTTCGTTGTGGACAGTTTAACTCCTACAGAAAATAGACCTTTTGAGTGTTTTATTAGCTAAACGATATGGTAAATAGAGGAAAATATAAAATAGTAAGTTGCTATAGGTTTTGCCCTTGCTCAAAGATAGCAATCAGCTTGTAATTTGGTCGGAATCATGTGCCGGCGAAAATTAAAAAATATTAGCACTCTTTGTCTCTACAAACTTCTAATTTTGAATAGATTATTCAAGGTTATTGATCACAAATTTCCGGAGGTGGCCTTAGTTACCCAGATTACAGCAGAGATTTTGGTCGGATTGAAAATAATCAGAAAAGTTGAAAATGTTTGCCCGAGCAATACCTAATAAAATTTGCAATCCAAAAAAAAAAAAAAAACTATGTGTGTTGATATTAAAAATCACATTTATAATTTTGAAGAGCTTTCAGTAAGAATAAACTTGTTGAATAAAAAAAAGACTAGTCTGGACGAAAAAGTAAACTTCAGAGACTATATAAATGAATTAGGGTTGAGTAGTACGGACACTATTTATACAAAGAAAGCTTCAATGAGTATGCATCATTTTTGAGGTTGAACATATTTAATAAATAAAGCTGAGAAGGTCAGAAGGAAGAAATTACTCCTTACAGATTTAGAGAAAAATGAGGAGGACTAACAGTTGAAAAATTGGACATAAACAAATGAAATTCATAAAAGAAGAATACAAATGAAGAAATCTTTAAACGAAATGAAGAAAATCTGAAGTAGAAAAGGGAAATCAATTAGTTTTATGATTAGCTGTTTTATATTAATTTCTATTCTGTATAAAAAGAATGTCATGCACATTTAGTTATTTTCTTTGCAAAAATAAAGTTGCAAAAATGTCCATAGTGCTAACAAATAGTACAAGATTCAACTTACTGAACTATAAGTTGGTTTTTGATAAAATTAAATAAATTAAAAAATTCTGAAAAAAATGTTTCTAATTCAAGTTTGTGCAAAATAATGATTTTGGTACATGACAACCATTTGTATCTACTATAATAATTGTAAAACTTCTGACGAATGCCAAAAACTTCTAAGGAATTCCAAGGGAATTCTATGGAATTCTATGGAATTCCACGGAATTCCATATTCTTGTACACCAAACTTCCAAACAGGCTCTTTTAGAACCAAGCCATGGGTGATAACAATTAATTTTTTTCATGCATTTTGTAACAGAATACCGTCTCCTCAAATTTATTAAATATTTTAAATAAACAAAGAAAATTTGCTTTTAAATGTTTCAAAATTATATTTTCACTCTACACGTGTTTCGGCTTTTTAGGCCGTTTTCAAGAGTACAGATGAGAGGTACTAAATTATAATTTGTGCTCCTTGCTTATATATTGAATGTTAATCTGGCAACTTATACTAATAAAAATGGTTTGAAAGATTTGTAATTTTTTAGAAAAGTTAAATTACTTTATCTAAAATGTGGTGACCTGCCAATATTTGTTGTTCATTTGTAATCGTTTTTTTATTTTTGGAAGCTTTCTTAATTTCTAATATTTCTAGTAAGTCTAATTTTTTGCTTTTCTTTTTCGGAATGAAGTAATTTTACTTTATCCATATTTATAAAGTGATTGTTTTCTATACAGTGTGTTGACATGCCGGTGCTATATACGTTGTTTACACTAGACTTTTTATGCTCTTCAAGTCGCTTTTTTTATGTTACGTCCAGTCTGGCCAATGCATATAGCGTCACAGTCACTACATTTTAGTTCATACACTCCTGTCTTTTGTAGTTTTTCTGTTTTATCCTTATTGTTTATTAACATTTTTCTAGGTTATTTTTATTTACAAATATTGTTTTGCAACCTAATTTACTTAATTTATTGCTGACTTTATCACCAATTCCAGGTCTATAATTAATGCATTTATGGATAATATTGGCATCTTGTACAGAACCAGCATAAAACTCCTTATACATACTTATTAAAACTTCAAAATGCTTACTCACTAAAATTAGCATACTTTTAAGCTTGTGATATAATTCCTTTTCTTTGTATATTCTTAAAAAAAACTGTTTTTCTAAGTTTCTGTAAAGCTGTATTTTCTTTAACTAATTCACTTTATTTGTGGTCCCTACATATAAATTAACACCAAAATAATATTTTTATTAGTCATTTCATAACATTTTGATAGACGGAAATTAAAGCGGAATTCTGAAACTTCCTTGCACATGAATCTGATGGTGCGGTCCCAACTGAAGTTGCCACTGATTGATGGATGCATCAGATTTGTACATTTGATTAAAACCATTTCAGTCAGCTGAAAATGTATTAAACTCTTTACTGATATTTTTCTTTCTGCTACAAAAAATACTTAAATTATTCAGGCCCATATTTTATCAAAGAATATATTTACATACATTATATCACAAAATATGAATAACAGTGATTAAATTAATATTTATTGCAGCTATAATAATAACCTGAATGTGCCAATTAGAGAATTTTAATCAACAATACATAATTAACTATATAATTCATGTCACACATAAAGGTTTTCTACCATATATTTGGAATGAAATATACCGATATATAAAATTGAAAAAGATAATGAAATAAAAAAAAATAATTCAAAAATCGCAATTTCGTGTAAATAGATATATCAATAAATTAATAAAAATATGGAAACTGTAATAATTGAAACAAACGTATTTTAGAAGAAATAGAAAGAAAGACATTTATCTATTGTATTTATAAATAGAATAATTTATAATATGTAATACATCTTTAATTAGAAAGTACAAAATAAAGGAAATAGTACTATGATTATTTAATGAAGGACAGAATGAATATCAAAATCACATATGTTATACTAAATACCAACAATCGACATAGAGAACGTATGGTACAAGATTAGGTTGAGAGAACTGGTACCTCTATTTACATTGACATTTTACATCAGAATATATAAAAAAGTTATTGTTATATATAATAATAATAATCCTTTATTAATCCAAGAGATCATAAAATGATATAGGACAAGTCAACTAGATAGTAATGCTAGTAATATACAAAGATACATATGATATATTAAAACATTAAAAATTCTTCAACAGAATAAAATGCATTACTTATAAGAATTTTTTTTAGGGTTATGTTTAAATAAATCAAGTCTGTGGATCTTGTACTGCAAATTATAACCATGCCGTGTTGGATAAGCATGGTTAGCATTTAAAAGACTAAATGTAGAAAAGTTATTCTTTACAAATTTTAAAGTTTCAAATATATAAAGGCAGGGTAATGTTAAAATTCTTTGCTCAATAAAGGTGGATTTACATGATTCTCTAAAGCTTAAATTAAACATATTACGGATGGCTCTTTTTTGCAGTATAAATAAACGATTAGCAGAAGGTGAATTTCCCCAAAACATAATGCCATATCTTAGCCTAGATTCAAAATTTGCAAAATAAAATATCTTTACAGGATTTAAATTAGTTATGAGACGTAATCTTTTAAGCGCAAAACAGTTACTTGCACACTTACTGAAAATGTAGGAGACATGAAATTTCCAGTCAAGCGCTATATCTATATAGATACCTAATAGTTTAAAAGAATCCATCTGCTGTATTGATTTCCTATTTAATTTTAAAAGTAAACTTGAGGTAAAATGAGCCCAGACAGGATGGAATTGTATAGAGACTGTTTTTTCTTGGTTCAATACTAATTTTTTATTGACAAAATAGTTGTTTATGTTATTTAAAGTAATGTTTAATTTCTCAATGAGAATCTCTATATTTTCGTCACACACAGCAATGGAGATATCATCAGCAAACGCACAGAAAAAGTCTGATATACACTCATCTAAGTCATTAATATAGAGAAGGAAAAGTAGTGGCCCTAATACACTACCTTGAGGTACCCCCGTGTTTGTTGATTGAAATTTCGAGCAAGTATCAAAAAAGTTAACATATTGTTTTCTGTTGCTTAAATAAGATTTTAATAAGTCGTTACATTTTCCACGTATCCCGTAATTTTGTAAAGTATTTAAAAGAATTTCATGATTTACGCAATCAAATGCCTTAGAGAGATCAATAAATAACGCAACAACTTTTTTACCACTGTCAATATTTGTGTAGATAAAGTCCAAAAAGGTTACCAGAGCAGACATAGTTGATTTATTTTTCCTAAAGCCATGTTGCTTATCTGAAAAAACTAAATTAATATCTAAAAATTCCGTTATTCTAATTGCAATTAGCTTTTCAAAAATTTTTGAAAAAATTGATAAAATGGCTATTGGACGATAATTACACAGCAGTTTACGATCACCCTTTCTAAATAAGAGAATGATTTTGGCTAACTTTAATAAATCCGGAAAAGTACCCTCTGAAAAACAATGATTTATAATGTCAGTTAACGGTTTAGCTAATTGACTAGCACATTCTTTAATAATTTTAACGGAATAAAAATCAGGACCAGAAGAACCGGAGTTTTTTTAAAGCGTTTATTGTATCAGTGACTTCGGATGAGTTTGTGGGTCTTAAGTAAATAGAATCTTTTACATGAATGAATGTTCTATCGGTAATGTTGAAATTATTTATATTGTGTGTAGGTGACGTTAAATCATGAGCAACATTTAAAAAGTATGAATTAAATTCGTTGGCGATAATTATTTTATCAGTAGTTAGCGTGCCATTTAAATAAAATTCTGGACTGATATTACTATTATTTTTCCTTTTTAACGAATGGTTAATTATATTCCAAACTGCTATAGTATAATTATTTATACATAAAAAGTTTATATTAAAATCACCACAAATTATTACATAAGCAGGATCGTTTTTACAAAACAAAATAGTTAAAGATTCCTCAAATTTCAACATAAATTCTTTGACATCCGTGTTAGGAGCTATATAAATGCACATGATATAATATACAGTTTTGTCTATTGTAACTTTAACAGCTGAACATTTAAAAAAATTTTTCAACACTTACATTAACTAAATCAGAGATTTCCACTGCGTTTATTGAATTTTTAAGTAGTATTAATGTCCCACCGTGGATAGATGCTGACCTGGAAAAATAACTTGATATATTGTACCCCGGAATATTTATAAAGTCAATTTCCTCTGATAGGATCCAAGTTTCAGAGACACATAAAATATCAATGTTTTCTTGAGATAGAAGTAGTTCCACTTCCTCAATTTTATTTTTTATACACTGCAAATTATGGTGAACCACGCAAAGTGTGTTCGTTACAATTAGTTGCTATTCACTTGTAACAGACGCTAATATCCTTTGTTTCACTGCGTATATCTACCAATATTACTAAATTTCCATTCCCTTCATAAAGAATCAAAAAAAATATATATCGTGTTATAAAGTGCTTGAAGAAACTTTTCATTTTTTTTGGTATTTAAAACGATATTTTTCCAAATAAAATATTATTTGTTGTATCTTAAGGTTATAAGAATAAAAAAAATATATGAAATAAGGAAAAATTAGTTTTATTCTAAAAATATAAAATAGTTATTGCACTCAGTAATAAAAATAAAAATGGCAAAAAAGGTTAATAGCGAGTAATGCCGCCTAGGCTTACCATCACAGCTTGTAGCCTACGCGGCATTCTTCTGGTAAGGTCATCAGATCTTGATTTAAGGCATCCGATAATTTTGGAAGAAAACTCTCAAAAATGTGACGTTTTTAGCAGGACTCTGGTCTTCTATCAGTGCCCTTCCAAGCATGTTCCAGGCATGTTCTATGCAACTGACAACAATGGTAGTAAAGGATGATGCACAGTTTGGGCGTTTTCCAGTGTTGCACTACAATCCTCAATGCACTACAATCCTTAATGGTGGCAAGCGATATCGTCCAAAAATCTTAAATCTGGTTCTAAATTCCAACGATAAATTTCTACAACTTAGTCAATGAAAACACTGGCATAAATATGGCCATTAATATTGCGATTGCACACATAGTGATCTATTCAACGTCCTAGAAAGATCCCCTCTTTGACAAATTGTGTTACTTTAGGGGGTCTCCAAAGTCGTACTGATTTTCTATCAGTGTGTACTCTGAATCTGCTCTTATCAGAATTCCACTCAGTTATATCTTTTTTGGTACAAAATGGCTAACATGGCTGCTTGATGGCCTGGTTGTAGTGGTGGTCGTCTTACATGGGTTTTCTGCAACGAAGACCTGCCTCATTTAAGCGATTTAAGATAGTCTTCGCTCTTACATGGTTTCCAGTAGCCGCAATCAGATTTTGAATGTACATTGTACAGTATTTGCGGGATAATTCTTGCCCCCCTGATTAATAATAATCTGTCGTTACGCTCAGACTTCGAAAGTCGATATTGAACTAATTAGCTGCATCAATTTGTCTTGCCCATTCTGAAGCATTCTAACTACCTGGTTTTATTCAGCCTCAGATAAACGATGGCTATTCATCATATCATTCATCACGAACGCAGAATGTTTCAACTAGCGTTTAATAAATCAAGAATAAAAGTGACAAAAATATTCCCCACATTAGATGTATTGCATATTTTGCTGCTAACACTTTTTTATTTGAGATTCCGTTTTATGGTCATTGCATTATTTTACGAAATGATAAATGTGCGTAGGTGCAGAAAAGGTTTGAGTTTTGTTCGAAATATCGTTATATGTTTAACTTTGTTTGATCAGTTTATATCAAAATCCGAATTCTATTAGCCATTGAATACTGGAGGAAAAAAAATATTATAACATTATTGTTAATTTTACTAATCTATTTATTGTTATAGATCAATGATGTATATGACATATATTAGACTTACCTAGATATATCTACAAAGATAGAGAATAAATTTTGAAAAACATTCGCTCAGTTAATTTTTTTCCTTTAAGGGGGTCAAATCGTCTCGCTTTAAGAACCAACAATAATCACCCGTCATAGCTGAATCCCATCGTCCTTGAAACGAATTTCCATTGTCCTAATATCTTGATGAAATGTGTCTCCTTACTCGTCGCTTACCGCACCCAAATTTTCAGGAAAAAAATTTAAATATATTGCTGAGAGTGAATTTTTAAAGACATATGGCAACCAAGCGTATGGTACGAATCTAAAATCTAATAGTTGTTTGTAGTTCTCATCCTTCTTGTTCCCTAAAAATTCCATGACTATGTTTACAAAGCTCTGAATTCCTGTTTGTTTAAAGTTCCTTTAAAATCTGTATCGTCAAGAAATTTTCTAATTTGAAGGCCGATAAAAATGCACTGAATTGAATATGTGGTAAGATTCTTGTGAAACAACTTGAAAATAATTATTTTGAAGAAAAACACTGCTTTTAGATGTTTCAAAAATGTATTTCGATACACTCTACATATGTTGCGGCTTATTAGGCCTTTCTCAAGAGCATTGCAGATGAATACTAAAGCTATGAGGGCGATTATTCTCATATTTATGCAGTAACACCTAATCAGGTTAAATTACAGGCATTTCCAGGGTAATAAAACTAAGTCCTACCTCCTCGGAATATAATTTAATGGGAAATTCTTAATACCTTATCTATTATAGGTGTTTTTATGAAATTTAGTTGGTCATTGGTGGTACAAGGATTGTTTTTAAGGGATTTTTTTATTTCTAGTTGTTCAAGTTTTCCTTATCTTTCTGAATTAATTAAATTTATATTCTCTGTGTCGATAAAATGATTATTTTCAATGCAATGATTTGATATTCCTGTAATTTTATTGTTATTTAAAATAGATTTTTTGTTTAAGTTTAGTAAACTTAACAAATCGGGTGTATATGAAATTAAATGTAAGGATTGCAACGCAGTCTATGTTGGCCAGAGTGGTAGAAGTATAGCTAATAGGGTAAATGAACACAAAAAATCAATTTTAAATAACAATAAAAATACAGAAATATCAACTCATTGTATTGAAAATAATCATTTTATCGACACAGAGAATATAAATTTAATTCGTACAGAAAGAAAAGAAAAGGATTAAACCTTCTTGAACAACTAGAAATAAAAAAATCCCTTAAAAACAATCCTAGTACCACCAATGACCAACTAAATTTCATAAACACACCTATAATAGGTAAGGTATTAAGAATTTCCCATTGAATTATATTCCGAGTACTTGCCTATAATTTAACCTGATTAGTTGTTATCGCATAAATATTAGAATAATCGCCCTCATAGCTTTAGTATTCATCTGTAATGCTCTTGAGAAAGGAAGTGAAAAAAACTATTTCATTTTAAGGCTGCTTAAGCAATAGTTTTCATTTCCCAAAAAAATCCTACTATGTGGTAATGATAACCAGAAAATGTACATTTGCGGTCAATAAAAATGGGACAGCTCTCCTTGTGTAGTGTAAAAGTGACTTTTTAAATATGTCAGTCTTGACGTATCAATATTATGTAGCGTATTAATATTAAAAATCCCAATACACAACTAAATTTTAACAAAAATCTCTGATGTGTTGTCCCTTTTTTATTGTCCGCAACCGTACCTGGTTGATTAGTATTTTTAAACAATGCTATAAGTAAACAGGTTTTAAATAATAAATGAGTATAAATAGCTGCAAACCCCGTATTTTCTGATTGCCACAAAAAGTTTTGTTCCAGTATGTTTTTCCATAAATCTTAAACCCGTTTCAGCCAAATATATATGTTATCGATTTTTGAGTAAACAATCCTCAATTACTGTTTAATGCATACATTAACTTAAGAAGTGCAAAATATTCCGAGTTTAAGCTGACATCAAGAGCTTTACGTAAAGTATGATTTACGTTAAAATGAAGGCATATTGTCATGAAATGTAAAGAATTTTTCACAAAATTCCAGAGCCGCAATGTGTCAGAATAACAGCTCGATAGGCGATTACTTCTAAATTGTTTTCTAACTAAACGAGTTCAGTTCTTTCGCTTAGTGAGAATATCTGCCCTGGAGAATATCGACCCTGCTCAATATTTATTCCTGTATCGCATTCCCCATGCAGGTCTACTCAAATTTGTCAGGAATGTTTATACTTAGTTTATAAAACACCAATCGCTTTTAAATTACATCGACTAAAACATAACATTGTTGAGTTATTATCACTTGTCATAAAAATATTATGACAAATCAATATATTCATTTACATAATTGATTTTTCTTAGGTATAAAAATAAAATAATCCATTGCTGTCATGTTATTAATAAAAACACTAACAATAATAATGGTCAAGCTAATGGCAATAATAATAGTAATAATACGATAATCATGAAAACATGAAAAACATTTAGAAGAGGAATATTCCAAAGCAACTCCATAATTGATTTCCGCATATGTATCTCACTGTTATTTATTATTCATCTTATAACAAACACATCGACACAGAAAATTCTCTGAAGATGTGCGACTTATTGATAGAAGCATCCTATGATATTAGGGTACTGAAGAGGTTTACAGAGACCTAGGTGTGTAGCATTCTCATATCCAAGACATAAAACAAATAGAGGACTCTTTTCATGGCAAATTCAAATTCAAAACAAGTTTATTTCAATTAAAAACAGAACATATTGCCATATTGTCGGATCAGGATGGCCACTCCGCCACTTCTGTTACCGTCTCTGCCTAGCCTAATGGCGGACTTTGAGTTTATCGTGTTTAGTCAATTCCGTTTCATAAAGAAGCATAATGTCAATTTTATACCTCGTCTGAAAATTTAAGATACGGAATATTGTTACCCATACCATTTGCTTTCCAAGAAGCTACTAAAAATTTAGCAGACATTGTTTGAGATATCTTGACAAGTAAAATATTTCGAACCTTTCCAGTTCCGTATTGCAATTGACAGGCTTACCTGTCAACAGCTTGAGTCTTTGTAATATCAGGTCCAGATCTATGATACTGAATAGTTGCTGAGAGGCTGACAGTAAGTCCGTGAATTTCCACACGCTTTTTGGAGCTGCAGCTGCCTTCGGTGGTGTTTTCATTTGTTGTTGCTGCTGCTGTCAGTAATCACTGGCTGGGCCACCTGAGTCTGCCTTCTTCTTGTTCCATGCAACTCCAGAAAATGTTTGTTGGTCTCTATTTTCCTCTACCATTGATCTAACCCACGTCTTTACCTGCGGTGGCGGCACTGCGATATACCTGGTCTGGGGAACCGGTTGTACATATTGTCTTGATTCGATTTTATCCAGTTTTCATTGATATATTTTACACTTTGTAGAGTTCGCACTATGGCTCCTCTTACAGTTAACACACTTTGCTGGCTGGTTTTTGTTTATGGTGCACTCCCTTGTAAAGTGCTCTCCAGCACATTTTACGTAGCTGGGAGGGGCATGACAGTTTGCAATCGCGTGACCCCTTGATAGCGGTGGCAATGATAGTTTTATTGTTGAAGTGTCTTCTCCAGGCCACCGCAGTGTAATGGAGGTACTTTATCTTCTTGGTCAGCCTCTCAATGTCATCGATGACGCCGTCACCACTAGGAAGAGGGGAAATCTCGTTTCCCTTATTTTGTAAATTTCTTTTACTTCAATCTTATAAGGGGAAGGAAATCAACCGCGGAGCTGTAACATGATAGATTGACAGAATATAGAGAAGTCACTAGCCCCAGAAAATACCAAGGTCGATGACATGTCGAATGAATGTGAAATTATATAAACACGTATCAATACTTATCAAGACGAATATAAAATATAGAACGTTAATTAGATAAGTTAGAAAGATAAGAAAGGTATATAAATATTTATGCAAGGTGAATTATAAACACCAAGGCCTGTAAGATATGCAAGGCGAATCATAAAATACCAAGGCCTGTAAGATTCAGTTATTTGCATAATCCATAAGGTTTGTCGACCCCAGTGCTAAAAGCTGAAGTATGTTCGATCAATGTAATTAATGTACTAACCTACTTAGCTGAAATAAACGGTCTAAGTAGTAACAGTCTGGAATGACCGTGAAAACAACCCAAGTATTGTCCAAATTATTTCATAGTTACTTGTTTCACACACAAGTAACGATTTTTATAACGGTCTATACAGAACAGACGAGCTCACATGATAACAGATCAACTCAGTACGCAACTCCGACAACAATTGAACACTGCCAATAACATTCGAATAAATGACATTTAACTGGTGGCACAATTTAAGTACATTCACCCCCAATTAAGAAATTAAATATTTCTAGAAAGAACACATAACGTGGTAAGTAATGGTAAGTAATACAATTTCAACTAGACATTACAAAATTACATCGTTTGAGTTTATTTCAAGCAGTCTGCTATCGCACAGGACAACCAGTTCAATAAAACAGGTAAACAACGATGACCATGCAACATTAGGAAGGATATAACTTATTAATTTATCAATAAGAAATTAATGCTCGCTTGTCCTCTAGCTTAAATGTCATTCCATACCTCTATCAGAGATCAGAGATATGTTAAACAGAAACCATAACGTCTACGATATAACCTTGAGACGTCACCTTGTAATGCAAATGGATAAAAAAGTCACATATATGGGGCAACAGAGAGTAAATGCATGAGCGATTCCGGCGCCTGACGGCAGGTCTTGCAGTTAATGTCAGGAAACTCTACACGCCACATGCGCCTACGGTAGACCAAGGTGTTGATAACACCATTCTGGCAGGCCATAATGAATCCCTCAGTCTCTGACTTAAGCCCGGCTGACTTTAAAAAGGCGAATGTTAGCCTGGTCGATAAACTCAGAATTTCCATGTTCTTATAGAAGACACCATGCTGGGGTTTATCGACATGCCGCCGAAACAGTTTTTCCTCTTCAGCAGCTCTGATTCGGGCTTTCAGACGATTTGGCTGAAGTTCAGTGACTGACTCTACATCAGCACCTCGCCGGCCTCCCTCCTGATGTCAAATGCCTGACCGAGTTCATCTGCGGCACTTTTTGCTGCCTTGAACAATACTACTCCCACTCCTACAGTTTCGTGATGTTTTACAAACCATAAGAGGGGGTCTGGGCTTCTAAGGATGTTACATGATATACTCAGTACTACTCTGCCATGTGTATACTCCAGGCTCAAGAGGCTTCGGCCCCCCCCGTTGACGTGGAAGGTGCATACGAGGAACGGACAATCTAGAATGAATACTTCTATGATTATTCATCATTTTGCTGGTACCTCTGTCTAATTGGCGCAGCTCATCCACAGTCCACTTTACTACTCCGAAGGAGTAGAGTAGAACCGGAACTGCAAGCATGTTATTTGCAGACACCTTGTTGTTCTCCGAAAGTTCGGGAGACCAAATCTTTCGGAGGCGGTGTCTGTAATTGCCGCGGAGAGAATCCTTTATTTGTGTTACATCCTGTATATGCTTTTGTTGTACACCCAGATATGTATAGGTCTCTCCGGCATCCAGGTGTCTTAGGATGCTTCCGTCTGCGAGCTGCGCATCTTCAGAGAATTCCCCGCATCGTCCTCTCTTAAAGTGGACGACATCACATTTGTCCAAACCGAACACCATACCAATTGCCCGCGTGTATTCTTCGACCACCCTAAGAGCGTTTTGTAGTTCGCGCTGTCCGGAGGCATAAAGTTTGAGGTCGTCCATATAACATAGATGGGTGACCTTATGCCTCCGGTCGCTGGATGGTCCACATTGATATCTGCGGGTTTGGTGGAGCCCAACAGACAACGGCAACAGTGAGATGCAGAAGAGGAGAGGACTCAGGGAGTCACCCTAGAAAACTCCTCTCCTAAATGCCACCTGCTCTGTCGTGATACGCTGTGCACCTGATGTTATGGTGAAGCGAGTCTTTCAGAGTGGCAGCAGCTGTTCTATGCATCTCACTAGTGGTGCTGGTACCGCAAGACATTCGAGCAAGTGCAACAATAGCTCATGCGATTTTGCATCAAATGCCTTGCGGTATTCAATCCAGGCCATCGATAGATTCCGCTTGTATTGCATGGAATCCTGTGTAATACAGCGGTCTATCAGCAGGCTGTCCTTGGATCCTGCCATGCCCTTCTTGGCACCACACTGTTCGTGTATCTGCTGGAAGATCGGATCAACAGACCTCAGTGTCCTAGCATACAAGATACGTATAAATATCTTGTAGCAGGAGGTGGGGCAAGTGATTGGCCTATAATTCTTCGAGTCGGAAAGATCCCCCTTTTTGGGGATAAGCACAGTACATCCTTAGACGAACCAGTCCGAAATATGCTGCTTCTCGTTCAACCATGAGTTGCAAACTCGCGCCAGATGGCGGTGAGTGGAATGAAATTTCTTCCACAACCAGTTGTTAATGACGTCTGGGCCCGGGGCAGCGAAGTTCTTGGTACCAACAAGTGCTTGTTGGACTTACTCCGTACTGATTGCTGGGCACACTTCTTCTGGCTCTTCAAGATGTCTGTGGCACAGAGCCTCGAAGTGTGCAATTGCTGGAGTGTCGCTATTGAATGGACGCGACGTTTCGTTGATTCATTTCCAGAAGGTTTTGACATCTTCTGCAGTCGGCGGATTATCAACAACACACTGTCACTCTTGAAAGAGGCGGGAAGGATTTGTACGGAACAAATTGTTTTGCTCTATACTCCTCGCCCGCCTCTTCAACGTTTTCTCTACAGCCATGAGCGCTCGGATTCTATCTAGACAGTGCTGCTTGAAGCTTGATTATTATTATTATTATCAGCACGTTTTTTTTTGAAAATTATACTATTTTGGTTACACATGTGAAAAGAGAATAGTCTTGTCTATCTAATGGTGTAAAAATTCAATATGCTGTCATAAGAACAAAAAATAGTTGCTCAAAATCTAGAAAGCTTAGGAAACCTCTCTCAACGTAATTAAATTGATTGGCATTGGTCAAAAATTGACAAATTTCAGTAACCGTAATATAAAAAAAAATTAGTTTTCCAGTTTTTCTCAGGATAAATCAGGAACAAGTCAAGATATTCGGTATTTTTTGACAGGAAATGTGTAGAGCATAAAATTGTCTTTTGTCTAATTTAGCCGATTGCCTATTTTTCATAATTCCTATGGTTGACATATGTAAGTATTTCTATTTTTGTTATATATCGTTAGTATCAATATAACATTTTGATTAAATAAAAATTAAGTAAAAAAGATGTTTATCGTTCTATCTACTTTTTAAACTCTGCGATCAAAAATTGTTTATGTCTTTTTATTACTTAACACCAATAGAAAAGTATTGAAAAAGACAGTTTAAATTTAGAGAAGATTTAATATTGTGAAGAGTTCGTTTCAAATTGATCATTTAAAATTATGTTAAAAAATTCAGACGTAATTATATTAACTTCCCCTTGGAAGATATAGGAAAATTAATGTATTCACCCCGAAAAAAATCGGAGTATTTAACATATATTCACGTTCTTACGTATATTTTGCTATTTCCTATTCAAGTCAATTTACAGATATTATAATTTCGTAATTTAAAGTGTCCTTGACCAACCATTTAAAAATAAGTAATATTTACAGTAAACATATTACTTGAGAAATAACAGCTGTATGAAAATATAAGTTATGCACATTATGCAGAATTGGGGTAATTTTAAAAGCATGTTTTGAAGCAATCCATCATTAATATACAAGTAAAGTTTAGAGAATAGTCGTCTACAGACACAAAACAATAAAAAAGTTATATATAGGAATAACCGAATTATTTCTGCTAGCATGAAGAGAATGTTATTTCTGTTTCATTTTATAATTTTCTTCTCATTTAATCAAATAAGAAACAAATTCAATTACCGAAATTGTGTTTTGTGAAGTTTTACTGAAATGAAAAGTAATATCATTTGACATTTGCTAAATTAATTTGGATGTTTTTGTAATACGGTTCTCCCATAATTTATATTGTAAGGTCTGAAAATCATTTAACATACTATCACTCTGTTAATTTACAATAGTATACTTATTAAAGGTGTCTCTAATTACTTAATCAGGGAATTTTGATTTAACTAAGAACTTTTTCCCTCCTTTCTAAGACACACCTGTTTTTACACCTAGCACACCATAGCACAAGAAAGCATTGGTGCAATAACTAGCTAAATGCCAATTTGGCTCAAATAAAGTGATGATTACTACCATTTAAAATACGCTGCATCATTTGCTGTAATAAACTTCCATGTACATTTAGAAAAAATTATTTACATGTGTGTGAAAAGAAAAAAAAGAAATAAAAGGTCAAATTAAAAATAAAAGAAAACAAGCTAATTTACAAATAAAACATCAATATGATAAACTTAAATGTTTGTATCACATAGCTAAAGAATTTGGCTCTAACGAACTGCTCAAATATTACAAAAAAACACAAAAATACAATTAATAATACTATATCCAAATTAAAAATTGAAAATAATACAGAACAGATAAGTAAATCACATGACAAAACCAAAACCGTTTGGAAAATTGTAAATAATAGACTAGGAAACAATAAAAGTCAAATAAACTTCAATATTAAATTTAACAATGAACTTTTATGCAATAAAATAGATGTCGCAAATGTATTTGGTAGTTATTACGCCACGTGCATAGAAAATAAATTGCAGATACATATTAAAAATAATCAGTGTGTAATGCGTACACTCCCAACTCAGATTAATTCCAATTCGATTTTCCTTTTAGAGTCTGTTACCGAAGAAGAAGTAGTTAAAATAATACGTATCATGAAAGTAAAAAATTGTGTTAGAGTTGACGAAATACCCATACGTCTAATAAAATTCTGTAAACACACCTTAGCTAGCAGTATCACAACTCCAATCAATATTTCATTAAAGTTTGGACAATTTCCTAATGCTCTAAAATTAGGATAAATTGTTCCCCTGCACAAAAAAGGCTATCCACAGTTATTAGAAAATTACAGGCCAATTATAATTTTAAGTTATATTTCAGAAATATCTGAAAAGGCAGTTTCCACTAGATTGTACAACTATCTAGAAAATAATCAGCTACTCACTAACTGTCAGTATGGTTACCGCATAACAAATCCACATAATTAGCTAGCCTCGTATAGAAAATATAAACTTACCTGGACATAGGCAATAAAGTTGCAGGAGTATTTTTCAATTTAACCCCAGCTTTTGATTATGTAAATTCTAAGTTCCTTAATAAGTAGTAATCTGGATATCAGAGGCAATATGTTAAACTGGATAATGTCATATCTAGAGAATAGAAAAATACTTGTTTCCATATAGTCGGAAATGTATGAAACTTATGATATGGATATCGGTGTGGGGCAAGGGATGATTTATTGATCCATTGCTATTTTTAATATTTATAAATGACCCCCGTCATTATTGACTGAAGGAGATATTTTTATGTACACTGATGATACTTCGGTGATCATAAATGCTAAAAGTATGCAGGAGTTAGAGTTCAAGGCACTTGGAAAAATTAATTATATAGCCAGAAAGACAATTGTTGTCTATTTTCATAGTTCATTACCCAAATCAGTTCCTACTTTAAACTGTGTAGAAACTAGTAACGATACAAAATTTCTAGGAACTATACTAGATTTAACACTTGGTTTCTCTAGCCATGTAGACAATATATGTTCTAGACAATATATGTTCAAAACTGGCTAAAAGTACGTACGCCTTAATAAATCTTAAAAAGGAAGTGAATGAACAGACTTACCAATTATATTATTTCCAGGGATCAGTCAGAAGATGTCAATAGAATCTTTGTGATGCAAAAGAGTATTATCAGAATAATTTTAAACCTTTCCTACAGAAAATCCTGCCGTGATACTTTTAGAATTAAGAACATTCTTATGCAAATAACCATAATAGGGAAAACATCCAGTATAGCACATTTCAATGACAGGCAGATATTTATCTTATAAGTTGGCAAATAATCCATTACTGTTCCCTCTCTCGCACAAAAAGCAGAGTTCTTTAATGTTTTTTTTTACACAACATTCCTTTGCTTTTTGTAGAGTGATAGGTAGAATGCAGTGCCTTCAAATAGTTTTAATTATTCTAGTTTTGATGTTTCAATAATCAACAAATTAATGATTTTTGTCATTAACCTTAAGTTATAATAATGTTATTTACAATGTAAGGAACTAGTTTTCCTGTTTAATAATGTTCATTGCTTCATTTATAACCTCACTCTAGTAAGTACCTTTTCACTTTATTAAAATAGTTTGTAATTTAATAATTTTTGTAGAATTCCTGATGAAGAAACAATAATGTTTCGAAAGCTAGAAATTTACAAAGGGTTTTTCTTCTTTGTGACCACGTGACTGCATTCCCTGGTTAAATTAATAATTTTTTGTTTCTGTCTCTGTATATATATATATATATATATATATATATATATATATATATATATATATATATATATATATATATATATATATATATGTATATATATATATATGTATATATATATATATATATATATATATATATATATATATATATATATATATATATATATATATATATATATATATATATATATATATATATATATATATATGATTAAATATGATTTGAAGGAAACAACTACTCAGCGGGCAAATACTCCGACCTGCATTGAATTACACCTTCAAATCATGATAGATCGATAGCCAATATCATTTGTCAATTCCTAACCAGACATAGATCGATTTCGAACTTATTTGTTCTCTTCAGTATGCCATAGGTTATGGAACAGACAAATGATAGTGGCCAACCTGCTAGTTATATACTAACTATGGTGAAGTGAATAGTGGTGAGAGGTATGAAACTTCTCATATGGTCTGAATGCTACTATCCGACCGACATCCTCGATGTCTCTGTGGCGGATAGCGACTTGCATCACAGCAAGTACCGAGAGCGGCGACCCCTAGCCCAGGTGGACTAAACTAATGTGATTAAATATGATTTGAAGGAAACAACTACTCAGCGGGCAAATACTCCGACCTGCATTGAATTACACCTTCAAATCATGATAGATCGATAGCCAATATCATTTGTCAATTCCTAACCAGACATAGATCGATTTCGAACTTATTTGTTCTCTTCAGTATGCCATAGGTTATGGAACAGACAAATGATAGTGGCCAACCTGCTAGTTATATACTAACTATGGTGAAGTGAATAGTGGTGAGAGGTATGAAACTTCTCATATGGTCTGAATGCTACTATCCGACCAACATCCTCGATGTCTCTGTGGCGGATAGCGACTTGCATCACAGCAAGTACCGAGAGCGGCGACCCCTAGCCCAGGTGGACTAAACTAATGTGATTAAATATGATTTGAAGGAAACAACTACTCAGCGGGCAAATACTCCGACCTGCATTGAATTACACCTTCAAATCATGATAGATCGATAGCCAATATCATTTGTCAATTCCTAACCAGACATAGATCGATTTCGAACTTATTTGTTCTCTTCAGTATGCCATAGGTTATGGAACAGACAAATGGTAGTGGCCAACCTGCTAGTTATATACTAACTATGGTGAAGTGAATAGTGGTGAGAGGTATGAAACTTCTCATATGGTCTGAATGCTACTATCCGACCGACATCCTCGATGTCTCTGTGGCGGATAGCGACTTGCATCACAGCAAGTACCGAGAGCGGCGACCCCTAGCCCAGGTGGACTAAACTAATGTGATTAAATATGATTTGAAGGAAACAACTACTCAGCGGGCAAATACTCCGACCTGCATTGAATTACACCTTCAAATCATGATAGATCGATAGCCAATATCATTTGTCAATTCCTAACCAGACATAGATCGATTTCGAACTTATTTGTTCTCTTCAGTATGCCATAGGTTATGGAACAGACAAATGGTAGTGGCCAACCTGCTAGTTATATACTAACTATGGTGAAGTGAATAGTGGTGAGAGGTATGAAACTTCTCATATGGTCTGAATGCTACTATCCGACCGACATCCTCGATGTCTCTGTGGCGGATAGCGACAGCAAGTATATATATATATATATATATATATATATATATATATATATATATATATATATATATATATATATATATATATATATATATATATATATATATATATATATATATATATATATATATATATATATATATATATATATATATATATATATATATATATATATATATATATATATATATATATATACCCGCCCATCTATCTTTCTCGCCTCCGAGTACCACACAGGCACCCAGACCTCCGGCATTCTGAACGAAGACATAAATATTTTTTTTGAATATATCTATTTCTTTTCTATGATCAAACACTAGCAGCTTTAGAGGGGTAAAGAATTGAATTTTTTTTTATATACATATCGCGATTAATTTAAGGTATCTCTTAGCCTCCATGTGTGTATCATACGCTTTGGCCTCTATTTGTATAAAATATATAAGTTTAACTGCCGCATACGCCTCCGAACAGTGTTGCTACGTAAAACACGATTTCAGCGAATAAAATAATTTCGTGTGTATTACCGTTGAAGATGTAATACGCATAGTTACTATCCACGATTATTCATTGCTCTCTCATCATTGCGATTTAATGTAGGTGGTGCTTTCGGTGATGCATAATGGAAAATATTCTATCTATACATATATAAAAGCTCAAAAGGTTTTCTTCTCCGGTTCCTCAAGTGGCTACCGCTACACCAATTTTGATAGTTTTTTTTCAATGAAAGGTCTCTACCCTCAGATGGATCATGAAACATTTTTATATTTTTTAATCACCATTTTCCTATGTAAAACAAAATAAACAAAAACTAATGCATATTAGCGTATGCTAAGCGCGGCGTTACTTGAAGCGACCTCTACCACCGACCTCTTAAGAAATGGAACTAATGCATCTTAGCCGGCTTGGCCAGAGACAACCACGCTTGGCTTATTCTGTGCCAGAGTCACAGAATCTGTGCCAGAGTCACAGAATCTGTGCCAGTGTGCTGTTCGGTTATTGTTTACATTCGAGTTTTCAGTTACTTTGCTGTAAACAGGATTGTTTATATGTGACTTCGAGTTTTTACTAGCTTTGCAAATAGGAATTTAAGCTAAGTATTTTTAGTTTGCACTTTGCAAATATTGAGAATCGGATCCCTCCCCACAGCGGGACAGGTGCATAATATGTGGTCTGCCTTCTCATCATCCTCTAGGCATAGGCGGCACTCGGCGTTTTCCGCTAGGCCGAGTTTATGCAGATGATAGTTTAGTCGGCAGTGCCCGGTATATAGGCCTGTTAGAGTTTTCAGGTTTATCCTGTTTAACTCTAAAAGTTTCTTAGCTCTCGATTTCAAAGGGTATTTTATAAACGCCTTCGAATGAACTAATCCTGGTAACGCTTGCCAATACTGGAGAGTTTGCCTTTCAGCCCAAGTTGAGATAGCCATCTTGGCAGTACTTGAGGATATGCCAAGTATTGGTTCTGGTCCGATGAATCGCGATCCCGCTCCTTCTCTTGCTAAGGAGTCCGCTATTTCGTTACCTTCCATACCAGAGTGGCCGGGTATCCAGACCAGAGTCACTTTGTTGTTCTTGCCCAAATAATTTAGAGCTTTCTGACAGTTCCATACCGTTTTGGAGTTACACCGGTAGGAGCCAAGAGCTTTTATAGCTGCTTGGCTATCTGAGAAAATTTTATTGATCTGCGTGTAAGATGCATATATTCCAGCCTTCGTACACACAGTTCAATGGAATGAACCTCAGCCTGAAAAACAGTTGCATGAGTACCTAGGTTTGAGACTATCCTCACCCTTGGTCTGTAGCTGTGTACTCCGGCTCCTGTTCCCTCGGGAGTTTTGGAGCCGTCTGTAAACCAACAACTGTCTGCCTTCAGTAGGTCGGCTTTATTCCGATCCCACTCATTTCTTTCTGGAGAAAGGATGTTGAAGGTCAGCTCGTAGTTGGTCATAGTAGGCATAGTATCCGAGGGCATTCCCAGGATGCTGTGATTCTCTATGTCATCCAACAACCTGTTCCGCTCCATGATACTAGTCTGCGGCATATTAATGGCCGCTTGTTGCAGTCTGTAGGTTGCCCACCTGGCCTCTCTCTCCAGATATATATGAAGAGGGGGTAAGTCCAGGAGGATTTCCATTGCAGCTGACGGTGTGGTGCTAATTGCTCCCGTTACGGTCATGCATGCCAATCTCTGCAGTCCAGAGAGTTTGGATTTGGCCGTCCGTTGTAATCCTTTCGGCCACCAAACAATGGATCCGTATGTTATCATTGGTCTGATGACCGTGATATAGATCCAGTAAATTTGTTGGGGACCCATGCCCCAGGATTTGCCACAAATACGACGGCATGTCCATTGGGATAGCTTTGCTTTGTGGATTACCTTTTCCAGATGGGAGTTCCAATTAAGTGATTTATCTAGAGTGATTCCTAGATATTTCACCTCCTCCACAAATGGAATAGTTTCACCCATTAAAGTGGGAGGTCTTAAGTCCCCCCAGCTTCCTTTTCCGGGTGAATGGTACTATTACTGTTTTTTGAGGGTTTACAGACATCTGTTCCCTGTCGCACCAGTTACTCACTGCATCCAGTGTCTCTTGAAGGGTATTTGATATTACTTCTTCAGAGTTTCCTCTGACTAGTATGACTAGATCATCTGCATATGCTAGAACCTCAACCTCCCACAGTGTGAGAATAGCCAGTAGGTCGTCCACAAGAAGTGACCACAAAGGGGCACCCTCTCGTGGCTCTAAACCTAACTGTTTCTCCCTGTAGAGACGTTGTTATGGTTCTGTTTGATAGCACAGCACGAATCCAGTCGCCTATAGTAGGCTCAATTCCTCTGGCAGCCACTGCTGCATATAAGGAGTCGAGCAGTGCATTATTAAATGCTCCCTCAATGTCGAGAAAGGCTCCCACCGCAATTTCCTTCATTTGAAGGGATTGGGTGATCTTCTCTACTAGGTTATTGAGTGCTAATTCTGTTGATTTTCCTGTCTGATAGGCGTACTGATGGATATTGAGGGGGTGATGATTCAGGATGTTCCCCCTGATATATCCGTCCAGCACCTTCTCCAGGCCTTTCAACAGAAAAGATGTCAGGCTAATTGGTCTAAGCGATTTAGGGCTTGGTTCTTTCCTACCCATTTTTGGTATATATACTACCTTAACCGCCGACCAACTGGATGGGATATAGTTCCATACCAGACTTTACAGGAGACTTCTAATCAAATATTTCATTTCACACGCAAATTGCAAACTTTTATGAGTTTAACTTGTTCAGAAAAAATATTTATATTTTTTGAGGGAAACTAATGTAAATCGATTGTATAATGGCACATTATACAATCTACAGTAAAAGCATCACGAAATATTTTTAAATATTTTGTTAATTTATTCATTTTTTTTATTATTTAAATGAAAAGGGTTAAAAATATCTTATCTGTCACAACTGTGGTTTAATATATATTTCGAAATGTGTTATTCAACTTGCTTTATCTTGAAAACTTATGCAGGAATATAATTAAATCGCATGAGACAAGATTTTCATTAATAAAAAGTTGTTGGATAGTCCAAAAAAAATAGATGTTATCTACATGATTATCATTGACTTAAAATTATTCCAATAGATTTCGTTTTATAGCAAATAAATTTTTTGTTACAAATTTTATTTCAAATATCCTTAAAGTACATAAATTAATTACTTCTTTAGGGCTATTAGATAAAGTAGAAATTATTGTTAT
This sequence comes from Rhamnusium bicolor, assembly GCA_029963845.1. NCBI lineage: Eukaryota > Metazoa > Arthropoda > Insecta > Coleoptera > Cerambycidae > Rhamnusium > Rhamnusium bicolor. The sequence continues at coordinate 1,250,998 of JANEYF010004462.1, forward strand.
AGTATTTAGCAACCACACATCTAAAACAGTAATGTATGACAATCAAAATGAAAATCAATCGAACTAAAACAATTATTATGATTAATTTTAATTTTGCTTAATTATATATGTACTAATTTCTTGGACGCCTGATCCTAAATACCTATTATAACGATAATATCTACAATCTACATGACTACTTTAAAGAAAAGTAACATTCTTATTTGCTGTTATAATTCCTAAAAATGCGTTATTGTAAGTAAATGAGCAGAAAAGATCTTATCATGCTTAATGTTTGATATGTAAATCGTGATTGTTTTGGTTCACTCTTTAATAATATACATTTTCCATAATTTTAGTATATTTGGCAATGTTGGGTACAGGGTGGTTCAGTTTCCAAGGTGAAAACTTCTGAAAAGTAATACGAGTTTTGTCTATAAACGTAAGTCTAACAATGCACCATAACGTAGGTATAGGGTGTAGAAGTTTCTGTAAAAAAAGTTTATAATTTAATATTCAAGAGATGAAAAAAGCTATCCTTTTGAAAATTTGGCACACCGCATTTCTATGTAATACTACATCTGCAGTTCAGGTCAAAAAATAATAACAAAGCCACTGGCGAAGATACGGGGTAATACTCCCGTTTCCCAAAAATATATTAGTTATGAAATTGCGAAGAAAACTAAACCTGTCCAACTTTTTCCGTCAATATGTTAAGTTGTAGAAAATGAAAACAATTAAGTTCGCTCATTTTTAAAGAGTTGACGATAACTTAAGTAATAATGAATATATTTTTACAAATGTTTAGGAAAATATGCTTCTATTGGAGCTAAATGATCACGTCTAATTTCAAATCGAAATGTTTTTAATAACGCCAAAAAAAAAACTGAAATTGAATCATCAATTGTTTGTGTATCAAGTCGCAAAGAAACATATTTTTTTAGAATGCAGGTGTTTTCACGTACTTATTACTGGTATTAGCAAATATTGTTATAGCTAATTTTTTGACATTTCTTTAAATTCTTTTTTTAAGCAAATGCAATTTCCGAGGCAATTTCCTACCAAAATTCTGTTAGAAAATAAAAATTATTAGTATGCTCAAAAGTACACAAAAAAACTGAATGATTTTTTTTTACATTTTCAACTGAGATATGGTATTTGTTTGCGCAGAAAAAAAAATGCATTTGTTTAAAAAGGAGTTTAAAGAAATACAAAAAA
>JANEYF010004463.1:0-57500 GCA_029963845.1 Rhamnusium bicolor
TGGAATGGAGTACCCGTGGGATACTCCGGACCTGTCCGAAAATCCTGAGGATTAGCGGAATAATCCTCGCACACATTTTGAGAATTAGCGGTATAATTCCCATACAAAATAAAATCGTTGGAGTTCTTTTTTTAACACGGTTTATTGCTTCAAATATATTTAAAGGGTTTGCAGCTCTTACAATTTGTCCTATTTTAGGTTCTAATCCAGTTAGTAATGTAGTTAACGTCATATTTTCAATTAAATTAGATTGTGCGGTTTTTTCCTCAAAAGTGAGATAGTTTTTGCACAGCGGCGTGAGTTTATAATCTTGAAATGAAAGTTAACGCGGTTTCGTTCGGCAATTGGTGAACACGCTGTAAGTCTTGTATTAAGGCGGTTAAATCGCGTGGATCGCCAAAATGGGCATCGCGTAATGCTTCGATTTCGCACCATGAATTTGGGTTGCGTGAATATACTAATTCTGCGGCTTTACCGCGAAGTTTATTTTTTTTGTGCAAAGTTAGTATGATACGTTGATCATCTACAGTCATGCCCTGGGCATGCATGCACGCGTTTATAAAAGTTAGTAAAAATATAGGGTTACCGTCGAATTCCAGTACAATTGAAAAATTTCACTTAATTTATAGGGTTCGATACAAGTACTTTCAGTTGTAAAAGACATATAGTTCGTCATTTAGATTTTATCGAAAATAAATTAAATAAAATAAAGTAAAATAAAATAAAAAGATTAAAAATAATGTTTAGTTTGCTATAAAAATCTTTGCTAGCGTTAATATTGATTGTGGTAGATATTTAGTTTGCATATAGTATGGGACTTGGATAATAGAAATAAATATGCACTTATATTAAAATTAGTTTGGTCTTTAAGTCGAACTGTACTTCACGCTGACTTCAACACACGTATGTGTAGCAAGTGGATACAGTTAGAAATATCAGCCAACTACTATGTAAAAATAAAATGTTTGGTCTTCCAGTCGAACTGTACTTCACGCTCACCTCTACACACGTATATGTAGCGAGTGGTTACAGTTAGAAATATTAGAGCCAAATCAAAAAATAAAATTGGTATAAAATTCTTTGTTACTTAATAAAAATTAAAAATGATAATACGAGATGATTCTTAAATGGTTTCACGTAAATATTTTCCTCATAAGATCCTTCCGTTAAGGAATTTGGATCAGCCAACGTAGTGTGGAAGGGCTCCTTTTTCTTGTTGGCTGACTTTCACTAGTTAGGTACCTTCTGCAGATATTTTCCTTGTTCTGTGTTGCACTACCAATTAGACTTCTTGTTGTACGATGTTAACGGATCCTATCGATTGCGCCAATTATTATATTTTTATTTACATCAATGACTTTTTAAAAACTTTTTTATTTAATTGAGAGTCAACATTGACTCTTGAAGAATAAAATGAATTGAATATTAAAGATGTTTATTAATACGTAGTGTATATATATATATATATATATATATATATATATATATATATATATATATATATATATATATATATATATATATATATATATATATATATATATATATATATATATATATATATATATATATATATATATATATATATATATATATATATATATATATATATATATATATATATTCAAAAAGTCTTCGTGGGTGTAATTGAAACACGGTGGCATTTCTTAACATAAGAGAATGACTGACATTACTGATTGTTTCTAATCATGGCTAATTTGATAAAATGTTTACTAAAAAATTCTTGAATTTCTAAGAAAATAGTAAATATTTCAAAAAGTTGTAACTTAAACCACCACAATGCTTATATCGGAAAAAAAGGAATTTAATTATACATAACTTGATATAAAAAATACAGGGTGTTCCATTTAACTTAAGCAAGTTTTCGCGGTTTGAAGTTCACAAAATGTAACGTCAAAATTGGAACACTTGGTATACTATTATTGAAGTTCTTTAAACTGTATACCGTAGCTCACCTTATGGTCTTTCTGCATGCCCAAAAGCAAATGAGTATCTTTTATATGAAGAAAGTTATAAAGATTATTGTAAACCATTACACCTGTCAAAATTTTTTTAAAATGTCAAATATCTCAGAAATGGTTGGGTTTAGGCATAGGGTATCCTATATGTTTTTTGACTCAGAATTTTATGCTCTTTTCGAAAACTCTAAAATATATAGGGTGTATTTAAAATAAGCAAGTTGGTATCGACTTCCAGTATAACCGGAGGTGTCAGATGCTTGTAATTATTTTAGTTGGATTGGCCACACTGCTGTTAGTAGCTCCTTAAATTTTCTGGTGCGCACTTTTCCCTATATCGATCGATGCAGTTCTTGGTGAGACACCCTGTATTATGCAACTAAAAGATATGACAGTCTGATTCTTTGTGGACACCTCAATATTAACCTGTTTGATAAGCCTCTAAATACTAAAATGCTCTATGATATAATATTTGAATTTTACCAATCAAATGTCACTCTTAACGAACCGACACGTATCTTTAAAAATATAAATGGGCGCATAAGCTCATCAGTCCTCACTAAATTACCTTGTAACCATAGTATAAGAATAGTATGTCCGCGCGGGTGGTCCCGTGTCGATGACATCACTCAGTTAGCAAGGCGGGAGATGTCAACCTCAGAAATAATATACTCTTTAGAAGGTAATGCGCTTTACATGTTACGATAACTCGGGGCGTTTACTAAGTGACGTAGTGTGCCATAAATGCTTCTTTCGGTATGGCTACCTGGCATACCATTCTCCTTATACTATGCTTGTAACAAACATATAATCTTTTAAATATAATGTTGAACTATATGACCCTCTAATAGCAGACCATCTGGCTCATATACTCTCACTAAACATTGGTTATAAAGATGATATTAATAAAACAAATAAATGCATTCTAAAAATAATTAAAGGGACAGAAAATGTAGATGAATTAATCTGGAGGTTAAATATGGTAAATTTGAACTACATATATAGCTTAGATGTAAATAAAGCTTTTTGTTTATTTATCGAAGACGTAATTTGGTGTCTAAATGTGTCTTGTCCTTTTATATATTATAAAACTAAAACAAAAAATGCCCTAAAAAAATAAACAATGGATAATAAATGATCTAATATCGGAAGGACAGAAACTTAGACATATGTATAATAAAATAAATAATAGTAGGGACCAAGATGGCTTACTTGATTACAAAAAAAAAAAATGGCACAGAAAAAGTATTAAAACAGCGAAGCAAAACTTTTATAGAGAGAAAATCAATAACGTAGAAAACAAATACAAGGAAACTTGGAAAATTATAAATAGTAGAATTGGAAAAACCAAATCTTTAAAAAAAATCTATCAATCTGAAAACTGGAGAACATACGACAACTGATAACAAATGTATTCAAACAGGGAAATGAAAATGATATTGCGAATTATCGTCAAATCACCTTAGTTTGTCGAAAAAATTATATCTAATAGAATAATGATTCATCTAGATAAATATGATATTCTTACTAAGTAGCAGTATGGATTCAGGCCAGGGAGATCTATAAAAGGTGCAACCGCAAAATTGTTTGATTTTGTTTACCGCAAAATGGATAAGGGTAAGTATATAGTATCAATCTTCTTTGATCTCTGAAGGGCATTTGATTCCGTGAATAAAGATATATTTATTAGTAAGCTAGAAAATATTGGAATAAAAGATAATTTGTTAAGCTGGTTAATTTCTTAGATGGAAAACAGAAAATTCATAGTGAAATATAACGAGGTCGAATCAGATACGCATGATGTTACGCTAGGTGTCCCCCAAGGATCAATACTGGGGCCTTTATTATTTGCCATATATATATAAATGATCTTCCTCTTCATATAAACAATGGTTTTACAGTTATGTATGCGGATGATACAAGTATCTGTTACAAATAGTGATGATCTATTAGATGCCATAAATAGTGTTGTATATAAAATGAATGATTGGTGTAATAGAAATAAATTAATACTAAATGGAAAAAAAAACGGTATCTCTGTGCTTGATATAACTGATCACCGCTTTTGCATTATCATAACCTTTTGCTTGGTTTTCCTTGATTGCTTACTTGTAATATAACATTCACGTTGTATTATAATATAACTATTGTGTACCTATATATTTATATATTTTTTTATTATTCTGTGAAGCAGTCTTAAATAAATAGAGTAAGTGAAGTTGAACTTCTGCCTTTTATTTAAAGATATAAGTAATAAATCTGTTGATCCACCGAAAATCATTTTTGGCAGGTAAGGTGAAGTTGTCCATGGCTACGCAACCGACAACCACACACACAGACCGCCTGGACATTCTGTTTCTTCACTGAGTTATCCCAGCTTCTATCATACCGCTGATAGAATAAAGTGGTGTTTCTACACTTTAAAACAGGAACTGGCACTCGAGATAGTAACAAAATAAAAAGTTGAAAGTACCGCTACTGTACTGAAGGGTACCAAAGTGACACGTTACACACAAATAATAGCATTTGTTGTTTAGAATGTCACAGTGGATAAAATACCACCCTACATAATTAAGGCGTGTGCAGATTGGTTAAAAGAACCCTCATTATTTATATTTAATCTAGCGCTTAAAACTGAGATATTTCCGGATTTGTGGAAAACCGTTCTAGTAACACCCATTCATAAATCCGGGGATAAATCTGATATTCAAAATTATCGCCCCATTGTAAGTCTTATCTGCAATTGCCAAATTATTTGAAAAAAAACGTACATGGAATTATATATAATCACATAAATCCATACACAAGTCAACATTCATTCCACAAAAAAATCAATTTTTCGAATAATGTAGTGTCCAACCTTGATAAAAAAACACTAACTGATATTATATATACAAATTTTACAAAAGCCTTTGATAGGGCTATCGTGATCATATTGAACAAGTTGCATAATTTTAGATTCACATTCCTCAAGTTTTTCGCATACATACAAAAAAAGAAATTTTGTTGTCAAATACAATGGTGCAAAGTCAAACATATTTAGGGCTGATTCGGGAGTGCTGCAAGGGCCAAACCCCGGAAACTGTTCGTCATTTTTATAAATGATATTCCTGATGTTAAAAAAAATTCTACATGTCTGCTGTTTGCTGATGACATGAAATGCTATATGGCAATGTAAGTTGTGTAAAGCTCCAAGAGGACTTAGATAATATGTACAACTGGAGTATTATCAAATCAAAATATACTTTATTGTCCAGAAGAAACAATTTCTCATTGACAAAGTAAAAAAGAGCAAAAGGATATGAACAAAATAAAACAGAACCCAGAAAACATAATATAAACAAATGTAAACATAGATATATAACAAACAGAATATATGTCAAACAAGGTAACAAAAAACAATTTAAAATAAATAAATAAAATATCAAATTATATTACATTAAAACGTATCGTTGTAGTACTCTTCTGAATTATAATAAGGTTTGACAATTAGCAAATTTTTAACTGCCTTTCTGAATTGATTATTTGAAACAATGTCTTTAAGGTTGTTAGGAAGATGAATGAATATACATCTTATAACCATTGTAAATAATTGAGCCCTTTACTAGAGTGTATTTTGGAATTGGTAAAGCAAGATTTTTATATTGACAAGTGATATAAGATGATGAAGTATTATTAAGACCACTTCTGTATTTATGAATTAAACATACTGTTTCCAGAATGTAAATGTAAATTCCATGGGCCAAGAAAAGTGGTTTGCAAGAATCACAAATTCTAGCTTTGCACAAATATCGAACAGCACGCTTTTCAATTACAAATTTCATATGCATTAGGTATTTACTGCATACACTCCAGAAATACAGTATCTCAAATGTGATTCAATAAATGAAAAGTATGTAGTGTTTGCAGTCATGTAACTTAATTCGGTTAGAGGTACACCAATCTTTGACCTTACTTATATCAGAACATATTAATTCCCAAAGGGTAACACCATTTTTATTATGCCACAATATCGTAGTGTCATCAGCAAATAAGGTAAAGTTTCCTTTACTATCAATTTTAGTCAGGTCGTTAATATACAATAAAAACAAAATCGGATCAAGAACAGAACTTTGAGGCACTCCATGACTTGCATTGAGTTTGTCTGAGTAAGTTGAATTCCTAACTATTTGGCTACGGTCTGACAAATAAGACTAAAACCAGTTCAAGGTAGTACTTCTGAAGCTATAGTGTTCAAGCTTCTGCAACAATATTTCATGCAGATTTCTGAAAGTGTGACAGTATAAGGAGATGACATAACTAATCATAGTAGGTTCCACATATCAATTTACTTAAACTGGTAAAAAAAATCAAGTTATTTAAATAATAAATTTTATTATAATAATAATATGCTTTATTTGCCCAACAGATAACAATTACAATACAATTTAAAATAATCTTATATACTATGAAGCATTTTATAATATTTAGTAATAAATATTTATATTAAACATAAAGGTACAATAAATGTTATTGAGAAGACTGAAAATTAAATTGAAAAGAAAAATAATGAAATAGTAATAATTAAGAAAAATAAAACAAGAATTATTGAAAAAAATAAAATAAATAATGATGAAAAAAAAAGTTTATATAATACGCAAAAGAATAATCAATAAAGGAAACAGTATGACAAAATTATATCTTAAAAAGTTTACTTAGCATATTTTACCAGCTGATTTTGTGTGCAAAAGTTTATATCACAAAGTTGACTTAATTTGCTGAAATAATAACACATACAATGTATTGGTGATTTTAGCAATATATTGGTATTGACTCGCATACTGTAAAATGTAGCATTTTGTCGAGCATGCATTCTTGGAATGAAAAAAATTAAGTTGTGAAAGAATTTGAGGTTAGTCAATTTTATTATGCAATAATTTGTATAGAACATATTCGCTGATACTCTAAACTTTAAAATGAAATGTGCTTAGAAGATAATTATTATCTATATCTCAGGATATATTCCTGTAGCTTTAAATGATAAAAATTTTCTCTAAAGTTGCTCTAACACATCTTTGTGAACTTGACAGTAGGGGTGCCAGATTATGGACCAGTACTCAAGTTTTGATGGAACATATGAATAATATAAAGATTTTAAATATTTTAAATTAGTAAATGATTTACAGTTTCTTATAATAAATCCTAACATTTCGGTTGCCTCTCTAGATTTAATATGTATATATTCAACAAAACCCAGTTCAGATTCAAAATATATACCTAAAACAGTGTCATTAATGCTGTAGTTGTAATTAAAATAATTTTTTTTTTTGTGTAAGATACTACTTTACATTTAACAGCATTAATATCAACTTTGTTCAGGCTGCACCACTTGCTGATTATATTAAGAATTTCTTGAAGATATATACAATTATTTAAGGAATTTAGGCTCTTATATATTTTTTTAAATCATCTGCAAAGCTTCACTTCAATTCAATGCATAACTCATTAATAAATAATAGAAATACTAAAGGCCAAAGGCACTCCGAAAGTGGCTAAGAATTGTAATTGATGGTCGATGCGATCAAAGGCTTTAGTAAAATCAGTACACAAAGTGTCTACCTATCATCTAGAATAATATAAACTGTTTGACTAAATATTCGTTCGTAATAGTTGACCTGTTAAATACAAAGCCGCATGCTGATATGATGATATGTTTTTTTTGTGGAAATATAGATGCGATTGTATAAAATAATCTCAAGAATCTTAGCAAAAATTACACAAAAGAGAAATTTGTCTGTAATTGCTTATATTTGACTTATCGCCTGCTTTAAAAATCGAAAAAGCCTTTGCCACCTTCCATCAATTGATGTTTTTATTGAAACATTAAACAGAATAAACAGATTGGTATAAGATTTGGCCCAGATGTCATTTTGTTCTTTAGCTTTGTTACAGTTTCTTGAATTTCTAACATGGAGATGTTTGTAATACATAAAAGGTCAAAATTATTATTGTTTATGTCATATACTTGTGCACATGCACAAGTCATGTTTTGGGTTGCTCGATGTGCAACAGCTCCTTGGGTATCCGTCCTCCAAACGATGCTGACGTTAAGTTTGATCTTAAATTAGTAATAACGAACTGTGTACAAGTCTACGAATAAACCTATATATGTATTTTGGAAATCTAGTGTTTTATTCCATACATAACAAAGTGGAGACGAGGCAAAACGGTAATACGTGGGAAGGTAGAAAAAGACTTTCAGAATTATAGTGAGAACACGTGGTGGTGTTGGCTGGCAAGATGGCCGGTGCCGGACAGAAAAGTTACGAGTTCAACGCTGATGTTGATATGTGGGACATTTATGTAGAAAGATTGGAACAACATTTGACAGCAAATAAAATCGGAGAAGAATCCATTAAAGTAGCTGTACTACTCAGTTCGGTGGGACAATCGACTTATAAACTTTTAAGGGATCTTTCATTTCCCGACCCTCTTAAAAACAAAACATATGAGCAGTTATGTGAGTTGCTAAAATGCCAATTTGGAGTCCATGTAAGTGTGTGGAGAGAAAGAAAGAAATTTTACGAAATCAGGCAGACAGACGAAACGGTAGCGGAATGGTACGCGAAGGTGCGAAGCCATGCAGTAAGTTGCAAGTTTGGTGCTGACCTATCGAAAATTTTAAAAGATAAATTGGCGTCAGGAAAAATTTTGGACAGGATGTGCGAGGAAGAGGTAGACAAACCCATTGAAGAATTGTTGTCTTTGGCCCTGAAAACAGAAAACCAAGCCAGTATCAGATATGTGGCGAGTTCAAATTTCGCGCCTACTAGCAGAGGAGATGGGAAGCTTACGCAGCGCTATCAGCATGGAAGAAGGAGCGTCGTAACAAGAACAGGACATGGCAGCCAACCTCAGCACGAAAAGAGAAAATACCCCAGAATTAAAGGTAACCCAACTTTTCGAGAAAAGAGTTTTGACAAACGTAAACATTGTAATCAAAAACATAAGGGAGAGTGCTATTTCAAAAATTCGAAGTGCCAAATTTGTTTTAAGCTAGGGTACACTGCTAAAAATTGCTATAAAAGCAAAAATGTGAATTTTGTAACCAAAAGTAATGATGTAGATAATGTTGATTCTCAATATTTGTGTTATGGGGTGCAGGTATCCCGGCGGGGATACCTGTACCCCAACCGGGCGCGTCCCCAGGTGGCGGATAGGGGAATGTCCTAAGTGACACTGGTGTCACCAGGTAGGTGTGAAATAAAACAACACCCGTGGACCAACAGGCTTGCACAGAGGAAAACAACCTCTTTAACAAAAAAAAGTTCCCTGGTACTCAGTGGCGCGGGACCAGGACCATAGCCAAATACAACAAAATGGAAATGGATATGAACAAGGAACAAAAGTTTACGAAGCAGGGGAGGGATACCCCAGTTACGGTCGGGGAAGAGAGTAGGAGAGTAGGCTCCACCCGACCGTCAGCCAACGACTACTCAGTACCCACAGTGGGATGTCAGGCTGTGGAGGGTACTAATACTACTGACACCCTTAACGAGAGAAGGCAAGCTCTCGATCTCCAGGAAACTGGAGAACATATGGAGATTGGGATCAATCCTACACCATCAGAAATCTCGATTTCATCGGACCAGGAGCGGGAGCTGTTAAAGTCCCCGTCTCTAAGGGCCGGACAATTGAGAACTACAGAGGATGAGGTATCCAAGAAATTGGATGGACTCAACCTTAAAAGGAAACGACTGGGGAATGCTGCAAGAAGACGCCTTGGTCGTTTACTTAAGAGCGGAATACCATACGAAACCGCCTTAAGTAAAGTGTTGGAGCAACAGCCAACCGAACAGCAGCCAGAGCGGGGGCAACAAACCTCCTCTGAGCAAGCTGTAACCGGTAAGCGTCTGCGCTCCGACGACAGCACACCACGCCAGCGGGCAAAAAAAGCCCCGGGAAGGTGGAGCTGTAAAACTTTTAGGGAAGCCGTGGAGGGGGTCAGAGTGGGCATAATCCATTCCAACTACACAACGGCGACTCTAACGAGTACACAGATGGGAGCACTACAGCAGGCAATAATGCAAGCTGTAGAGGCAATCCCAGACGAAGGTCCTCAGGTGAGGTTCCTAGGCTGCACACAACGGCCTGGGTGGCTTCTCATTACCTGTGCGGATGGGACGAGCACCTCGTGGATGGAAAGCGCCACAGAACGCCTCCATCCATGGGAAGGAGCGCGTCTTAAATTCGTGCAGGGACAGGACCTTCCCAAACCTCATGTCTGTTCGGCATATATCCCGGATGACGTCGGTAACCGGCTGTCTTCTGAGGTAGTGCTGAACAGGCTGAGGAAAATGAACCACGGTCTGAACACCCGGGAGTGGAACGTACTACACCGGGAGGATTCGGGCCCTAGTCAAAGATGGACGTTCTCAGTAGATGAAGCGTCCATGATTACACTGGAGGGACTGAATTTCAGGCCCTTCTGCGGATTTGGACAAGTCCAATTCCGACCAAAAGTCAGAGGAGGTAAAGACCCCTCTGATAAGAAAGCGGTGGCAGGAACGCCCTCAAGGAAAAGCGAACTACAATCGCTTCCCAAGAGGAGCGAACAGCCCCGACAAGGAACATCTGGGATAGGAAAATCCCTCCCGAATAAATCCCATCTCAAGAAGAGTGGAATTAAACCACCTTCGAAGAAGCGAACGGCGGGGGGAACCTAACCCAGACACAACCACCTCCAGGAAGAGTGAGAAACATTCACCTTCTGGGACGAGGAGAAAAAATCCCACCCCCCCTTAACTTACCTTTAAACCCACAAACCTAACCCTAGCTAACCCAACCGTATCTCAACACTCCACAACTAGTACCCTTATCCTTAATCCTTATCCTCAAATCAACTACCCAATGACATCTTATATTAGGTGTCTACAGGCGAATCTACAAAAAGTCAAGACGGCCACATACGTCCTCGGCAAAAGATTTAAGGAAGAGCAAATCGACATCGCTCTCCTCCAGGAACCCTGGACAAGTAACACAGGCCGAGTAAGCGGCCTGGGAAATACTTCTGGCAAGGTAATAGAAATCGGCTCTGATGAAAGACCCAGGGCATGTATCTTGATCAGAAATAACATTAACAATTTTGTAATTACAGGTTACTGCACCCAGGACGTTGTAACCGTCCAGATATCGATCTCGGAGGGAGGAAGCAAGATGGAAATAATTGTCTGCTCAGCCTACTTCCCAGGTGATAGAAATGCAGACCAACCTCCTCCAGCTGTAGTGCGGGATTTAATCGCCTACAGCAAAAGGAACAATATCCACCTGGTTATTGGATGTGACGCGAATTCCCATCATACAGCGTGGGGAAGCACGAACATTAACCAAAGAGGTGAGTCACTTTCTGAATATTTATTAGGTGAAGGACTAACTGTGAATAACATTGGTTCCGAACCAACCTTTGTCACCAGAAATAGGAAGGAGGTATTAGATATCACAATCAGCTCAAACTACTTGAGCAACAAGATATCCGATTGGAAAGTATCTTCTGAACCCTCGTGTTCAGATCATAAACATATTCTATTCAATATAGAAGTTGGTCCAAGACCTGTGGTGACATATCGGGATCCGAAGTGCACGGACTGGGAAGGGTATAAATATTCCCTCCAGTCTCACCTTCAATCCGCTATCACCACAATCAGGAATCGTGATGAGACTGAAATTGCGGCGGAACAGATCCGCAACGCAATGGTCTCAGCATATAACGAAAACTGTCCACTGAAGACAAAAAGGGATAATAGAGGCACGTCTTGGTGGAACAAAAATTTGGATAAAATGAGAAAAGAAGTTCGACGCCTCTTTAATCGAGCTAAAGCTTCGGGCGACTGGGACCAATATAGATCCGCTCTAACGGACTATAACAAAGAAATAAGGAAAGCAAAAAGGGGATCTTGGAGGAAATTCTGTGAGAATATAACTGACCTACCTCACAGTACTAGAATCCACAAGATTCTTTCCAGAGAGCCTACAAGGGAATTCGGTTCGTTAAGGCGGCCGGATGGCTCATATACGGACTCTGGAAAGGAAACCTTACAGCTCCTAGCACAAAACCACTTCCCAGGGTGCTTGAATGCGGATGACCAACAGCCGTCACCATCAGAAGGCCGATTAAAACGACCTGATAAAAATGATTGGCTGACGGCTAAAAAGGTGATCACAATACCGGCAATTGAGTGGGACATCAGATCATTACAATCATTCAAATCGCCAGGAGAGGATGGAGTTTTTCCAGCTCTACTACAAAATGGACCGGAAATATTGCTCCCACTCCTCATTAAACTATTCAGAGCTAGTCTGGTATGGAACTATATCCCATCCAGTTGGTCGGTGGTTAAGGTAGTATATATACCAAAAATGGGTAGGAAAGAACCAAGCCCTAAATCGCTTAGACCAATTAGTCTGACATCTTTTCTGTTGAAAGGTCTAGAGAAGGTGCTGGGCGGATATATCAGGGGGAACATCCTGAATCATCACCCCTTCAATACCCATCAGTACGCCTATCAGACAGGAAAATCAACAGAACTAGCACTCAATAACCTAGTCGAGAAGATCACCCAATCCCTTCAAATGAAGGAAATTGCGGTGGGAGCCTTTCTCGACATTGAGGGAGCATTTAATAAAGCACTGCCCGACTCCTTATATGCAGCAGTGGTTGCCAGAGGAATTGAGCCTACTATAGGCGACTGGATTCGTGCTATGCTATCAAACAGAACCATAACAACGTCTCTACAGGGAGAAACAGTTAGGTTTAGAGCCACGAGAGGGTGCCCGCAGGGTGGGGTTCTCTCCCCCCTTTTGTGGTCACTTCTTGTGGACGACCTGCTGGCTATTCTCACACTGTGGGAGGTTGAGGTTCTAGCATATGCAGATGATCTAGTCATACTAGTCAAAGGAAACTCTGAAGGAGTAATATCAAATACCCTTCAAGAGACACTGGATGCAGTGAGTAACTGGTGCGACAGGGAACAGATGTCTGTAAACCCTCAAAAAACAGTAATAGTACCATTCACCCGGAAAAGGAAGCTGGAGGACTTAAGACCTCCCACTTTAATGGGTGAAACTATTCCATTTGCGGAGGAGGTGAAATATTTAGGAATCACTCTGGATAAATCATTTAATTGGAACTCCCATCTGGAAAAGGTAAGCCACAAAGCAAAGCTGTCCCTATCGTATTTGTGGCAAATCCTGGGGCATGGGTCCCCAACAAATTTACTGGATCTATATCACGGTCATCAGACCAATGATAACATACGGATCCATTGTTTGGTGGCCGAAAGGATTACAACGGACGGCGAAATCCAAACTCTCTGGACTGCAGAGATTAGCATGCATGACCGTAACGGGAGCAATTAGCACCACACCGTCAGCTGCAATGGAAATCCTCCTGGATTTACCCCCTCTTCATATATATCTGGAGAGAGAGGCCAGGTGGGCAACCTACAGACTGCAACAAGCGGTCATTAATATGCCGCAGACTAGTATCATGGAGCGGAACAGGCTGCTGGATGACATAGAGAATCACAGCATCCTGGGAATGCCCTCGGATACTATGCCTACTATGACCAACTACGAGCTGACCTTCAACATCCTTTCTCCAGAAAGAGATGAGTGGGATCGGAATAAAGCCGACCTACTGAAGGCAGACAGTTGTTGGTTTACAGACGGCTCCAAAACTCCCGAGGGAACAGGAGTCGGAGTACACAGCTACAGACCAAGGGTGAGGATAGTCTCAAACCTAGGTACTCATGCAACTGTTTTTCAGGCTGAGGTTCATGCCATTGAACTGTGTACGAAGGCTGGAATATATGCATCTTACACGCAGATCAATAAAAATTTTCTCAGATAGCCAAGCAGCTATAAAAGCTCGTGGCTCCTACCGGTGTAACTCCAAAACGGTATGGAACTATCAGAAAGCTCTAAATCATTTGAGCAAGAACAACAAAGTGACTCTGGTCTGGATACCCGGCCACTCTGGTATGGAAGGTAACGAAATAGCGGACTCCTTAACCAGAGAAGGAGCGGGATCACGATTCATCGGACCAGAACCAATACTTGGCATATCCTCAAGTACTGCCAAGATGGCTATCTCAACCTGGGCTGAAAGGCAAACTCTCCAGTATTGGCAAGAGTTACCAGGATTAGCTCATTCGAAGGCGTTTATAAAATACCCTTTGAAATCGAGAGCTAAGAAACTTTTAGAGTTAAACAGGATAAACCTGAAAACTCTAACAGGCCTATATACCGGGCACTGCCGACTAAACTATCATCTGCATAAACTCGGCCTAGCGGAAAACGCCGAGTGCCGTCTATGCCTGGAGGATGATGAGAAGGCAGACCACATTTTATGCACATGTCCCGCTGTGGAGAGGATCCGATTCTCAATATTTGACAAAGGGCAACTGCTGCCAGAGGATCTGGACACATTCTCACCCAATAAAGTTATCAGTTTCATTAAGAGACTGAACTTGTTGGGTGAAATATAATTAGGCGTGAGCCACAATAGGCCTGCTGATGGCCGCAGTGGAGGGTCTACTGAGACCCACTAACAACAAACCTAACCTAACCTAACCTAACCTATGTTAATGATGTATGTAATATCCAAACTTTAAATAATGTTTATAATGTTACAGATGGAAATAGTAATGATAATTTTAAAGTAGATATCGAAATTAATGGTAAGAGATTCAAGTTCATATTGGATAGTGGATCATCCATATCCGTTTGTAGCAAAGAAATGTATCTAAAAGATTTTTCAAATTGTAGGCGCAGAAGAGATAACATATTGTTACGAGGATATAATGGAGAAACCTTTACCCCAGAGGGCTACTTTGTGACAAAAGTAACTTTGATGAACCAGGCGATGGATATAAAATTCTATGTTATTGCAAATGGAGGACCTGGACTTTTGGGGAGAGACTGGATGACAAAATTCAATGTAAAAATTGATATTATTAATAATATATCTATTAATAACGAGGTAAATAAAATAATCAATACGTATCCGTCAGTTTTTAGTGATAAATTAGGAGAATTTAAGTATAGCAAGTTAAAACTAAAACCTAATGCTAACCCTGTTTTTTGCAAATGTCGAGCCATTCCTCTCGCATATCGTGAATTAATGGTTAAGGAATTGAAAAGCTTAGAAGAAGAGGGTGTTATAACTCCAATAGAAAATAGCGAATGGGCTACGCCATTGGTACCTGTACTAAAAGGAAACAATACGATCAGGCTGTGTGGAGACTACAAATCAACCCTGAATAAGCATTTGGAAGAAATAAAATATCCACTACCGAGAATTGAAGAAGTTTTCGCTAAGCTGAATAAGGGACAAACATTTTCAAAAATAGATTTACGTCAAGCATATATGCAGATAAATTATTAACGTGGAATACTCCACGTGGATTATACAAGGTAAATCGAATGCCAGTTGGCATAACTCCAGCCAGTAGTATTTTTCAAAAGCTTTTGGAGCAATTACTCCAAGGTTTAGAGGGTGTTGTCAATTTTCTTGATGATGTGGTTGTAACCGGAACAACAACAGATGAGCATTTAACAAATTTGGAGAAAGTATTTCAGAAATTACAAGAAGCAGGATTAACAGTTCGTAAAGAGAAGTGCACGTTTTTTCAAGAAGAGATAACGTACCTAGGACATGAATTTCAAAGAATGGTCTAAAGAAGTCGAACGAAAAGGTTAAAGCAATTCTAGAAGCGTCAAGGCCAACGAACATAACCGAAGTTCGCAGTTTTATTGGTATGGTGAATTATTATTCTAAATTTTTACCCAGATTGTCAACTATTTTAAGTGCTATTTACCAATTACTAAAAAATGACACAAAGTTTCATTGGTCTTCCGAGTGTGACAAAGCATTTAATGAAATTAAAAAAATTATAGCTTCTGACACAATATTATGTCATTTTGACCCTGATTTGCCATTAATTGTAATTACGGATGCATCGAATGCAGGAATTTCGGGAATTCTATCATGTATAAAAAATAATCAGGAAAGAATAATAGCTTGTGTGTCGCGGATATTAGCACCAAGTGAAAAAAATTACTCAACGACTATGAAAGAAGCCTTGGCTATATATTTTACGGTCAATAAATTTTATCGATACCTTTGTGGAAACAAATTTTGTCTGTGTACAGATCATAAGGCATTAGTAAGCATTCTAGGTGAACATAAAGGAATCCCTCAAATGGCAGCAAATAGGCTGCAGTGTTACTCAACATTTTTATCAAACTTTAATTACTCCATTCAATACATTAAGAACTCAAATAATGTTGTTGCAGATTACTTTTCGAGGAAACCAGTGCAAGATGGACACGACTACTGAAGACGATAACGAGAAATGTAAGTACATTAATTTTACCGAGACTTTGGAGTCATGGCCAATCAATAATGCGGAAATTAGGCAACAAACAGCTATAGACCAAGAATTAAAAGACATTATTAAGTATATAAAAACGCAAAAATGGCCTCAGGACAAAGGTAATATTAAACCTTATTTTAATAGAAGGGAGGAACTAACCTTAGATAATGGTGTAATTTTATGGGGACATAGAGTTATAATTCCCAAAGTGTTAAGGAAAAGGATGCTGCTTGAACTGCATACCGGTCACTTCGGTATTGTAAAAACAAAAGCTTTAGCACGTTCAATTTTATATTGGTCAAAGGTCGATCAGGATATTGAAAATATGATAAAATCTTGTATTCCATGTTTAATGAATAAACCTAACCCTCCAAAATCAGACTTAACTTCCTGGCCTCCCACTAGTAAACCATTTGAACGTATTCATATTGACTATTTAGGCCCATTAAAGGGAAAAATGTACTTGATTATATTTGATATGTTTACGAAATGGATAGAAGTTTTTCAAATGAACAGTACGACGTCTGCGAAGACAGAAGAAAAACTGAGAGAAACGTTTGCACGTTTTGGAATAGCAAAGACTATAGTCAGTGACAATGCTCAACAACTTGCTTCAAGAAGTATGCAGAATTTTTTAAAAAAGAATGGAGTAAACCATATCCTTATACCAGCTTATAATCCCATGAGTAATGGTAGTGCAGAAATATCAGTAAAAATTTTTAAAAAATAAAATAAAAACTGCATTAGACGATCCTCGAAACGAAGGAACGCAGATTAAAACCCTAATTCAAAGATTTCTATTAATGTATAGAACAAATATCCATTCAGTAACAGGAAAAACACCATTCTATATGATGTTTGGTAGAGAGGGACGGACAAGGTTAACACAGATAAGGGAAGATGGAAAAGAAGAGACGGTGCAAGAAGTAGAAACCAATAGCACAGAAAATCAGACTCGGAAGATGTGGGAGATTCAAGAAAAGAGAAAAAAGTACTATAAAGGGAGAAGAGAGTTTGAAACAAACGAGAAAGTTCTCGTGAGAGATTACAGGCATAACTCTAAAACATGGATAGAAGCAGATATAATAAGAAGAACAGGAAAAACGACGTACATGTGCAAAATAATTGGTCAAACGTGGAAGCGCCACGAAAATCAGATTCAGAGACACTCAATGCAAACAAATGTAGAGGAATCGGATGGAGATTTGCAAACGACGCGACGGGTAGTGATAGTAAAAGTAAGAATAATATATTTGAATTTTATTCTTCAAAATTTGATACTGACCATTTTATTAACTTACCGTCCTCCAGTGGTACCTCCAGGTCCCCCATTGATAATAACATGGTAAGTACTTCTGATAAAGATGTAGGGTCAATTTCGAAATCCTCTGTGGTAGAGGAAAACAATCCTAACAATTCAGATAATAGCTTCTCAGGCAATGATGTTATAAATTCTGTTTGTAGCCCTAGGTTAGTGATAGATAATACCGAAAATGTTGACAAAGGAGCCAATACTTCTGATATATGTGACCAAAATCCTTTTCAAGAGTTAGGTAATTGTACAAGAAAAAAAACAAGTAGGCGCAGCAAGTCATGTATTTCGCCTTGCTGTGGAGAAGTGACAATACGTAGATCTAACAGAGTGGTTAGAAGACCAGTAAAGTTGAGAGATTATATAATAGATGAGGATACTGAAAGTATAGAGTAGGTTTAATTTCAGCCAATAGAGATTTGGCTAAATAATATACAAATATTTTAGTGGTAGACCTCAACCTCATTCATACATCAAAGTATACATATATTACTATATTTTTTTTATTGTAAAATCCGATAGGAGTATAATGTGAAACATATTTATTCCAAAGAAAGTGTGACATCTAAGGTTGTAAAAATATTAAGTTATTATGATAACTTATTGTACTTTAGGGGTATGGTACCTTATTGATTTAATGCAACAATGCAAACTCATTTTATATGATGTAAAAAAAAAATACAAATTTAGGAATGTATTAGAAAAATCCCAAATGACGCAATCATAGCAATAATGCTTAATTAAATCATTTAAATAAATAAGGAGCCATACCTACACTATTTGTTTGTAATATAAGGTGTTAAATTTTTAATAACCGTGTTCATCTTATACAGCATAAAATATTAGTCATGTGATTTTAAATATATGTACTTTAAATTTAAGTGTCAGGGTGTCATATACTTGTGCACATGCTCAAGTTATGTTTCGGGTTGCTTTCGATGTGCAACAGCTCCTTGGGTATCCGTCCTCCAAACGATGCTGATGTTAAGTTTGATCTTAAATTAGTAATAATGAACTGTGTACAAGTCTACGAATAAACCTATATATTTATTTTGGAAATCTAGTGTTTTATTCCATACATAACAGTTTATAGCTATTTTTCTCTACAAGAATAATAATGCACAGACATTCTAATATGAAAATGTGATTTAGCTTTGACTTATGATTGGCATTTTATACCTATACAATTGTGTCAAATTTTAATGCTATATTTCATATTATGGTTCTATAATTATATTAATTTATAGAGGTTTAAAGATAACACATAATATTAAACTACCTTAAAATTCAGAAAACTATGTTAATTTGATTAAATTGTAAATTGGGAAATTTTAAATAAGCGTAAATTTAAGATCCAGTTCCTAAAATTTCCGAAATGCAAATTTCCTCATAATTTTGAGCATAACTTTATAGAAAGAGTACCAAAATAATAGTATTTATAACACATACCTTCAAAAACATTGCCTTTTCTTCCTCATTAAAATCTTTTTCTAAAATATCCCATAACCATCCTATTACACGATGTGAATCGTGGAATCCACCATAATACTGACAATTCTTTCTCAAGTCTTTTAAGTCCAATGGAACATTATCTCCAGATATTAAACGTTGCAACTAAAAATAAAATACGTACCTAATTAAACATCTGTTAGAGGTATTCATTAGATTGACAGATCAAATTAATAGAAAGAATTTATTCATGTTAAAAATATAAGTCAATATTTAAAAAAAAAATCAATTTAAAACAGTTACAAAATAATTTAAAAATACAGAGGTAAAGTTAATTCACCTTTTATTGTTCTAACTAAAAATTGATTTTTGCGTCGTTAAGTTGGACTAAAAAAAATGCCCTGTCACAAACAGAAAACAATAAAAACTATTTATGAATGGTTGCATTCAGGGAATTAATTAGCATTACAGTGCTATAACGTTGTGGCGCTTTACTCTCTCTGAATGAATATTTTTCGAATCTGGTAATTTTAACTCTAATAAAAATAATAATAATAATAATAATAATAATAATAAGGGGTGCAAGGTCGGCAACCTCCACGTTGGTGCACCCTGGACAGGCAGAGGTAACTCTGCCTGACTAATGTCGGCCGAGGGTACCAAGGCTAACCACCCTGGTACTCTTATTGCTCGGGTTACCTATAACCTCAGAAGGGCCCCTCACAATCGACCTCAGCCGGATAGAGGTCAAGGACAGATGGGAGGGGCCTTACCGGACGGTCCAAACGATAATGACACAGCAATTGTACATGGACGCTTTAAGTGGACGAGGGAACTAAAGGATGACTTGCTGACCTGCCGCGAGAGTAGCGAACCTGAGCGAAGAGGATACATGGCGCGATTGCATGCACTTTGGTGCGAAATGCACCCAGAGCATCGCGCCTTCTCTCAACAACATCTGAGAGATCAAGTATCCTTTCTGCTCAGGACAGGTTACGTAAGGGCACCCCGTCAGCTGGAAGAACTGCCAGCCGCAGTACCACCGCGGCAATTACCAGCTGATGGGGAACATCCTTTAGAGTTCACCGATGTAGACTTAAGGACGAGGGTTAGCCTTAACACCAGGGCTAACCTAAAGCCACAAGACCTGGCTAGAATGGACGCGGTCATCGATGAGAAGATTCCGGAAGATGTAGACATCTGGCAAATCAACTGTGCCGCGTACAACGCCGCGAAGCAACTCGTCCCCCGTGAGAGGTCAACCAATCACGGGGTCGAGAAAGCCAAGCGGCGTGTACAAAAAATCGAAGGCAAGATACAGTCGGCCAGACAACACGCTTCTCGGATCCAGAGTGTGGTGGAATATAAGACGTCTGGTAGAGTTTTTACTCCCAGAATCCGGCGCATAGCAGCCGGGTTAAGACGTCAACACCATACTCTAAATCTGACAGTGATGCTTACCATCAAGCAGCACTGTCTAGATAGGATCCGAGCGCTCATGGCGATAAAGAAAACATTAAAGAGGCGAGTGAGGAGTATGGAACAAAACAATTTGTTCCGTACGAATCCTTCCCGCCTCTTTCAAGAGCCACAGCGTGTTGTCGACAATCCGCCGACTGTAGAAGGTGTCGAAACCTTCTGGAAGGGAATCTACGAAACGACGCGTCCATTCAATAGCGACACTCCATCAATTGCACACTTCGAGGCTCTGTGCCACAGTCAAGAGCCAGAAGAAGTGTGCCCGGCAATCAGTACGGAGGAAGTTCAACAAGCACTTGTTGGTACCAAGAACTTCGCTGCCCCGGGCCCAGACGGCATTAACAACTGGTGGTGGAAGAAATTTCCTTCCACTCACCGCCGTCTGGCGCGAGTTTTCAACTCATGGTTAAACGAGGGGCAGCAGATTCCGGACTGGTTTGTCGAGGGACGTACTGTGCTTATCCCCAAAAAGGGGGATCTTTCCGACCCGAGGAATTATAGGCCGATCACTTGCCTCAACTCCTGCTACAAGATATTTACACGTATCTTGTATGCTAGGACACTGAGGTCTGTTGATCCGGTCTTCCAGCAGATACACGAACAGCGTGGTGCCAAGAAGGGCATTGGCAGGTTGCAAGGACAGCCTGCTGATAGACCGCTGTATTACACAGGATTCTGTGCAATACAAGCGGAATCTATCGATGGCCTGGATTGATTACCGCAAGGCATTTGATACAACATCGCACGAGCTATTGTTGTACTTGCTCGAATGTCTTGCGGTACCAGCACCACTAGTGAGATGCATAGAACAGCTGCTGCCGCTCTGGAAGACCCGCTTCACCATAACATCAGGTGCGCAGCGGGTCACGACAGAGCAGGTGGCATTTAGGAGAGGAGTTTTCCAGGGTGACTCCCTGAGTCCTCTCCTCTTCTGCATCTCACTGCTGCCGTTGTCTGTTGGGCTCCGCCAAACCCGCGGATATCAATGCGGGCCACCCAGCGACCGGAGGCATAAGGTCACCCATCTATTTTATATGGATGACCTTAAACTTTATGCGCGAACTACAAAACGCTCTTAGGGTGGTCGAAGAATATACGCGGGCAATTGGTATGGAGTTCGGGTTGGACAAATGTGCAGTCGTCCACCTCAAGAGAGGACGATGCGGGGAATTCGCTGAAGATGCGCAGCTCGCAGACGGAAGCATCCTAAGACATCTGGATGCCGGAGAGACCTATACATACCTGGGTGTGCAACAAAGGCACATCCAAGATGTAACACAAATAAAGGATTCTCTCCGCGGCAAGTACAGACACCGCCTCCGAAAGATTTGGTCTTCCGAACTTTCGGGGAAGAACAAGGTGTCTGCAACTAATATGCTTGCCGTTCCGATTCTGCTCTACTCCTTCGGAGTAGTAAAGTGGAGGGTAGATGAGCTGCGCCAATTAGACAGAGATACCCGCAAGATGATGAATATTTACAGAAGTATTCATCCTAGATCGTCCGTTCCTCGTGTGTACCTCCCACGTCAACGGGGGGGGCCGAGGACTCTTGAGCCTGGAGTGTACGCATGGCAGAGTAGTACTGAGTATGGCATGTAACATACTCAGGAGCTCAGATCCCCTCTTGCGGTTCGTAAAACATCACGAAACTGTAGGAGTGGGAGCAGGATTGTTCAAGGCAGCAAAAAGAGCCGCAGATGAACTCGGTCTCGCATTTGACATCAGGCGAGGAGGCCGGCGAGGAGCTGATGTTGCGTCAGTCACCGAACTTCAGCCAAATCGTCTGAAAGCCCGAATTAGAGCTGCCGAACAGGAAAATCTGTTTCGGCAGCACGTCGATAAACCCCAGCATGGTGTCTTCTATAAGAACATAGAAACACTGGGTTTATCGACCAGGCTGACCTTCGCCTTTCTAAGGTCAGCAGGGCTTAAGTCGGAGACCGAGGGATTCATTATGGCCTGCCAAGATGGTGTTATCAACACCTTGGTCTACCGTAGCCGCGTGTGGCGTGTAGAGGTTCCTGATATCAACTGCAGGACCTGCCATCAGGCGCCGGAATCGCTCATGCACTTACTTTCTGCATGTCCCATATATGCGATTTCGGCCTACATCCACCGACATAACGCGGCTTTACGAGTGCTATACTACCATCTAAGGCACTCGTACGGGGTAGACCAGACACCAGTGCTGCCTTACGTCCCCGGAGATATTGAGTCCGTTGTCGAGAACGAGAAATGCCGGATTTACTGGAACTACTCGTTCCCGACTGTCAGGCTAATCCAAGCCAACAAGCCTGACATAGTCCTCCTCGACCATCAACTCAAGGTGATGTATGTTATCGAGTTCTCGGCACCTGCTGAGAAAAACATCACCTTGAAGGAGGAGGAGAAACGGACCAAATATCGCGATCTCCGGTACGAGCTCCAAGTGCTGTACCCAAGCTACTCGGTCAAAATGGTCGTCCTTATTATCGGTGTACTCGGAGGGATAAAGCCTACGCTGCTCTCGGAACTGAAGATCATACCGGCCTGCCAAAAACCAGCCGAGTGGCTGGCAGGTTAAATGCAGAAGGCGGTCATTCTTGGTTCTCTCCGTCTGCTTAGGGCACACGATTCTGGTATCTACAGTCACTAACCCTGCGGGATGTGGGGAGTGGCTGTAGTTGATGCGCCGGCGCGACTCCCGTGAGGCGTCGGAGGCCACGGGAGGACTGACCGGCATCGGGAAACCGAAAAAAAAAAAATAATAATAATAATAATAATAATAATAATAAATGGGGTCAAGGACAGATGGGAGGGGCCTTACCGGACGGTCCAAACGATGACAACAACGCTATTGTACATGGACGCTTTAAGTGGACGAGGGAACTAAAGGATGACTTGCTGACCTGCCGCGAGAGTAGCGAACCTGAGCGAAGGGGATACATGGCGCGATTGCATGCACTGTGGTGCGAAATGCATCCGGAGCATCGCGCCTTCTCTCAACAACACCTGAGAGACCAAGTATCCTTTTTGCGCAGGACAGGTTACGTAAGGGCACCCCGTCAGCTGGAAGAACTGCCAGCCGCAGTTCCACCGCGGCAATTACCAACTGATGGGGAACATCCATTAGAATTCGCCGATGTAGACTTAAGGACAAGGGTTAGCCTTAACACCAGGGCTAACCTAAAGCCACAAGACCTGGCTAGAATGGACGCGGTCATCGATGAGGAAATTCCGGAAGATGCAGACATCTGGCAAATCAACTGTGCCGTGTACAACGCCGCGAAGCAACTCGTCCCCCGTGAGAGGTCAACCAATCACGGGGTCGAAAAAGCCAAGCGGCGTGTACAAAAAATCGAGGCCAAGATACAGTCGGCCAGACAACACGCTTCTCGGATCCAGAGTGTGGTGGAATATAAGACGACTGGTAGAGTATTTACTCCCAGAATCCGGCGCATAGCAGCCGGATTAAGACGTCAACACCATACTCTAAATCTGACAGTGATGCTTACCATCAAGCAGCACTGTCTAGATAGGATCCGAGCGCTCATGGCGATAAAGAAAACATTGAAGAGGCGGGTGAGGAGTATGGAACAAAACAATTTGTTCCGTACGAATCCTTCTCGCCTCTTTCAAAAGCCACAGCGTGTTGTCGAGAATCCGCCGACTGTAGAAGATGTCGAAGGCTTCTGGAAGGGAATCTACGAAACGACGCGTCCATTCAATAGCGACACTCCAGCAATTGCACACTTCGAGGCTCTATGCCACAGACATCTTGAAGAGCCAGAAGAAGTGTGCCCGGCAATCAGTACGGAGGAAGTCCAACAAGCACTTGTTGGTACCAAGAACTTCGCTGCCCCGGGCCCAGACGGCATTAACAACTGGTGGTGGAAGAAATTTCCTTCCACTCACCGCCGTCTGGCGCGAGT
The DNA here is from genome assembly GCA_029963845.1 of Rhamnusium bicolor. NCBI lineage: Eukaryota > Metazoa > Arthropoda > Insecta > Coleoptera > Cerambycidae > Rhamnusium > Rhamnusium bicolor. The sequence goes on from JANEYF010004463.1 coordinate 24,545, forward strand.
TTTCAACTCATGGTTGAACGAGGGGCAGCAGATTCCGGACTGGTTTGTCGAGGGACGTACTGTGCTTATCCCCAAAAAAGGGGATCTTTCCGACCCGAGGAATTATAGGCCGATCACTTGCCTCAACTCCTGCTACAAGATATTTACACGTATCTTGTATGCTAGGACACTGAGGTCTGTTGATCCGGTCTTCCAGCAGATACACGAACAGCGTGGTGCCAAGAAGGGCATGGCAGGTTGCAAGGACAGCCTGCTGATAGACCGCTGTATTACACAGGATTCTGTGCAGTACAAGCGGAATCTATCGATGGCCTGGATTGATTACCGCAAGGCATTTGATACAACATCACATGAGCTATTGTTGTACTTGCTCGAATGTCTTGCGGTACCAGCACCATTAGTGAGATGCATAGAACAGCTGTTGCCGCTCTGGAAGACCCGCTTCACCATAACATCAGGTGCACAGCGGGTCACGACAGAGCAGGTGGCATTTAGGAGAGGAGTTTTCCAGGGTGACTCCCTGAGTCCTCTCCTCTTCTGCATCTCACTGCTGCCGTTGTCTGTTGGGCTCCGCCAAACCCGCGGATATCAATGTGGACCACCCAGCGACCGGAGGCATAAGGTCACCCATCTATTCTATATGGATGACCTTAAACTTTATGCCTCCGGAGAGCGCGAACTACAAAACGCTCTTAGGGTGGTCGAAGAATATACGCGGGCAATTGGTATGGAGTTCGGGTTGGACAAATGTGCAGTCGTCCACGTCAAGAGAGGACGAAGCGGGGAATTTCCTGAAGACGCGCAGCTCACAGACGGAAGCATCCTAAGACATCTGGATGCCGGAGAGACCTATACATATCTGGGTGTGCAACAAAGGCACATCCAGGATGTATCACAAATAAAAGATTCTCTCCGCGGCAAGTACAGACACCGCCTCCGAAAGATTTGGTCTTCCGAACTTTCGGGGAAGAACAAGGTGTCTGCAACTAATATGCTTGCCGTTCCGATTCTGCTCTACTCCTTCGGAGTAGTAAAGTGGAGGGTAGATGAGCTGCGTCAATTAGACAGAGATACCCGCAAGATGATGAATATTCACAGAAGTATTCATCCTAGATCGTCCGTTCCTCGTGTGTACCTCCCACGTCAACGGGGGGGGCCGAGGACTCTTGAGCCTGGAGTGTACGCATGGCAGAGTAGTACTGAGTATGGCATGTAACATACTCAGGAGCTCAGATCCCCTCTTGTGGTTCGTAAAACATCACGAAACTGTAGGAGTGGGAGCAGGATTGTTCAAGGCAGCAAAAAGAGCCGCAGATGAACTCGGTCTCGCATTTGACATCAGGCGAGGAGGCCGGCGAGGTGCTGATGTTGAGTCAGTCACCGAACTTCAGCCAAATCGTCTGAAAGCCCGAATTAGAGCTGCCGAACAGGAAAATCTGTTTCGGCAGCACGTTGATAAACCCCAGCATGGTGTCTTCTATAAGAACATCGAAACACTGGGTTTATCGACCAGGCTGACCTTCGCCTTTCTAAGGTCAGCAGGGCTTAAGTCGGAGACCGAGGGATTCATTATGGCCTACCAAGATGGTGTTATCAACACCTTGGTCTACCGTAGCCGCGTGTGGTGTGTAGAGGTTCCTGATATCAACTGCAGCACCTGCCATCAGGCGCCGGAATCGCTCATGCACTTACTTTCTGCATGCCCCATATATGCGATTTCGGCCTACATCCATAACGCGGCGTTACGAGTGCTATATTACCATATAAGGCACTCGTACGGGGTAGACCAGACACCAGTGCTGCCTTACGTCTCCGGAGATATTGAGTCCGTTGTCGAGAATGAGAAATGCCGGATTTACTGGAACTACTTCCCGACTGTCAGGCTGACATAGTCCTCCTCGACCATCAACTCAAGGTGACGTATGTCATCGAGTTCTCAGCACCTGCAGAGAAAAACAACACCTTGAAGGAGGAGGAGAAACGGACCAAATATCGCGATCTCTGGTACGAGCTCCAAGTGCTGTACCCACGCTACACAGTAAAAATGGTCGTCCTAATAATCGGTGTACTCGGAGGGATAAAGCCTACGCTGCTCTCGGAACTGAAGACCATCCCGGCCATAGTGGCTGTAGTTGATGCGCCGGCGCGACTCCCGTGAGGCATTGGAGGACACGGGAGGGCTGTACGGAATCGGATATACCGAAAATAATAATAATAATAATAATAATAATAATAATAATAATAACGACGCGTCCACTCAATAGCGACACTCCAGCAATTGCACACTTCGAGGCTCTGTGCCACAGACATCTTGAAGAGCCAGAAGAAGTGTGCCCGGCAATCAGTACGGAGGAAGTCCAACAAGCACTTGTTGGTACCAAGAACTTCTCTGCCCCGGGCCCAGACGGCATTAACAACTGGTAGTGGAAGAAATTTCCTTCCACTCATCGCCGTTTGGCGCGAGTTTTCAACTCATGGTTGAACGAAGGGCAGTAGATTCCGGACTGGTTCGTCGAGGGACGTACTGTGCTTATCCCCAAAAAGGGGGATCTTTCCGACCCGAGGAATTATAGGCCGATCACTTGCCTCAAACTCCTGCTACAAGATATTTACACGTATCTTGTATGCTAGGACACTGAGGTCTGTTGATCCGGTCTTCCAGCAGATACATAAACAGCGTGGTGCCAAGAAGGGCATGGCAGGTTGCAAGGACAGCCTGCTGATAGACCGCTGTATTACACAGGATTCTGTACAATACAAGCGAAATCTATCGATGGTCTGGATTGATTACAGCAAGGCATTTGATACAACATTGCACGAGCTATTGTTGCACTTGCTCGAATGTCTTGCGGTATCAGCATCACTAGTAAAATGCACAGAACAGATGCTGCCGCTCTGGAACTCACTCATCACCATAACATCAGGTGCATAGCGGGTCATGACAGAACAGATGGCTTTTAGGAGAGGAGTTTTCCAGGGTGACTACCTGAGTCCTCTCCTCTTTGCATCTCACTGCTACCGTTGTCTGTTAATTAGTTGTTCTTTACGGCACTTTTCAAATATTTTACCGAAATTGTTTATTAAACTTATAGGTCCAAAATTATTTATCAATGTTTGACTTTGTAACGAAATTGCAACCCATTTCATTCCAGTTTGTTGTTGTCCACGATGAATTAAGTTTCTGCCAGTCTAGTCCAGATGGCGCCACTGATTTCTACTGGAACAGTTGGTTTTGCAGATTTTTGCACTAAAAATCTATCTATCTTTATTGCTCATACTCTACTCTCAAATGTCTGTCTATTTCCAAATTATAACCGAGTTTAGGTGGGAGAACAGAACGGGGCTTCTTCCTTCTTACTAGTGTAGCATTCAGAAGGAAACCATCTCTAGTTCAGCGGTCTGGTAAAATTTATATGTTTTCTGGTATTATCGTGTGATTTTATGATCATCCTTATTTAAAAAGTTGCTATATTGATTTAAAGTACCTTTGAGGTAATTTTCATAATAATATCGTACCGTAATTATCTTAATTTACGCCTTGGGCGAATTTGCTTTTCGGTGATCAGTTCACCTTGGTTGTTCTTTGGAACAACTATCATTAATATTAATTAGTATCGATTTATCGTGCCTTGTTGGCAATTTATCTAATATCCCTCGGATAGTGTAATAATTTCGTGTGCTAATTGAAACTAACTTTCGGTTATTGTAAATTTTAGATTCACTCGGCAACGGATGTCGCCATTTTGTATCGTAGTTAGATGTTTTCTGTCTTTGTCTGTTGATGTTTTAGGTCACTTGGCTACGTTGGTAGCGCTCTGTGAACAGTGGTGACTGGTGACATTTGGAGATTGGTACACCTTTTTGGACAAAACCTATTTGTTTATAACCTTTGTGAAAATTATCTAATGTGGTGCATTTGTTTTGTGGTGCATCATTTTATACCAGTGCATATATTTATCAACCAGACCTCAGTAACGTAAGGTTTTGCTAAATTTAAAATATCGAATGCTTACTTGAGCGTTTACTTAGTATTTAGTCAGGAACGCTGCTCTAGTTGTTCCTTGCCTAGTTCTCTGGCAAAGATACCTGCCTAGTTATCTGGCAATTGATTAAGTTTTGATTATCTGCAGTAAACATATAGTCCAGTTATATATCTTTATTTAACTTTATCTGCAATTCATTATTACCTCTCTACGAGGAACTAATAAATAATTTAATTTAACGTTACCTAAGTTGAAAATTGTCATACTGTTTTATATTTAGCAAATATTTATTTATGCTATCTTTCTAGTTGTCCGTCTGTATACAGACATTCTATTTTCTTGAAGATTAACTTCTTTTAGTACAAAAAATATCTTAACATTTAGTGAATACCTATTTCACTTTGTTTATTACCATAGCTACACCTAGTTTATTTGTTGGACTAGTATTTTTTCTATTTAACGTAACTTTTATTGATACTTAAGTTAGTTGAAGTCTTCAACTTCCTAAAATATTGTGGGATACCGATCCTAGTTTGTTTAGTTTGCATGTACTCCGTAAATTTGTGTTAACTCATATTTTATCTACGTAGCTGGACAATTCAAACGTCACACATTTTAACTTTGTTTTGCCTATAATACTGACCTCATAAAACTCTCCCCTTTTTATGTAAATACCTGGACCAAGAGAAGAGGATAACTGGTGGATCGAACTGATCATTATATACAGGGTGGAGCAGGAAAACGATATTTTATACAACTGGCATTTCTTTTCAAGAGTAACTGCAGTACTGACAGTGGTGATTCAAACTGACACCGAACCCATTAAGAGCTTAGCCGTTGGTGGATTCTTCGCTGGACTAACCTATTGGAAGTTATGTAAGATCTTCGTCCCCAGCGAACGTTTATATTTGGTCAAAAGAAATTTGTAAGTGATCAGTCATGTTATTTTTTTTTCTCTTTCAATAACATATCATTTTTTTGTGTGGTTAGTTGTTGGTCTTCAACCACCCCTAGATTTTTATGACTAAAAGAGGCCATCTGAGCCAATGTAAATATTGTACATATACCAGTCCTGATTATACTTTTTATTAAATAATATCTTTTTATTCGACTTCCTTCCTAACAGAATTTAAGTTTTAACGTTATCTTTACCTTTTAAAGTAAACTTTTAATTATTTGGTTCTTGCAGAAGTCCTGGCGCACTCAATGTGTCAAAAATGTGTCAGTGGGTATCTACAGAAATTAAGAATCTGTGATTTAAGTATAACTACACACTTAGGACTCACCCGGTATACACACATACAAGATATAGAGAATAAAGACATTTTAAAATATATAAACACATGAAAGAAATATATGTATAAACTAGTGATCTAAAGATGAAATAAGTAAAATTAAAGACTTAATTAAGATCAGTTAAAAAATTCTTTAACCCTGTAGCAGTTTTTGTCAAGTAACAATTTTTTCAATTTAGTTTTAAAAATATGTATACTTGCAGAAGCCCTAATATCTTCATTAAGACAGTTATAAAATGTACATCCTTGGTAAAGAAACCTCTTCTGGTACATACTAGTTCTGTGAGAATCAGGCAGTAAGAGATCTCTGCTTTATTTTTATAAATATATAAACATACTTTTAAAATATACAGACTAGCAACAGTTAAAATCTTAAGATTTTTAAAAGCATTATAACGGGACTCTGTAATTCAGATTTGACAAGATATGAACTGCATATTTTTGCAGTAAAAATACCCTAACCACATTCCCTACTATTGCCTCAGTTAACAATTCCGTATCCGAGATGGGAATGAAAATTACCATAATATAGAATTTTGAGAATAACCTGGCTGCAGAGCATAGCAACTGGTCTTTAATTTCATACATAAATTGTCAATATGTTGATCAAATGTAACACCGGTACCATGGAGAAGAGTGTAAGATTGTCCATGTTATTATTTAAAGAAAATTTAATAGCAGGAGTCTTAGAATTATTTAAAATTAACTTATTTTTTTGGACCCAGCATATTATTCCTTCATAAACTATTTCACTGGTTACTGTGGCTTTAGTTAAATTATTTCCTGTGGTTAGAACATTTGTATCATCGGCATAACACACTGCATAAACATTTGATATTTTTTCCAAGTAGCTGATTAAGTCATTAACAAACAATATATATAAGAGAGGTCTTAATTTTCTGTTTGGCAATATTGACTGTTTATTTATTTATTTATTTATAGCTACAACTACCCATACAGACGAATCCAATTACAGGACAGGAAAAACTAAATATTAATAAAATTACAATAATAAAACAAATTCAATATAATACAATATTACTTAGCTAGTGTAAAACTCTCAGTTGATTTAGGTATTTAAATCAAACGCCCCTTTTTTTAATTAAGAGAAAGGACATGACTTTTTATAATGTTAATATTACAATTGAAAATATCAATGCTGTTATGTAATGTTGAGTAGTTCGACACATAATATGTAAAGGTGAAAATTTTAGTACATTTGTTCTTGGTGCAGATAAATAGAATAAACTATTTGAACGAGTCTGAAAATTAGGAACATGAAAATATAAACAAACAGCCAACTAACTCAGGGCAGTCAATCAGGGTATTTACAATTTTATATAATATCACTAAAGAATAACATTTGCGACAAGTATTTAAGTTACTTATATTATACCTCTGTAACAAATCAGTGTGATTAATACCATTAGGGGGGTAAACACCATCAGCTTTATACCACATATATTTTACAAACTTTCTTTGGATTTTCTCAATTCTAACTTTGTGAATCTCGTAACCTGGATTCCAGACTACCGAGGCGTACTCCAATTTTGACCTAACAAAGGCATTAAAAAGTAACTCTAGTGTAGCAGAATCTACAAATTGTTTTCCGTTCCTTATTATAAATCCTAGATTTCTGTATGCACTTGTTGCTATTTCATTTATATGGTCAGTGAAAGTCAATTTGAAATCGAATATGACTCCTAAATCCTTGAACGTACTACATCTCGTTAAATCAGCATTGTTAATTGTACATTCATATTGAAGAGAGCGCATCTTTTTAGTGAAACTTATACAATAACGTTTACTAGTGTTAAGAGGTAAAACTTTTTTTTCACACCAAAAATTTAGCTTATTAAGATCTTGCAGCTTAATACAGTCATCTAAGTTAGAAATAGAGGTGTAAAGTTTAAGATTATCAGCATATAACAGAGTTTTGCAGCTGAGTCCAGAGATGATGTCATTTATAAAGATAATAAACAAAAGTGGGCCAAGGACAGATGCTTGGGGGACACCCGAGCTTGCTGTTATTTGACAGACTTAAAACCACGGCACTGCACATTAAGGTATCTGTTGCTTAGATATGAATCATAAAATTTCAGCAATCCATCAGTGAGTTCAACCTCATACAACTTCTGCAGTAGTAATCCGTGGTCTAGTCTGTCGAAAAGCCTTTGAAAAATCTGTATAAATGACATCAGTCTGTCCTCCTTGATCCAGCGTCTCAACTAAATATTGAGTAATGCAAATCAGATTGGTAGATCTGTCAGGCAGAAATCCATGCTGATCGAAACAGATTTGAGGTTTCACATGACTAAGTAAATTTTCGTATAAAATAACTTCTAATAGTTTGCTAAAATTGCACAATATTGTAATAGGTCTATAGTTTTCAATAGCGGTTTTATCATTTTTTTTAAATATAGGACAGATTTTAGCCTTTTTTTCAAGTATCAGGGACTATCTTGGTTTGTAGAGATAAATTGACAATAATTGTTAAAGGTTTAGCTAATAAACTAGCACAATCTTTTAACAGAAAAGCTGGAATACCATCAGGTCCCGTTATCAGTTCTGGTTTAGTCTTTCTTAGTGCTTTTAAAACATCCTCTTCCGTAATAATCAGGGTTATTAAGTGTGGTGAATTAGATGATATTACATTAGTACTATTAAAAGTAGTAGACTTAATGTAAGAAGACTGAAAAAATTGTGCAAAGGCATCGATATCATATCATATCAAATATCATTGTAATTCATTGAATTAGGAATGGTGGATACATTTCTTTTGTTATTAACATAAGACCAAAACTGACTAGGGTTAGACTTAATTTGCATTTCAATATTCTTAATGTAGTTTCCATAATTAGAATCTATGTCTTTTTAACTTTACTCCTCAATAATTTAAATTGATTTAAAGCACTATTATCCCCATTTTTTTTATACAGACTCAAAAACTTATGTTTTTGTTTAATATACCGAATAATATTATTATTAAACCAAGGTGGAAATTTACCTTTCTTGGGCGCAAACTTAGGAACAGACTGTGCAAATATAGTATTTAACTGACCATACAAATGGTCACACGCGCTGTTTACGTCATCAAAAACGGACAAACAGGACCAATCAACATGACATAGATCTTCATAAAGCTTGTTAAAATTTGCCTTTCTAAAATTAAATGAAATATCATGATTTCTATCAATTTTCGATCTGAATGTTTAACGGTAAAAATTATATCGCAGAGAAGGATGGTGCTGATCTTCAGGGAGGAGTGAGTTCATAGTTTTATGTACGTCTATTTCAGACCTGCTTAGCATTAAATCTAGTATGTGATTATTAATGTTCAACATCCTATTGTATTGTTTTAAATTAAAAAATTCACAAAAATTAATTAATGATATAACATACCTATTGTGGACATTTCTATTGTATATAGTCAATATAGCCGGGTATATTAAAGTTTCCTAAAATTATTAAATCATCCTCATTATTTAAATATCCACAGTCATTTAGTGAATCAAATAGTGTATCGTATGAATCAAACCCAAGACTGGGGGGGAATATATACTACTAATACGTAGATAGAGTGAAAAGACAAATTTATTTTTACTCCCACTAAATCAATATTGGGAACTAAAATTAAAAACGCTATTCAAGTCTAACAAATTAACATTGTATGACTTATGAATACAAATTAATACGCCACCCCCTCTAACTGTACCAGTTTGGGAAAAAGTGCGATCTTTTCGAAACGTAACATATTCATTGCAAAATAATTCAGTGTCAAAAACAGAATGGTCAAGCCAAGTTTCAGTAAAAGTAATTAAGTCGCATTGAGATGCAACAGATGCATTAAATAATTCAAAGGTTTTGGTTTTTAAGCCACGGACGTTCTGGTAATAGATATGAAATGACTTAGCTCGTTCTGGTGAAATTTTTGACAGATGTTCATTTATTTTTAAATCATTGTCAGACTCGTTCTCAAATAGTTGCTATTTATCAGCAAATAACGATAATTTTTTCTTATACACAGGGCACTTGGTAGTGTCCCAGGCAAAATGATTGAAATCAGATGTTTTGGCATTAAGGCAATTTATACATTTAATGACCAAATTGTTGGGACAATCTTTAATATTATGAGCAAGAGAACATTTTGGACAAGCTAATTTATCTATCTTAACCTTACATTCAGCAACATTCCTCAAGTGTGTATACATTTATAATTAAGAAGTGAAGATTATATTGAGCAAATTATTCTTTTAAACACCCTAGACGCATTTGGAAACGATTTGGGAATGTCGAGGATGTTTCTAGAGGTAGATTTGTTTATTTACTTCCCAGTTCAAATTTGTTAGGTTAACACATGACTTTTGTTGACACGTGTTAGCGCCAGGTGTACCGCAATATTACATGTCCAAATGGTAATTCAGTAATAGAGTGCTATGATTGACATATGTATATTATGAATCGCACATCAGAATAACCACGAGACTTGGTCGGTGTGGTCGTTCTTGTGATTTCAGATACAGATTTACAAAATGGCTGACAACAGTGAGCATAGTGATCTTGCTACCCAATAAAATGTACTAACTGCTATGATGGCTCTGCTTAATCAATTTTCAAGTGCTGCTGCAACTAAAAGTGACAGAATTTAGGTGCAACACCAGTATCGTTTGATCCTGAAATGGATGGTACAAGTGAATGGTGTAATAATATGAAAAGTTATGAATCAGCAAAAATGGGACGAATGTAAAATTGTCACAATGTTACCTAACATACTAAAACGTGAAGATAAAAATTTGTCTACAGGTTGGAGGAGTGATGACAGAAAGTGGTTAAATTTTAAAGCAGATTTTAAAGCTGTATTTCCAAGTAAGGTAGAATTTGGTTACCTCCTTAAGAGAGTTGTTAATTTAAATTGTAATGGGTTCACTTGTTATTCCCAATACGGTAGAAAGAAAGCTCAATATTTTAGTTTGTTAAAACCTATTTTTGTAAACTTTGACGAGATAGTAATTCTTCAATATTTGAAGGCATTTCGGACTTTAATTTAACTGATTTACATCATAGTACTTTAGTTGAATTTATGAATGCTCTATCTGGCTTTTGTAAAGTGATACCTGAACGCAATGCCAACAACTCTTCTACCAGTCGTGCTCAAAGTAGGAACAATTATAGTGGAAATAATAACATAAATGTCAAATATAATTCAAAGATTCTTATAGATATAGAGAAGTGTGATTGTGTGATTGTTAATGTGCTCCAGGAATTTAAAGTTTTCTAGTGGTTATACTGCACTTTATTTCTTGAGTTTTATATTAAACTGTGCATAAAAATCTTCAGTGTGATTTTAGCAAACAAAAATTGTGAATCCAGCTGAAATAAAGAAGCATTTCTTGATGTTCTGCTTGCATACTTTGCATTCTGAGCAATAAAAAGTTTTATCTCCTTACAAACAAAAACTGCCAAATAAAAACAAACTTTCTACTTAAATTTAACCTATACAGGGCCGTACTTTAAATACTATTAGTTAGCTTCATTTAAATGAAAGAAACTTCGTTTGAAATTCATCATGGAAAATTGCAACATATGTAATACAAAAATTAAAGAAAATGAAAATTTTTTAAACTGCTCAGGCATATGTAAGAAAATGTATCACTTAAAATGTGGAAATGTATCACAAAGAGAGTTGCAGGTGATAGAAAACTGTGCCGGAATAAAATGGTTTTGTGAAAATTGCTTGTCAATATTTGATGTATTAATTGAAATTAAAGCTGATTTATCTCACTTTAAAACAGAAGTAAAAGAAGAATTAAGAGAAATAAAAGATTCAATATCTATACAAAACTTGCCTAAAAGTGCTAAAGAAGACCAAATGGAAACTAAATCATATGCCAAAGCGGTTGCCACTACCGCGAATGAAGTAGTCATAATTAAACCTAAAAACAAACAAGAATTTAAAAAAACGAAAGAAGCCATTATAAAAAATATTAAACCAGCTTCATTAGAAGTTGGCATTACAGAATTGAAAGATATTAAAGAAGGAGGAATTATTATTAAGTGTAAAAGTAAGGAAGAACAAGAGAAAATAAAGAAAGCCGCTGAAAAAAGATTGAACAGGCAGTACCAAGTAAAAGCTCCAGAACTGAAAAATCTGTGCGTAAAAATTTTGGATATAGAAGAATGCTTAAATGAAGACGATTTAATAACATGTATTAAAAAGCAAAATCCATCGGTGCATCATGATAACATGGAAATAAAAGTAAAAATCATAAAGCAAATGAGGACAAGATATATGGCAATAATAGAATGCGACCCCTTAATGTTCAGAAGAATACTAGACGAAAAATATATCTTTATAAACTGGGATACATGTAGGGTGTATGAATATGTGAGTATTTTTCGGTGCTTCAAATGCGGAGGTTTTAATCATGGATCTGAAACTTGTAATCACCAACCTGCTTGTTTAAAATGTGCAGATAAAGATCATACCACTGAGGATTGCAATAGTGACACTTTCAAATGTTTAAATTGTATTGAAGCTAAGCTTAATCTTAAACTTGATATAGATGTACATCACTCTATATACGATATTAAGTGTCCGGTTTATCAAAAGAAAATAAATAATCAGAAACAAAAAATTAAACAAATACAAAATGAATAGCAATCACCACCAAATAGTGATGTACATTATGTATCCAAGTACAGAATAATGCACCAGAATATACAGTGCCTTAGGAATAAGATCGACCAATTAGAATTATTTTTAATGGAAAATAAAATTAATTTTGTATGTCTAACTGAACACTGGTTAAATGATTTTGAAAATTACATTTATAAAATTGATGGCTATAAGATTTCTGCTTCATTTTGTCGAAACAACTTTAAAAATGGCGGTTCTATGATCTTAACAAGAAATGATTTAAGTAGTAGTGTAATGAACATAGATTTAACAAAATTTTGTTCTGAAAAGGTTTTCAAGCATGTGGTATAGAAATTCGGGTAGCCGATACTGAAATATTAAAACTGTTGTGTATATACAGGTCACCACTGGCAGATAGTAAGGTATTTATGTTGTATTTCGAAGAACTATTAAATTATATTTGTAAAAATAATGACCATAAAGTTGTAATTTGTGGTGATCTGAATATCAACTTTTTAGATAATAGTGAATTAAAGGGTAAAATTGTTGATCTTCTAAAGTCATATAATATCTATATGAAAATTAACGAACCAACAAGATGCACATTAAATTCAACAAGTTGCATAGACTACATTTGTACTAATTTTTGTAATTCTGATTATGACAATTGTAAAGTTTACCATAACTGCATTTCTGATCATACTGCACAAATTTTGGAATTCTATTTATGTCAGAACAATAGCCTGAATAATAAAAGAAACACTTCTAGACTATATAGTGAAGCCAATTACCAAATGTTTTCATCTTATTTACAAAGGGAAAGGTGGGATAATGTATATAGAGCAGGTACCGTAGATGATGCTTTTCAGAATTTTCTTGATACTTTACTATATCATTTTGAAATCAGTTTTCCTGTTGTTCCAGTTAAAGGAAAAAGTCAAATTAACAGAAGGGCAGACTGGGTTACCAAAGGTATTAAAACATCATCACGCAAATTAAAACAGCATTATAACTACATGATGATCACTAAAAATAAAAGTGATAGAGAATTTTACAGAAAATATAAAAAAATTTATAAACGTGTAATAAAACAAGCAAAAATACTACACAATGATAGATTAATAAAAAATGCTACGAACAAAAGTAAGACAGCATGGTCAATAATAAACAAATCTGTTAAAAACAAGGAAACTGGTAACAACAACATAACAAAGGGATTAAAAATTGATAATGTATTAGAGGTTGATAATGTGAAAATTGCTAATCATGTTAATTCATATTTTATAGATATCCCAAACACACTCAATACGGAACTACAAAATACATCTGACAATCCTAAATTTGATTTTAAAGCTAAATATAATTATCCAACATTATTTGTTACACCAGTTAATGACGTTGAGGTATTAAACATTGTTAGAGGATTAAAGCACACAAATTCATCAGGTTTTGATAATATAAGCGCTAATTTGATAAAAAGGATCATAGATTTTATTATTGGTCCTCTAGTCTACCTTATAAATTACTCTATTTCCGAAGGTATTTTTCCCACTGAATTAAAAACTGCAAAAATTATTCCACTACACAAAAAAGACGACCCTACATTAGTAGAAAATTATCGACCCATTGCATTGTTATCTACCATCTCCAAAATTATAGAAAAAAGTCATTCTTAACAGAATTGTTTCTTTCATCACAAAACATAACCTATTGTCTAATTGTCAACATGGTTTTCGGAAAGGAAAATCCACAGAAACTGCAGTTTTAAACTTCTTAACTGAACTTTATCAAGGTATGAATGAGCATAAAAAATGTATAGGTTTATTTATGGATCTAAGTAAGGCCTTCGACCTAATAAATCATGATATTCTACTAGTTAAACTACTTGAATATGGTTTAAGAGGTAAAATATATGACTGGTTAAAATCTTATATTTCAGAAAGAAGTCAGATAGTCGAAATAAACCATATTAGATCCACAAGTAAACGGATCCGTTATGGTGTGCCACAAGGGTCTGTATTGGGCCCATTACTTTTTTTTATTATATGTAAATGATCTACCAAATTTTATTTCTCATGGACAAAATGTTTTTATGTTTGCAGATGATACGTCATATTTATGCACTTCTAATTCGGTAAATGAAGCTGTCTACGATATTAGTAATGATATACGAAACTTTTCTACGTGGTTCAATAGCAATGGACTATTTCTAAATAATTCTAAAATAGTTTTCATAAACTTTACACCTAGAAGGTCTATTATAACGGAAAGCATCTTGATAAGAATAAATGGTAAATCCATAGAACAAGTTGACACGACAAAATTCCTTGGCATTTATCTAGACAATGCTCTTAACTGGGAAACCCATATTAACTCTTTAGCAAACAAATTATCAACAGTATGTTACGCAATATATCGTCTAAGAAATGTTACCAGCCAACAAACAATTATAACGTATTATTACGCCCAATTTTACTCCAGAATTTCCTATGGTATATTGTTCTGGGGTGCAACAAACAAAGCAGAAAGAATTTTTATGTTACAAAAGAGGGCTATTCGAAATATAATAGGTATTCCAAGGTATATATCATGTAGATCATTATTTAAATCCCTTAAACTGCTAACTTTATGTTGTATATACATCTTAAAAATTTTGATTTATGTTCACACAAACTTAAACTTATTTTTTAATAATAACTGTAACCATCTTTATAACACCCGAAACAAAGATGATCTTTTAACACCTTTGCACTACTTGTCAACATATGAATTAAGTCCACAATATATGGGTATAAAGCTTTATAACAAGTTACCTGCACAGTTGAAGCAAATGAATACTTATAATTTTAAAAACGAGCTTAAACGAATTTTGTTGAATAACTGCTATTATAGTCTAGAAGAGTTTCTGAACGAGGATTTAAAATGTTTCTTATAATGGTAATAGTAATATATAAATTATTTGGTATGTTTTTTAATATCAATTTTTATATGTTTGTTTTTATAATTATTTCTTTTATATCGTATGACTTGTTGCTAGATCGAATCTTTATGTGTATTTTTATTTATTTGAATTTGTGTTCACTGGAGGATTGGAGTCAGCAAATTATTTTGTACACTCTATCTTATAGTGTTTTGAAGTGTCTCATGCTATCCTGTATAGTCTCGTTGGACAATAAATCATTATTATTATTATTATTATTATTATAAATGATAGGACGTTTTTTCTCTGATTGTTACTACTGTGGTGACAGATTATAAAAGAAACGCCTGTCCTAAATTGCATAGATCTGATTATAACCAATAGTGGTCCTGCTGAAAAGCGACAAAAATACAAATATGCGACTATTGTAAAAAATTAGGACACAGTGAGGAAACTTGTTTTGCAAAAATCAGAATGAGTAATAAAAATGAGAAGATGAATATGTGCCATTTGAATATGAAAGAAAATATATCTGTTGCAATTGTGGGTGGAACGATTATTGATGTGATGATTGACACGAGTACAGATGTATCCCTAGTGTCAAGTCAGTTAGTAAAAAAAGTTGTGTGGAGTGAATGAATGGAACTATTTGGAATTAAAAGGTATAGGTGGCACTGTATACTCAAATGAAAAAGTGACACTGACAGCAGAATTTTTTAACCTGACATTTGAGGCGGAATTTCACGTGATAAATAGTAATTTCACAACTGATATGTTAATCGGATTTGATATTTTAAACAGGCCCGGCATGCGCTATTCGAGATCTCGGGATGGTTTTACATTAACTAATGATATAAGTGTAATGCCTATAACAAGTGTGAATGTCTTTGATAATTTGAAAATATCCAATGAACACAAAAGCAAACTGTTGGATGTCTTGACAGAATTTAATGTCATATTTGCTCTTGGAAATTCTAAGTCAACTGTGAGTACAGGCAAATTAAATATTAGATTATCTAGTGATACACACATGAGATATCAGCCTTATCATATGTCATTTGCGGAGCGAACGCGACAGACATATTGTAGATGATTTGAAAAACAAAGAAATCATTAGAGATTCTTTTTCTCCATTTGCAAGTCCTATTTTATTTGTTCGTAAGAAAGATGGCAGAGATTGTTGTGTGTCCCTTATCGTGCATTGAATAGACAAACCATTAAAGATAGACAACCTTTACCTCATACAGATGACCAAATTAATTGGTTAAGCGGCTTTAAATATTTCACTTCACTTGATATGGCTGGTGGTTTTCATCAAATACCGATTGCCGAGGACTCTGTGGAGAAAACTGCATTTGTAACACCAGACGGTCATTATGAGTACCTGAAAATGCCTTTTGGTTTAGTTAACGCTCCATCTGTTTTTCTGAGAGCTATTAATTTTGCTTTACAATTTATGATAAATAATAAAAAGATATTTATTTGAATGACGTATTAATACCATCTAAAACTGTAAATGATGATCAGTTGGCAATTTGCTGATGTTGATAAACAGTTATTAATATGTTTATGATGATGTTGGGTATTATTCGTAATATAATTATAATTAAAATGATATTATAAGAGCCTTGGGTATGCTTTGAACATGTACCTAAACGAGTAATTTAAAACAATTTTGTAAATGGTAAGTGCCCTTTTCCTTTCTATAACTTGTCTGTGATTGTGTCTATGACGAGTGCCTGTCCCAGCGGCGTGTGTCAGTCTGTGATCTGGCTGGTCTGTGACGGTGAGTGTGCTGGCAAGAGAGTGCTCCCCTTTTCATTCCAGTAGCCGTATTAGCGGTGTAAGTTAGAGTGCTGATGGTTAGGCCTAATGCTTTCTGGCGGATATCACACTTGGATAAGTTAGAGTGTTGATGCTTGGGCCTAGTACTTTCTGATGGATATCACACTTGTATACGTTAGAGTGTTGATGCTTCAGCTTAGTGCTTTCTGACATATATCACACTTGTATACATTAGAGTGTTGATGCTTGGGCTTAATGCCTTCTGGCGAATATCACATTTGTATACGTTAAAGTGTTGATGATTGGGCCTAGTGCTTTCTGACGAATATCACACTTGGATAAGTTAGAGTGTTGATGTTTCGGCCTCGTGTTTGCTGGCGGATATCACACTTGTATACGTTAGAGTGTTAATGCTTGGGCCTAGTGCTTTCTGGTGGATATCGCACTTGTATACGTTGAAGTGTTGATGCTTGGTTCCAGTGCTTTCTGGCGGAAATCACACTTGGGTAAGTTTGAGTGTCGATGTTCCGGCCTAGTGCTTGCTAGCGGATCACACTTGTGTGAGTTAGAGTGTTAATGCGTGGGCCTAGTGCTTTCTGGTGGATCACACTTGTATAAGTTAGAGTGTGAGTGTTTGAGCCCTGTGCTTTCTAGTGGATATCATATTAAATGTCTATAATCATACCTCAAGATTTATAGAATAGAATCTTTATTGATTGAATAGGTAATTCCTAATATACATAGATGGACGGTAGTTGTGAATATAACATTTTATAATACATAATAAAAATAAAAAGAAAAAAATAAGATAAAGTATAACTAGGTAACATTATTAAACAAAAAATGTATACTATATGTAAATTATTTCTAATAAAGATATATGAACCTATCAAAATAACTATATCTCTTAAATAAAACTGACCTAAGTTCTATATAATATAATGTATAACAATCTACTAAATCACCTTGACCTCATGTACTCACTAATTTTAGATTTAAATTCCTGAAGAGTTACTGAATTTTTTACAGAGATAGGAAGTTTATTATACGCATCTAAACCTTTATAAAACAACATCTTTGTAGTATTAGCAAAATTAGCTCTAGGTACATATAAGTTGTTTCTATTTCTATTTGTTGTTGTTATAATACTTTGCCTGTCTGGAGCTGTAATTTCCTGTGACTCTTGTCCCTGGAACGCACATGGTAATCAGGATGGAACCGAGTCCTAATATTGGGTCAAGAACGTCCCGAAGTCAGGCTGGCCGTGTTAGCACCAGGTGTACCGCAATATTACATGTCCAAGTGGTAATTCAGTAATAGTGTGCTCTAATTGACATATGTATATCTTTGTGTTACGTATTTGTTTACGCTTTTAATATATAAAAGAAAACAACACGTTACACTGCTTTATTTACCAATGCAGCGTTAAAGCAGAGGAATTATATGCTTTATCGCCTTACTAAAATGCTGCAGCGTAGCGCGTAAATCACGAACTATTCAGTACACCACTTCAATAAAGCGCCACAGCACTGAGTTTCTCTGATGCGACTAATGTTAATACTTAAAATAATCCATCAATGCCATCAATGACGGAAAACCACTGTTATCATTTTTACTAGCCTCTCTTTCCCTTTGATTAGTATTTGAGAAATACCAATATGAGAATGTAAAATATCTATTTAGTTATAAATTATTGTGACAGCATTTTAAAAAGTTATAAATTTATAATACTGATTTATAAATAAATAAGAAACATAATTATTATCATATATATAACATTATGCTTACATAATATAACATATTTTTGAAATAATTGTTTTCAGCTAATTTATCTATTGTAAACGACCCTATTACCTGGTAAAATAAAGTTTCATTCCTTGATTATTTTGAGGATATTTTAAAAAGAAGGTGCAAAAATAATTGCACCCGGTGAATTGGTGGCAGTTTTTGGATTTTTTGCCAAAACGGATTTTTTCAATTTGATGTTTTTATGACAAACACATGATGCACAACATTCCACTGCTCCATGACTATTTCGATTCCGCATCTATTTCCTGCCCAAGATGGATAGTCTCCGCCTCCAACTTGTATTGATTCAAAAATTATTCACGTTTAAAAAGTGAATTCCATTCTGAGACACCTTATATAATAATAAATATGTATGATGATTTGAATTATACTGATTTAATTTGTATATCATAATAAATAAATGATTTTAAATCATCTTCTAGTTAGAGATTAACTGAGCATTGATAAAACGACCCTTTTTGCAAAGCTCTGCACCCAGGGCAGCTTTTGTTTGAACAACACACCTTGGGTTTTTCATATTTTGTGAGACTTCTAATTTATTAGCCACTTACCTCTGGTGTAGAAAATAGAGTTAACCAATCTGGATTTATGATTGATCTAAAACCTCTGATAAATGCTGCAGTTTGGTCTTTGATTTGGACATGCATACAAAAGTGTGCCATCAGATGGATATAATTTATTCTGAAAAAAAAAAAAAACCGCTAAAATGTTTATAACTATCTATTATTCATAGTTTGATCTGTCTAAGATATGAATAATAATAATAATAATAATAATAATAATAATAATAATAAACCGGAAGTGACTTTTTTGGCGCGGGTGGATCAAAAAATTACAATTTTTGTCTCTTGATTCATCCCTACAAATTTCAAATTTCTATCTCAAAAATTGTAGAAAAATTTTGGGGGTTCCCTAATCCCTGGGCCACCCGGTATATATATACACACAGGGTGCACCACTTAAAACTCCCCAGACTCGTAACTTTCTTATTTTTTAAGCGACGACCATGTTGGACACATCAAATTGTAGATACTTTTAAAGCCTTTAAATATACATATGGGGAGATTTAAAAATTATTCCTTGAATATTTTTTTTACCTCACCCTGTACATAAACTGTGTTAATGTTTTTTTATAAAGGTTTTAATTAGCTTCAATTTATGTTATTACGTCATATTCGAAATTCTTTTTGGTTTTAGAGAAAAAAGTAAAAAACTCTTTTTTGATTCCAAACTGATTTTTTTTTTAATAAATTTGAAAAGAATGTAAATAATAATTGTATGCTTTATTTGTAAAAGACATATCATAACAAAACAGCAACAAAAAAAAAATTTTTAAAAACAAGCTTTTTATTAAAATGTACCAAAAAGGAAAATGCATTACAAATATTGTTCAAAATTCAAAATGACGATTTGTTGCTCGAGTGATGGGCGAATTAATATTTAACTGCAAACAAATTGACACAACTCTGATTTTTGTTTGAATATGACATATCAAAACTTCCATGGCTAACTTAAAAAATGTAAATGAATATTAATACTACCAAAGATGGTTGATTTATTAAATCTAAGAGAAATAGTACAGACCTCCTCAAAAGTGAGGAAGTTTATGCAAATATGTCAGAAAAAGTATTGTTTATATGTGTTTTACAAATAAAGCATAGAAGTATTCTTTTCAAATTTATTTAAAAAAAAAATTTGTTTGGGATCGAAAAGAGGGTTTTTTACTTTTTTCTCTAAAACCAAAAAAGAATTTCGAATATGACGTAATAACATAAATTGAAGCTAATTAAAACCTTTATAAGAAAATATTAAGACAGTTTATGTACAGGCTGAGGTAAAAAAATATTCAAGGAAATTAATTTTCTTTTCATAACAATTTTTTAATTTTTTTTTAAAATCTCCCTGTATATATATATATATATATATATATATATATATATATATATATATATATATATATATATATATATATATATATATATATATATATATATATATATATATATATATATATATATATATATATATATATATATATATATATATATATATATATATATATATATATATATATATATATATATATATATATATATATATATATGTTAAATTCGTTTTCCGGGTATACTCCCGTAGGGTGATAGGCCCCGAGAGGGGACCGTGGTTGTCTGAACGACGTTCCGGCAGAATCTCATCTGCCATCTTCAGGTTCTAACAGATAACTGCTTACTGCGGCTTCTGGTAACTCGAACTGAAATGACGTTTTCTGGATCTGGCAGTTCTTTATATACTCTACCTATGTTACGCTCTGTTGCTCTCGACACACTCCGGGCGTCATGGTCTGCTGCACCTATCTCCTGATTTCGAGCGCG
The DNA here is from genome assembly GCA_029963845.1 of Rhamnusium bicolor. Taxonomy (NCBI): domain Eukaryota; kingdom Metazoa; phylum Arthropoda; class Insecta; order Coleoptera; family Cerambycidae; genus Rhamnusium; species Rhamnusium bicolor. The sequence goes on from JANEYF010004463.1 coordinate 45,346, forward strand.
GCTTCGTGTAATCGGTCCTGTTCGGGCGCGCATGCGTGTGTCTGTGCTTATGTCACGGTCTGTTGCACCCATCTCCTGATTTCGAGCGCGACTCCGTGTACTTGGTCCTATTAGATTAGCTCTGGTTGGTTCTCTTCGTGTGTTCGTTGCATTATGTTTCTTGCTTCCTCATGGACAGCAGCATGCAATACCAGAGCAGGCTTCCATGTGGTAGGTAGTCTTTGGGTGTCATCTCGTGTATTTAGATTGTGTGGTCTTTTTCTCTATTTCTATGGCCTCTCTGATGATTCTTGACTTGTAATGCTCGATATTGGCTAGTGTTTTTGTTTTGTCGAAATCAATCCTATGTCCTGTAGTTTTGACATGTTGAGCTAAAGATGATGTTCTCTCGTCTTTTCTAACAGCGTTTATGTGTTCTTCGCGTCTTGCACTTATTTTTCTGTTGGTCTGTCCTATGTATGATTTGTTGCAATCTTGGCAAGGTATTTCATATACCCCTTGACTTTCTAGAGCAATTTTGGTCTTTGGATTTCGAAGAATGGTGCTGATTTTCTTGTCGGTCTTAAAAGTTGTTTCTATTTTATGTTTACGTAGAAGTTTGCTTATTTTATCCGTTGTTCCTTTTATGTATGGCATATAGGCTTTTGCTATGGGTTGTTCGGAGTCCTCTTGATTTCTCGGCCGAGACGGTTTTGACAACTTCTGTATTCTTTGTTGTGTGAACCCATTCTTTCGCAGCGCTTTGTGAAGAGTTGACATTTCTTCTTTGAGGTTGTCTGCATCTGCTAGTCTCTGCGAGCGTGTGACTAATGTCTTTACTACTGAGTTTAGTTGTGCTGGATGGTGGTGTGACTGTGCATTTAGGTATCTGTCAGTGTGAGTGGGTTTTCTATAAACTGTGTGGCCTAGACTTCCGTCCTGCTTCTTCTTGACCAGTACGTCGAGAAATGGTAGCTGACTGTCAGTCTCTACCTCCATGGTGAACTCAATTTTGTCGTGAATACTATTCAGATGTTCTAAGAAGTTAGTGATAAAATAGAAACAACTTTTAAGACCGACAAGAAAATCAGCACCATTCTTCGAAATCCAAAGACCAAAATTGCTCTAGAAAGTCAAGGGGTATATGAAATACCTTGCCAAGATTGCAACAAATCATACATAGGACAGACCAACAGAAAAATAAGTGCAAGACGCGAAGAACACATAAACGCTGTTAGAAAAGACGAGAGAACATCATCTTTAGCTCAACATGTCAAAACTACAGGACATAGGATTGATTTCGACAAAACAAAAACACTAGCCAATATCGAGCATTACAAGTCAAGAATCATCAGAGAGGCCATAGAAATAGAGAAAAGACCACACAATCTAAATACACGAGATGACACCCAAAGACTACCTACCACATGGAAGCCTGCTCTGGTATTGCATGCTGCTGTCCATGAGGAAGCAAGAAACATAATGCAACGAACACACGAAGAGGAACCAACCAGAGCTAATCTAATAGGACCAAGTACACGGAGTCGCGCTCGAAATCAGGAGATGGGTGCAACAGACCGTGACATAAGCACAGACACACGCATGCGCGCCCGAACAGGACCGATTACACGAAGCCGCGCTCGAAATCAGGAGATGGGTGAAGCAGACCATGACGCCCGGAGTGTGTCGAGAGCAACAGAGCGTAACATAGGTAGAGTATATAAAGAACTGCCAGATCCAGAAAACGTCATTTCAGTTCGAGTTAACAGAAGCCGCAGTAAGCAGTTATCTGTTAGAACCTGAAGATGGCAGATGAGATTCTGCCGAAACGTCGTTCAGACAACCACGGTCCCCTCTCGGGGCCTATCACCTACGCGGGAGTATACCCGGAAAACGAATTTAACATTCACCACCCGCGAAAACCTGAAAAACAACATATATATATATATATATATATATATATATATATATATATATATATATATATATATATATATATATATATATATATATATATATATATATATATATATATATATATATATATATATATATATATATATATATATATATATATATATATATATATATATATATATATATATATATATATATATATATATATATATATATATATATATATATATATATATATATATATATATATATATATATATATATATATATATATATATATATATATATATATATATATATATATATATATATATATATATATATATATATATATATATATATATATATATATATATATATATATATATATATATATATATATATATATATATATATATATATATATATATATATATATATATATATATATATATATATATATATATATATATATATATATATATATATATATATATATATATATATATATATATATATATATATATATATATATATATATATATATATATATATATATATATATATATATATATATAGATTAAATTGATAGGGTCTTGGGAAAATATTTCCTATGTAAATATTCTCATTACTCTAAAAAAAAAAAAAATTGACACATGATTTTGGTATAAGTACAAAGTAACGTACAAAGAATTTTACAAAATCAGTACCGAAAATTGCAAATATTATGCAAAATTTTATATTTAGTCCAGACACAAGCATCGTAAAAAAGCTTCTATCGATACCTTTCAGGTTAAGATATAGTAATGTGTTTTCAATTATCGATTGCAATGAAATAGAAATCGAAAAATCATCAAGTCCTCTGAGGCAGACTATAACTTGGCTGGAATATAAAAAATGTAACACTTTAAAACTTTATATCAAGGAGATTTGGAGGCTGGATATCAGATAAAAATATAATGGAGGACAGCGGTTATACAAATTTTATACCAAATACCAAATGTTTCCATAATGGCAGACAGAGGTTTCAAGCAAGTCAGTGTTATTTTAGAAATAAAAAATTGCACTTTAATTTGGTCTCTTTCTGTAAGCGCAAAAGAAAAATCTTCTAAGAATCAAGTAAGATTGGCAAATAAAATAGCTTCCCTTCACATACATATTGAAAGAGTGATTTGAAGGCTAGGGAGTTTGAAATGTTGCATATGCATTTCTGTGTTAATAAAAATTTGTTGTACTTAATGAACCATATTGTAATAATAGCTTGCAGACTTATAAATATTCAAGAGCCTCTTATTAAATAGTAAGTTTGATATTTTCGTTTTATTTTCCCCCTTTATCCATTAAGATTAACATAATATATTCTATGAAAATAGGCCACTCAAAATATTAAAAACTAAAATAGAAATCAAGGATATAAATTCATATATTTCCAGTTTATAAAATTTTTTAATACATAATATACCTATTACCTGACAAATAATAGAGATAATGGTAATGGTAATGGTGTGGGAGGCTGACGCCTGGCAAGTAGGCCACAGACGGGCCCTTTTTACCAACCCCCAGCTGTCCCCTCAGCCATGTGCTTCTCTTGCTCCCTCATCGAATCTTTCCGACCTTCTGATGAAGGTCAGGATGTCACTCATTGCGAGGGAGCTCATCTCCTCCCTTAGAAGCGCCTCAGAACCGAAGATACTGTGTCTCAGGCGCCCAAGCGCTTCACATTGTCCCAGGAAGTGGTAAGATGTCTCTTCATCACACCTGCATCCTGGACATGTAGGGTCTTCCTCAATACCTATCAATGATAGATGCCTCTTAAGTCTACAGTGGCCTGTCAGAACACCGATTAAGGGATTCAGAGTTTTACGACTCCGTCCCAGCAACCAGGCCGATCTCGATTTCTTCGGCCCCGTCACAAAATCTCGGGTTTGCCTGCAGGCCCTGTTGGTCCTCCAGTGCGTCCTCAGTGTCTCATGGGCCCACTCATTGAGGGCCGTTGTGACCTGCCTTCTTGAAATACCCTAACAGGCTCAGGCCCGTGACAGGGTTCCTCGGCTCCGAGTCTAGCCAATTCATCGGCCTTCTCGTTGCCTGGAACTCCCATATGTCCCGGAACCCATACCAGTCTCACTTGTTTATGCCTGGCCAGCTCTTCTAGGGCATCTCCACACTCCTGGACGAAAGCTGATCTCGTCCTGGGGGAGCACACCGCCTTTAGAGCAGCCTGGCTGTCGGAGCAGATGTATATTATCTGTTCCGCCCTATTCCTAACCTCAGCCTTACCTTGTTGTAGGACACGAGCATTAGCAGCCGATACGTAAGAAATTAAAAAATTTTTTCACAAAAGAATTCATTTCTGCATAATATACACTATAGCTGTGAAAACACTGGCAATTTTACAAAGAAACTCTACGAAAAAATTAATTTTTCAAAATTTAAAATATTTTTCAGGAAATTTTCAGTTCGCCTGAAAATAGACTGTTTTTCAATAACTCATATATATCAAATGTAAACAAACCCATTTTTAGATAAAGTCAAATTTCTCTGCACTTTCCAATTTTTCAAAATTCAAAATTCTATCTCAGGCCGTGATGGATATTTTTCAAAAATCTTTGCACAAAATTTTAGCTAATTTTTATACCAAATTTACAGCACCGTCAGAACGACCGGTTCATTATCATGCCGCAGGCCCTCAGCACTTTCATACGACCATGTATACGAAAACCGCATTCACCACCGCACCTCACCTCTTGGACTTAGGCGAGGGATTTTACTTATTAAAATTAACTTAAAACTTTAAACTAAAAGACCATTGAAAGAATTAATCAAATATATCATTTTAAACCAGAGATATTAATTAAAACATTAAAAATAAATAAATTATTTAACTTTTATTGCAGTTCATATTAAAATTTCACACAATTTAACAAATAACACACTGTAACTTCCTTATTAATTAACCGATTTTAATAAACCAAAAACAAAAATATTCAGTAGAATCCAAGCTGTACAGAGGCATAAATACATTCAGTATAACTATTAACCACAGTTTCTAAAAAAGCGCGGGAAACGCATCTTGGTATGGGTTGAGCTAGGTCATACGGGGCCCACTTTGCTCGAGCGCTCGGACAGAAAACGGCGCTCAGACTTCCGCCAGACCCGTATTACTCTGGCAAAACCGATTTTTCATTTATACCAAGTAGTCTGGCTAGAACACATACAAAGCTACGAACTCACTTCGACCAATCATCACACTGTATTCAGGTCCAAACCTTTATACCACCGCAACTTTAACCAATCAGAATTTTTCAATTCTTTTGGCATTACAAGCACGTCCCACACAGCCAGCCAACGCAAATTCTACAAGATTTCTCAAGTGCGAGACCAATACACAATCGGACGACCGCGAAACGACGTAAACCTCGAAATACGTTCAAAAGTTTCAAAGTTGCCTGTGTTTTCGTTGCGAAAAAAGTAAAGAAATTCTACCGCGACGGGAATAATAATTATTAAACATAATTTCGCTAATAACCAAGTTCCTACAAGACCTTCCGACGCTGGAGGGGTAAGAGAACACATTCACTGACAGGGAAACTAGCATCAACGTTTCCAGAGACTTTCCAGGACTTTGCTGAGTATCTTCGCTCTGAAAGATTTCAGTGCTCCAAAAAATTGTATAATTTTATTTCAGCTAGGTACAGCATACTTAGGCAGGCAGAGCTTAATTTTTGCAGACATTGTTCATTTTATAAACATTATTTACTGTGAATATACATTATAAATTATTCAAGGCATTGTTTAATTTAAATTTTCAGTAAAAGACATTTTTCAGAGATTTTTCAGTAACTAGTAACTTTTTCAGTCATAATAATAATAATAATAATAATAATAATAATAATAATTTATTGACCATGTTGAAATACAAAAACTGTACATATGGTAAGTCAAGTAAAAAAAAAGGTGTATATAAATATAAATATAAATAAATGTTTTACAAGAGTATAAACGTCAATAAAGAAATATATGAATACATAATACAAATACATATACAGTTAACAATAATTCACATAAAAAATTCCTGAACACTATATAAAGACATTTCTAGTAAGTAAAGTTTTACACACATTTTAAATTTTTAAAACAGTTTATATTTTTCAGATCATTTGGTAACTTATTAAACAAAACAATGCAATTATAGTTTGGTGACTGTTTGTAAAAAGTAGAGGTGTGAGTTGGAATACTCAACGTATTATTATGTCGTATATTGTAAGAATGTGTACCTCCCAATCTGTCAAAATTATGTTTATATCTATATGTAAAGCACACACATTTTAAAATAAAAATAGATATTACGGTTAAAATTTTATTCTTTTAAATACATTTCTGCAGCTATCTAGTGGTTTCAAATTGAAAATTAGCCTTATTATTCTTTTTTGGGAAATTAAAACCCTGTTTATGTTCCTACCGACTCCCCAAGCAAGTATATTCAAAGACAAAATGACTATAGACCAAGGCATAATATATATTTAATAATCCGTTGGTATCTAAAACACTTTTCATTTGTAATATGGCAAAATAACCAGAATTTAATTTCTTACAAACAAAATCTATGTGTTCATCCCAAGAGAGCCTACTATCTAGGTGTGTTCCTAAAAATTTTACACTTTGCGCTACTTCAACATTATTATTAGATAAGAAGTCAGGAGTAAGCTCTTTTCTTATATGAAAATTTATATAAACAGTTTTCTTGTTGTTCAATATCAATTGATTACGCTGACACCATATATCTAGTTCATCATAAACCTTAGCGACATTTTCACAGAGTTGTGTAGGGGTAGGTGCTGAAACCGTGATAGTTGTATCGTCAGCAAACATTGTGACTCTACCGATGGTAATAAATTTTGGTAAATCGTTTACATAAATTGAAAATAATAAAGGACCTAGCACAGAACCCTGGGGTACTCCCATATGGACATCCCTTATCAGACATAATGTCGGAATATTTAACTAATAATTTCCTATTTGACATGTAGATTTTATCCACTGCAACAATGCACCTAATACCAATATTATACAATTTCGCAATTAAAAATTCAATGTTAACAGTATCAAGGCACAGGAGAGATCAAACATTAATGACATTACATACATTCCCTGGTCAAGCTCTCTGTAAACAAAATCTAGCATACTTAGGTTTGAAAATTTGTCTGTTGAGTAACTTAACTGTTCAGATTTTTAACTTAGCCATTATTACCAATTCCAAACTGCATATACACTTTGACAAATTTTGAAATTTGAGTAAATTTGTTTTCCAGTGATCATTTTCTTAGAGTTTTAACTTTGAACTTTTAAAGTAAATTCTTGCAAGTAAACTCAGTGCTTAATAAACTGCCTTACCAAAACATTTTCAAGTGAACATTGCTATAAACTTTTGACTTTTAATACATTGTGCATTTGTGTAACCTCTAAATGTGGTTTACCCCGAGTGGCTCACCCCATATCTCTTTCAGATAAAAAACTATTTAGAAAGAATTCGATAAATGCTATCCCTCCAACTTGGGAGGAAATAAACTTGGTGTGTTTTAATACCTTTTTCCCATCCTTTAGCCACTCGGACCCACACATAAAAACTAAAAAACGTTAGTGCATTCTTAACGAACAATTCTACGTCCTCCAAAACTTACTTCGAACTTCCACCGATGGACCTACCTTCGTCGTGGGATTTGCACCAGGGGCCTAGCCATAAGAGGTTAGAGCCGCATAGGTAACGCCATCGCAACACAAAGGAGTCTCATTCTCGAGCGAAGCTCAGAATAAAGCACAAATAAAAATCGACCCTGAGCAATAGCCGTTCCCCGAAAGTTAAGCAACTGCGGTTTTTGGAGGACTTGGGAAAATTGTGAAAAGGCTCTGAGGCGGCGTTTCTGGCGCCCAACTAACTTAATTCAAATTATAAATCACAAAAACTCGAAGCTAAGCCTCAAAAAGAGTTTTCCACAATAAAAAAGTTCGACCAGAGCAGCAGCTACTTTAACAACCTGCCACCACTAGGATGGCGTAAACCTCTGCCTGGAAGACCGTGGTGTACGAGCCTAGAGCAAAGCTCTCTTGTACTTCTTTGCCTTCCAGATATATTCCCGCCCGGAAGACGCTCTAGTGGCCAGCCGAGATCCGTCTGTGTAACACACCAGAGAGTCCGGGCGGAAGTCCAATTCTTCCTTCACTCCACTCCTCCCTACTAGGAAGACTGAGAGTGTAATTCCTTTCCAACCTTAGCTGATCTTTCGCTTCTCTCACCTTCAGGACAGAGAGGGATTTCCCTCTCCGTCAGTCCAGCAATTGCTGCGTGACCTTCAGCTCTGCCTGAACACTGCCAGCTCCCAGAATCCCGCATTCTCAGATAGGCCGCCATAGCCTCCTCTTTATCCACGAGGGAAGCGTTAATAATAGAGATAAATCAGTATTAAAAAAAAAAACTAAAATTTGCAAATGTTAGAAAAAAAAAAACACTGTCTAGTTTTACTAGAGCTATCACAAAAACTATATTTGGTAAATTATGCAATATTGAATAACAAATAAAAATATAAACAAAATTAAAATAAAATAATGAATTATTACATTACATTTCTGAAAGAGCAGGACATATGACAGTTTTCCAAAATATTTCAGCTTTTTTCATTAAATTTAAGCATTTTTGTTCATCAAAAGTGACATAAAAAATTTGAACATGATTATTATTTTCAAATTGTGGAGAAGCCACGCAAAATAGGCCTTTTTCTTCTGACAGAAGAATATTTGTAGTTGCATTTGACAGAAATATTTTCAATGGCCATTACGTATGTAGATCTTCACAGTTTTCTCTTTGCCGGGACACTTAATTTCAATGCAATATTTATCTGAAACATCATCAGATGTACCAAAAATTGGAAATTTATTATTTAGAAATAAACCTTCTTTGCTAATAGAAATATTTTTTTTATTGATACTTCTTTCCTGACTAGGTCTTCTAAAAATTTTCCTCTGGATATTGTCACCGTTTCTGATACCTTAGAAGCACCCATTATGGCCTCTTTTAATGAGTTCATACCAATCTGAAGAACTACTTTGGAACCTTGTATTTTTTCTGCTTCTCTGCACATCTTCTGTGTTATACCAGATTTTAAAAACATTATAAAATCATCTGGAGTTTTATTTTGTAATTTTACTAGTTTGTTTTTTAGCCAATATGTGATATACACATAAATATTCATTTTTTAATGACCTGCATAAATCAAAAATGCCTCCAATATTATTTAGCAATTTGATACCATTTCTGGTACAAAACGATTGTTTTCTGCACTTAATGCAGACAAAGATTTGTCAACTAATGACTGTAGGTCCATTTTCTCATTTTTAACTTGCGATAGAATCGACTTTTTCCATTAACACATTGTAGATGGTGGGGATAGTTCTTCACTTCTTCTATGCACTCACAAAAAATATGCTACTCAGCGTTTGCATCCACCTTAAGAAAATATTAAATATCAATAACTTTCTGAAGAACTATATTTAAAAAATATATGTATTATTTCAATATGACAGTTACTTAATTTAATGTAATAATATACTCATATCTCATTCTGAGATGCTGTACTGACGTGAGTTATGTCAGAAATATCAGTTTTGAGTCAAAGTTTTCGATATATGTGAGTGCATTGGTTATCAAAACGAATTCTGTTTTCATTTATTTGGTTTTTGTAAATAACACTATTTTATTCCTTACCTTCTGAAGCAGAACAGTTCTTGCATTCACAGAAGAGCACTTGTTCTTCATTTTCATTCACTACTACTTCTACTGTGTATCCTACATTATTAATTATATATTCTGGTGTTATTTTTCCTCTAACAAAGCACGCTTTTCCCTCTTGTTTTAGTTGGACATATCTAACACCATTGTCACCACATGATTTTAGCAGAATTAAAAATAAAACATACTATGAACATGAGGTATAATAAGTATTACTTATTTTAAGTAATCTAAGGTTATTTAACCAAGATTTATCATAGCTACCCAGTATGTAGGTACTACAATAAATACTGTTTCTAGATTAAACTTAAATAATTAAAACAAGATAGATTTATTGGGGTTCAAAATAAAACAAAGAAGGTTTAGTGCCATATTCCCCAAAAAGAAACAATTATGCAGCTACGGACACGTGTTTCGGAGTTATTGCCCCTCATCAGCGTAGCGTAGCTAAGGAATTGAATCTACAATGGGATAGATCAGGAACAAGAACTAAAATAAGGCTGGAAAGTACAGTACACAGTACTCAATTAGCGTCTTCATGTTCCCATGTGCCACATTTGGGGCCTCGATGAGCACAGTTTATAAAAATTAGCTGAAAAATATTTAACACAATGATGGCAGAAGGGGAAGTAGTAATTTACTTGCTCAGTAGGGAAATTATTGTATCTATTAGAAGTGTCTTATGTCAGTAAAGTTAGGTTATATCAAGCATGTGCATGATGAAAACAACGAATGTGCATGATTATTACTACGATGTTCTGTAGTAGACTCCTTTGGTAGCATAATTGTCAAGAATAAAATGTTCCTTACAAGCACATGAATGTTTCGAAGGAGTAAAGTTATCCCTGCAAATCGCTACCAACCACTGTTTTAGGCGAGTTTTATCTCTCGGAAGCATATGTCCGCCTTTTCTTTCCGAACAAAATGGAACTGCACAATACTGAGGCATAATTAACAAGTTTTTTTTTTATTTCCTGGTGTACGAAATAATTATAATAAAACCCTATAAACTTTGTCCCCGTCTAACAATAACTTTTGACAGCGACCTTACTCGCCAATGGCACCAACTGGTGAGCCTAAAAACGGTAGCCCTCATTGGAAGGTTCTCAGTAGCAGCTTTTACAAGACCCTTCGCCATGTGTGTGTGTGTGTGTGCGTGTGTGGTGTGTGTGTGGTGTGTGTGGTGAGTGTGATGTGTGGTGTGTGTGATGTGTGTGTGTGTGTGATGATGTGGAGTGTGCGTGTATGTCTGTGTGGACATACCGTTTCGAAAACCAAATTGCTTATCAGACAGAATATTATATTTATCTAGATAGTTTATGAATCGGATTTTTACGATTTTTTCAAAAATTTTGGCGACTGTCGACATGAGAGAAATATGCCTATAATTTGTTATTTGTAATTTGTCACCGCCTTTAAATAGTGGTTTGATTAACCCCACTTTGCCTCTGGGCAATAATATTAATTAAGTTAATGGGTCTATTATTATGCCTAGATTTTTTTTGAAGTTCTGCTGGAGTTTTATCTAATTTTAATTTTCAAAATAATATTTTTAACTTCTATTTTGTCAGTCAATTGAATGCAAATTGAGTTATTACTAATGCCTGTTGTATCGTTTGGGTACTTTGGTATAATTATTTTACTAGCTAAATTTTGACCAAGGTTAGCATAATGAATTGTGAAAGAATTTGCCAATTCTAATTTACCTTATAAAACTTTACAATCTCTCAACTTAATTTGTTTTTTATTTCATGGTTTTTATTGCTAGATTCATTACAATAGCTATTTGTGTATTAAGAGCGCAAAGTGATATATTGTCGCTCTGAGCAAGAAGTTTGACGCGCGACGCGTAGCTGAGCGCGGCTATCTCGCGAGAGCAGCAATGTCACTTTGCGTTCGAATTACACACTGATTTTTTTCTACAACCGGTGGTTTTATAAAAAATGTTTGGTAAAAATTAATAATTATTGATAACCTCAAATTTGACAGTTCAGATTTCAAAACGTGAGCATCAATTTGCCCTACACATGTTTTTGTAGAAATGTTTGTTAAAATGGTATTTACTGCAAAATAAAATAAAAAACTGCTTTAGTATTTTACCTATTAATTATTTATTTAAATACTGTCTATGTATTATATCTATGTACAACAAAAATCTAAATGTTATTGAATTCTTCTAACACTTCCTCCTTTAGTGGTGAAAAACAAGGAGAAGAATTAAAGGGTATTTTAAAATCACGCGCTGGTCACAAAATTGTCGACATCTGTCAAATACCCTCAATGCTTACTTTTGTGTCAAAAGTCGCAGATACACTAGACGTTTCTTTATTATGGTTTCCATGGTAACTAAGCGTGAGCGACAAAGTAAAAAAACGCTCGCTCCTCGGAAAAGTGCAACTTCACGCTTTCTTTTGGAAGCGCAAAGTTGCACTTTTACTCGGTTTAGAAAAATATTTTTAATGTATTGATACATTATATTGTGTTTTTTATGATTAAG